>CM062869.1:12125079-12725079 GCA_031772225.1 Eubasilissa splendida | reverse complement strand
CGAAATTATGTATTAATTATTATTAGTAAATGTATTAATGTATTAATTAGAAAGATATATTGTTGTTGCGCAGGGAAGGTGCATTATCCAACTACGCTACAGCGACAGTACTTTTGACGACAAATTTTCGAACCTAAAGCCATCTACTTTGTTTTTATGGAATCGCAAATGCCTTTGAGTAAACCGATAGCAGACGTCAGAATTAACAATTCATACGCAATTTTGGAGAACGCATTCTTATTGTGAAGTTGTGACATGGAGATAGGTCTACACCTTCCCCGATTTGGAAAGAGATCTCTAGGCTCGAATTCCGGTAGCGCAACAACAATATTTTTCGATAAAATTGATTTTATATGTATATCTTTCTAATTAATGTGTTTAATTAGTATTTAAAATATCACAGACCTATGTTCTGAAGAATTACAACTTAATTCTAAATTTATTAAACGAAATTTCGAAATAACGAGTAGAAATTTTTAGTATATCTAATTTCTTAGCCAAAATTTACGTCAATTTGATTGTATAAAATACACTCAACGGCTGACCGGCAATCGTCGCATTCAGTACTTCCCCGAGCGGCGGCACGGTTAGATCACATCAGCGGTTGTGTGGAGCACATAGACGTACCTACTTTCACATCGGTCCGCCCTAGGATGAGATAATATTCGCAAGCATCCTCGATTTGCACCATTCATTATACATGGTGTTTCAATTTAATTCCCGGAATACACCATTAAAAATATACGTGCTGAAATGTACACTAGTGACTACTGTCGCTTTCAAAGTACTCTCATTTTGTGCTCGTGTACTGAGCTGTTCCTGTTGGATATCAGCTATATTAAAAGATCTTCGTTTCTTTGACGCAAGTTTTAATTTTGGAGATCCAGAAATCACAGGAAGCTAAATCAGGTGATCTACGAGGGCTGTCTGAAAAGTTTCCAACCTAGCAAAGAAATGAGACTTTTTTTTCTCAAATTTATTTATATTTTTCTACACAGTCTCCTTGTAAGTCTATACACTTCACTTCTACCAGAGATGCTCCCATCTCTTTGACCGGTCCAAATAGTACTTGGAGTCTTTCACTGCAAAATAGTTATTTACGAAGGTGATCTCTGCTATCTCTCTAACCTTAATTCGACGGTCGTCCAGCAGCATATGGTGAACTTGAGCGATGTTGTCGTCAGTGGTTGCAAGCTGGTACGGCAACGTTTAAATTCAGCTGCCCAAAATTTCACCGTGGTAAATGACGTCCAACTCGTCTTTAATTTGTTTAGGCGTATTGCCTTTCAAAATCAAATACTTAATGACACCTCGATACTCGATTTTTTCCATTTTCACAAAAACACTCACATCAACTCACTCAAACGATTGTCAAACAATAACTGACCATCCAAAAAGGCTGAAATTATGGTGAGTACTTATCAAAGAATGTTCTCCAACTTTTGTTGACGAGTGCTGCCGCTTTCATGTTGAGGTCGGAAATTTTTCAGACAGCCATCTAAATCGTTTAATCGCTTCTTTGCCTAGCACACTGTGACTGCTGATGTTTGTTGCCTTCTCAATATCTAACTGACAACTGGCTCTATAAGCTTTAAATTTACGCACGTATTAGTTCAAGGACGTGATTACGTCACGGGTGACTGCGGTGGTTCCGAGAATTAAACCGTCATACCTCGTATGTTCCAGGGTGTGCTAGGGTGAAACTGGACACACTACACGGCTTCCTGTACGTCTTCACATTCACACTGTGAATCCTGGTCTATACCCTATTTTTTCAGATTTTTCTTGGTACGTCCTGTTTCTGACTGTATTCTGTTGGCTCACCAATCACTGAGAGGTTGCCATTAAAATTTGTGAATTAAATACATTGTTTGATTTAACACTTTTATATTCTCAGATCATTCCTGTTTATTTATACTCTACCCATTTTTTTAAGCTTGACTTATTGTTTCGGGGGTAAGTTTGTAGAGTTCCATAATCACATATATGAAAATATAAACACTTGTTTTTTTAGTTTTACTCGTTTAATTTCCGTTGACGCATTTAACTACAATCATGTGAATACCCTAAGAATTAACATGAATATTGTTGTCTCTAACTCTTTTAAATAAAATTGTATTGCTCTCACATTTTATTAAAATACAAATATTATAATTCATTTCATTCGCATGCAAGCGTGTTCTGAGGTGGGTAGCCATAAGGTCCATAAGCTAGAATATATGTTGGAAATGAGGTAACAAATTAAATTAAATGGTAAAAAACAGAAAAATCAAAATGAGACAAGTAACAAAGTATTTTTTTTTTGATACGGACTAAAGATATGTAAGAAGTAAAAGAAAAGGAACAAGCGGGGAGCAAACAAAGCATGATAAGTACGAGGTAGGATGAAAGGACAAAAATAAGTAGCTTTGATCATTTAAGGAACCCTTCAATTTTGATAACCCATTCCTTTACAAGCACACAGAATTGAGGATACGATACCGTCGCAAATCTCTTGTGATACCTTTTAAGTACTTAAAATTATATAGCTGTCTATTTTCGATAGATTTCATATAAATACTAGTTGAATTTAAAATGGTTAGATTTGTAATGCTGTCGTACGGCGAAACGCGTCTCGCGGATATTATTAAAAACTTTTTTTTTTATATGTGTAAAATTGATGTTCAAATGTTTTAATCTGAACTTTTTAGAACCTGTCTGAAAATTGCAGGCATGCGCTGCAATTGATTAAATCCGGAAATTTTTGAAAGTTATGAACCATGTCAAGTTGTCGAGCGGCTGGCGTGCGGACGCCCGGTGTGGGTTCCTAACAGCCCCGGCCCGCCCCCGCAACTGTGCGCCCGCTGACGATAAATAAACACCTCTGACACTACTAATCACGATACCTGAACGTGTTGCCGAGAGTGGTTACGTAGACGCGCCGAGCACTAGAGCCACCTACCGGTCACGTCTCTATACAGTCGTATACGAGGTCTTGTTTCTAATAGAAAACTAACTGGTAACAATAATTACTCACTATCAATACATAGTTACACGAAAAAAAAAAAGTTTATGCGACAGGAAGTCATCCGCGTTGGACACCAGTTTCCCTTCCGGCATCTCAGTCGTGTGTGCCTGCAGATTTTTACAAGTTCCTACAGATTCACGATTATTTTGCTACTGGTCAAAATAAGAAAAAAACAAATAAAGAATATTGCTTTAAATGATTTCAAAAATAATTAGATTCTCATTTGTTGACATCTATGCTGTTTCAGGGAAGTGAATATCGAATTTAGTCCATAGACGGCGATAGTGTTGTTGTACTCGAAGTGTTTCCACATATATAACATATATATACAACTTCCAAAAATTTGATAGATGTGGTGATTGATTAATGGGTGAGAATGGTGAACGTTATATTTGTATAAAGTGGTCACTTAAGCCAGCCGAAGACAGGTCGTAAGCTCTATAATTTCTATTCTTATAGATTCACTCGATCATTATGTTCGTCTGCGAGATCTTCAATTTCTATATATTTTAAGTTCTTCCATTCTGCGAGCCTGACGCTGCACATCTATCGAATATCTGTAATTATAATGTCTTCGAAAACGTAAGTAACGTGGTAGAGTATGGCCACTGTAAGAATGCGGCTGGGTTTTTTGCCACGAGCATCACGATCACAATATATTAAAAAGGGATCTGATACAGCAAAATAATCAGACTCACTTGCAAACCAGGCGGTGAATGATTTAAATGAATGCTGATTGGCGTCATATTGTGCTAGGCGACACCACTTCTTCAAATGCGTTTCTGCGCAGATAATTTCAGCCGCATTCTTACACTGGCCGTATTCTACCATACGACGCGTATGATGTTGATGATTTAATATAAGCTAGCAGATAAGCAATCGGCTTGCCAATGCAACAAGCAATTGCTACTAGACCGTACAGGTGGCTATTATGGCCGCTACGCGGCTATGGTTCCGTAAAATCCCTTATTATATTGCTTTAACAATACACCATGTATTGTAGTTTGTCTTTATTTCCAGGAAAAAAAAACCTACTATTAGTAAAATAATACATGCTATATACATATGTACACCTAGAGCTACCTTCAATTATTGTGAACTTAAAGAAATTAAATATATATTATACAGACAGGTAACAAATGCGGAAAGATTGTAAATTAATATTAATAATTATTTTTTACTAATCTATACTGCCATCTAGCGGATTTTTTAAAGAAACAGGATACTATCAACGGATACAGATACAATAGCGACCAAGCGCAATATATTCATAGATACAATATTACCGTTGCGTTTCGTATTAACGTTGATAGATATGTGTGTGCTAAGATGCCATTTTTGATCTGGGGGCGTGGGTTAAAATCCCAGGTCGCGATTCACCGTAGAAAGTATGTAATGTGCCAGCGTACGATGTTGTTCAATTATTACAAATACCATATTATCAACTCGTTTTGTTACACCGCATCAGTCGTAGCTGGCTAAGCAGGGCCGGCCCGAGGGGGTGCAAGTTTATGAGTTTTAATCCAGAAGAGTCATCTTCTACTTCTTCAAATATCATCATAAATGTCTCCGTTGAAGGCATCTAATTCTCCAGTATCACAATAATTTCAGTTTATAGGGGTACCTTTAAAAAAACTAAACGAAAAACTCACCTGGGCTAATCTTAATAATAACTGAGAAATGAGCTAAGAAATCAATGATGAGAAATCAATTGGAATATTTTGCCCATGAGAAGCGAAGATATATGCAAAACAATACTCTTCATCTTATCACCAGTGCAAGATTGAATAACTAGAGATTGTAGCTGCGGAATCTGAGGGTCTGAAGGAGTGATTCAAAACATACACCGTTTTTTTTAAATCAAGTATTGGGGCGCCCAGAAAAACGCCACAAAGGCTAGGGCCGGCACTGCTGCTAAGACGCCAGATTCAGAAATCAGTACAAATCCCCAGACGAGAAATAGGTTTTTCATTGAAGTAAAGCGTACGTATGAGCTCAAAATCACGAACTGTGAGCCAATCACTGATATCTTTAGTCACACTCACTATCAGTGATTGAATATCTGAGAATATCGTGATTCAAATATATTTTTTTATTAAAAATTCTATTGATTTTCTGACGCCGCTGTTTAAATCGATAATCATTTGAATCAGCGCCATCTACTAGATTTTCTGTATTCTAATCAACGCCATCTAGTAAATTCTGCCAAAACGTTTTATGCATATTTGCTGAGAATATAACACGAAGAATATATTTTTTTTAAGCATTTTCATTCTCTCTGTGATGATATTAAATTAGATTTATGGTATTATATGTACGTTCTTTACGCAAATGAAGTTTAAACTCAAAATTATATTTTTTAAATTTATTTATTCGCACAGTTTTCAATCACTGTTGTTATCGAATACCAATCACAATCACCACTAGTGAGTCGAGAGTAGCATTTTTTCTCATCACTAGTTGCAGTGTATCTTCGAAGTTCTCGGTTTGTCAAAAGAAAATGTGCAGAAAACCCTTCAACCACCAGTTATCGGAGTCAAATCACGAAACGCGAACAGCTTCCAGGCGCAAGGCTCTCGATATTAAACCGTCATCCCTCAGCTGTCTCGATTGTCTCGAGCGCACTTTTGTAATTGTTGCCGTCGCACAGCATCCGCCCACACTGTCCCGCAAAATCCACATACGTTTCGACAATCTGCTGGGTAATTGACCACCTCGCAAAAATGCGCAGTCATCGTGCGCCACCAGCGCTGTTGTTACTTTCGCTTTTTAACGTGTTGGCTTTGATTTTCCGGTCGTCTTTTTATATGTTGGCGTTTAGCGGTTTCTAAGCAGACACACTGTTTCTCAGCTCTCGGCGTTCAGTCGCCTTTTGAACGGCGTGTGGCGTGGTTGTCTGTGTCGTCTGCGCTGTGGCGTCCCTCGCCCTGTCAAACGCGATATAATATTACCGAATACAAATTACCCTGTTTCGAGTGTTGTTTTTTTTTAAAAATATAACCATTGTGAGTGATTTATCTAATCTAATATAATATTTTAATTTAGAGAAGATTGCAAAAAAAAAAAATCAAATTCTTTCAGACAAGTTTTCTTAAATATTACCATAATGGTGTTGATTTATACGAATTGGCTGGAATGACAATAAGCTTTAAAAAAATCGCGTTCTTGCAAATGTTAATGTTTGTACGTGGCACTAATTAAATGTCGTGTTTTATGTAACTTTTAATACAGTTTGAATTGATTTAATTGTCAATTTCGGTCGTAAATACCACAGCGTTTGCGCGTAAATTAGATTAATTTGATTGATTCATGATCAGCCTTAGTAACGTAAATGCATTATTATCATACAGAAGTATTACTTCATTCGATTGAATAAGTATAAAAAAAATACCAAATTACACCAAGCTATATTAATCTTAAATACAACATAGCATAGTTGTATGAAAAAAAATTTTTACATAATTGATGTGTCTATGTCTATAAAAAAAAAAATGAATTCATTAGATATTATAATTAAAGTAACTAAAATGGTATTACGTCTTAAATAAACTAATCAAAAATATATGATATGAAATAAGTAAAATTTGTTTATAATACGTTTTAATCGTTAAAATCTCACGAGCGAGTTAACACGCCGAGTTGTGAAGCAGTGAGACGGGATTATACACGGGTTTCAGTGTCATTTATTTAATATCATTCTGCCATCTGTTTTTAACACCCTTAACGTCTACAACCACCCTACGGTGGACATGGAAAATAATGGTATTATTTAATCAACTCGGTCGTAAACAGTGATGTTATTATAATCACATGTTCAAATTTGAATGAAACAGAGTTTTAAAAATCTATTCGAGATTTTTTTTTAAGACTGTTTTCACTTAATTTTGAATATTGAACATGGTGTTGATTTAGAATATTTTTTTTTTGTCTCTACACAGGTCATTTATCTCCCAAAGTGTCGTGTGATTTTTGCAAGTGGAAAAAAATCGCATTGACAGTGACAGATCGAAAAGTGGTATACGGAAAGGGTAAATTTGGTGGCGGCCAACCCCCGAGTTACGGTTTTATTGGTCCATAGAAACTGCGTCGCAGGGGGCCACCAGACCGGCTGCAGAGAGCACAGTTTTATCATCTTACACGATTAATCGAATTAAATCAACGAACATAAAATATAGTAACATAACATTCCTCTTAACATGCTATAATTAATTTTTTTGTTATAATCATTGGCTCAATACAATTTTTAAAAAATAAGACGTAACCAATTCGTAATAATAATAATATAATATAGTGATAAATAATAAACCAATAACAGAGTTGCCATAAAAATAACCATAAATTTAATCGTTAACTAATAAAAAAAAAAATCTATATTATTTACATAAATAAAATATAAAATCAAAAATATATATTTACACATACTTTTAAATATTACCAATTGGAAGATTTAAGTGTCGCCGAATTGACTCAGTTCTTTTAATGAATAAACCATAACACATGTTCAACGTCCTTGCGTAAAATGTCAAGACTGGTAACCGACTGAAAATATATGCATACATAAAAAAAAAAAAAGTGTGTCAGATACGTTACCTGTACTGCGAGTTGAACTGGTGTGACTCATTCGGTGAAAATATACATGCACTGAAGACATATCGTAATTGGACCGATCGATTTGATAACCGTTTATTGAATTTTGGCGGATTCGACAACGGACTCAGAATCGTTTAATAAATAACCGTTCTAATACAAGAGTGATTGCTGATTTGCCATAAAAATTGTTATTAATAATTTTAATATATTTTTAAAATCGAAAAAAAATATATCTAAAATAACATCTGTGTTCTGCAAGTGTGACATCGCGTTTGACGACCTAACGAATTTGACGCCCGAGGAGTCCTCTGTCGCGCGGGCCGCGTTACACACGACGGTGGCGGCCTAGCGGTCCAGCGGTCGAGATGTCGACGCAGGCCTACTACAAGGACCGGCTGGGGTTCGACCCCCAGGAGGTGCTGAGGGACGGGGGCGCGGTGAACGGGGGCGCGCCGTACTACCAGCGGCCCGCGCAGGCCGCGGCGAGCAGCAACGGACACGAGCACGGCGCCAGCGGACCGCACGACCAGGTCTACGAGGAGAACTTGACCAAGTTCAAAGGTACAACTTGCTGGGGATTCTTTATCGAGCAGTCAGGTCTGTGTAAAAGGTACTTTGAATGGTGTTTGTATGATGTTTGACGCATGGTTTTTGCGTTCCTGTCGTGTGCTTGTTTCGTGTTTGAAGCATGGTTATTACACGTGCGCTGTGAATTGTTGCGTGGTGTCTGACGCATGGTTTTTGCGCGCCTGTCGTGTGCTTGTTTCGTGTTTGAAGCATGGTTATTACACGTGCGCTGTGAATTGTTGTGTGGTGTTTGACGCATGTTTTTTGCGCGCCTGTCGTATGCTTGTTTCGTGTTTGAAGCATGGTTAATACACGTGCGCTGTGAATTGTGTGATTTTTGACGCATGTTAATAATACTACTTTGTTACTCATATTTTTTAATCTTGTGAGTTTTTGTGGTAATAACAATGACGTCATTCTCACACATTAGGTAGACATGTAAAATGTATTATTACTACTGAGTGTACTAAGAGACATTGTGATTAATAAAAATTGACTAACCAAATAAGAAAATTATTTATAATTGACAATTTTTGATTAATTTATATTTATATTTGAAACATCTCATTGAACATTGCATTTAATTTGCGTACGTCTTAATTAATGATAATAATAATAATAATGGATAATTTTTATCGCGCTATTTTCGTAATAACTTTCACCTCAAGGGCGCTTCACACGTAAACTTTATATAGTCCTATATTATCTTTGTTTTTAAAATGTAAAATTGTTATTTTTACTTATGCGAATAATTATTTGAAAAGGAGCATTTTTGGTTTCTTTTAAAATAAAATCTCTGATGCACTGTTTCTTATGACGGAGGGCAAAGAGTTTCACGCTTTTGGGCCCGCCACCGCAAATGCCCGTTCACTAAATTTAGACTTGTGGCAACGGTCGGTCGGTCGGTTCTACAACCCTTCCCGCGTCTGAAGTAGAGGCTGACGTCTACCATTCGAATTGTCTGGGATACAAAGCTCTTGAAGATACAGAGGCGCCATGTTGTGTGTCGCCTTGTACGTCTACCAGCACAATTTAAATTCATCTCCTTCAGGGAATCGGAGCCGATGTAGCTGTTGTAAAAGGGATGTTATATGAGAGAATTTGGAAACTCCGTATATTATCCGTGCTGCCGCATTTAGAATGGATTGTAATCTGTCCAGCTGAAATATTGGCAGGCCAGCATAGATGCTGTTACAATAGTCCACACGTGACACCACAATGAGTAGACGGGCTGCCTCAAGAGAACGATGTCTCCGAATACTTTTAATTTTTGCTGATTTGTGTATTCATTGAAAGATCTGAATCAATGTTCGCGCCCAACAGGTGAAGTGTCAAAATTGAGAAATGTTTTGTTATTAAATAAAATAACAATCACTTTATATGAAACCACGAAATGTATTATACGTCGGCCGGATTCGCTCATCTCAAGCTTCATCAGGACGTAGTTAAAATTGATCATTAATACAAAATTAGTGCACTTGTATATACACATAAAGAGGGAGATTGAATATAAAATTACATGTGAAAGAGAGAGACAGAATACGTAAACAGATAGGCGGAACACAAAGGGAGGGGAAAATACAGTGTTGATGGATATTAAATGGATTTTAAAGGAAACATATTTTATTTAATATAATATGTCAAACCACAAAGTTAATGCTTACTAAGAAAATAAAATATTTTGTTTTAAAAATAAATTCAAACAAAACTTTTCAGGTATACCGATTTATTTATGTTCAATTTATGGTGCGTGGTATTATTTATATATTTATAAAATAACCATAATATCCATAAAGAGTGCCAAAATTAGATAAATGAATAATTAATTTTTTTTTTTTTACATATTTATAACTCGTTATCGTATGTCCGGAATGTTTGTTTTAGATATAGTTGGTTAAAAAAAAACATAACATTGGAATATTTTCTCACACGATTTTAGATAAAACAAATGCATTTAATTACCGCGAGGAGATGACTACTCGGACATGTTGAGTGTTGATTCTTCAGAATTCTTAAATTACGTCTTTTTTCGTTTCTATGAATATTCTCGGGAAAATTTGCTATTGCTAATAATGATAATGTGAATGTTTCAACAATGGACCTTGATTGGTGTTTTAATTTCCTGCCGTCTGTCCGTGTGTAGTGTTTAATTTATGCGGCGTGAGTAACACGGACGTGCTTACACTATACCAATTACGTGTTATATAATATAGTATCACTAGTGTGTCTATAAACAATTCAAGTGTACATGTGTGTAATGTAGAAAGCAAAATGCATTTAGAATGGGCCCCGGTTATTGCTATCAATAATAATAATCTATTTATTAGGTTCATTTTTTACATGTATTATGTATTTGCATTGATTAATAATGTCTAACGGTCTGACGTATTACATTTCCAAATTAATATTCATTAGGTATACATTTTTACCTAGTTCATTACTATGAGTGTTGAGTAATATTCTAATATCAGACAAAGTAAATACAACATATCAGTAAGAAAGTAAGACATATATTTGGGTACCCTGCCTGCTACACTGTATTTTAGCAGATAGTGTTCCTCCGGTATAGCAGTAAGCAAAGTGCAATGATCAATGTACAATATATATATAATCAGTTAATCAAGAGACGCAATTAGGTAATTCAATATATTGTTGTAGCATTTTTATTCTCAGGTTTGGACCTTTAAAAGTTCTTGGGCGTAATTTCTCCCCATTTCGTGGAGCGAGAACTGCACTTTTTATGAAAAATATGCAAGACTATGGTTGCAATCTTTCACTTTTGCATTTAGACCGTTGTATATTTTTGGTGCTAGAAATATACATAGTTCGTTTTTGATTCTTATATCCGATGATACTTATATTCAGGCCTATTCTCAAAATTGCAATATTGAAATGAAGGTGATTGTTACACCAACCCTCAAAAATAGTGTTATGAGAGAGAGGGAGAGGGAGTGAGGGAGATAAACGTACCATAATCTGTCAAAACTATCTGTCTATTTTTGAGGGTTGGTGTAACAATCACCTTCATTTCAATATTGCAATTTTGAGAATAGGCCTGATTATCCGAAATATATATATAAAACATATTTGGCATCTGAATCTAACGATCCCCAAAATCACCAACAAGTGTGGATCGAGGACAATAGAATTTGTTTTTTCTACAATAAAAAATAAAATACCTGGGTCGTTACAAAAGAGCGCGCTTTCTTCAAATTTAGAAGAAGTTGTCAAAAAATGGCTTATAGAAAATGATATGTATTGTGTAAACGGTGACTACTGATTAATTGTTATGTTTTTATTAAATGTAAAAAGTGGATATAAATGTACCTGCAGACAAAACGCCTATCAAGACATAGTTTAGGATAATTACTGGCTGCAAGGAATTAGGTATCTACCTAAAAATTATTATTGCTTGTTAGGAACATGATTCTAATAACTGATAACCTAAGTCTATAAGAAATGAATATTTAAAATTAAATTTACTTACTATATTTTTATTAAGGAGAACACATTCTTATTGTGAAGTTGTAATTATTCAGAACATAACTCTGTGATGTTTTAAATTAATCTAATTAATTAAATAATTTCCTTAATAATATAAGTTGTATCAATGTGTCCATAATTTAATAAAAACGAATTGACAATTCTGGCGTCTGCAGTCGGTTCACTCAAAGGTATTTGTGATTTGTAGATGGCTTTCAAAAATAATGGAACGACAGATGTATTAATTTGAAAAAGTGTAACATATAGGTTCGAAAATTTGTCATGAAAAATACTGGCGTTCTAACACAATTGGTAGTGTACTTCACCGGATTGGAAATAGAGATCCAGGTACGAATCCCGGTAGCGCAAAAACAATATTTTTCGACAAAATATATTTTATATGTGTGTATTTATAATTAATACATTAAATTAGTACTATATTTTTAATGATTCGTTTGTGTAATATTACTACAATTTTGATTATATTATTGTATTGCAGATAAAATTGTCCATGCAACAATTCTCCGTGTTATCAGAGGAAATGTGGTTTATAGGAAAGGAAACAACTTTATTGCAATAATAAATACTCATATTATTATTTGAAATCCGCTGTGCGCGGTATGACTAGTTAGATTATCACGTGACCTTCATGTAGTACTCTGTTTCACAGCCTCGCGAGATTAGCGTGAACTAAATGATTTATTAGATTATGTGTATTTTGAAACAAATTTTCTCTGCAAATTATTTTTCTCTCTTTTAATATTATTTTATTCGTATCTCTCTCTCGCTCTCTCTTTCATGTCCTCCTGGACAACTCCGCGACTAAAACTCTTCAAAGTTTCACCATCTTCGGTGTGGCACTCCATCTAATGTGGATCCCGCTCGTTACTGACACACTTTCCGTCATAATGAACTTCTCCAAACATTAATTCCCTCTTATTTCTTATACCCATATATACGATAAAGTGAATAAATTAGGTTTGTGTGTACCTTACAAAATAAATTAGTAAATACTAATTTATTTTGTTTCCAATCTGGGGAAATACACTACCAATTGTGTTATAGCGCCAGTATTTTTCATGACAAATTTTCGAACCTATATGTTACACTTTTTCAAATTAATACATCTGTCGTTCCATTATTTGAAACAGACCGTCTGTTCTGAATAATTACAAATTCACAATAAGAATGTGTTCTCCTGAATAAATAAATTAGTGTTGAAGACCCGGATCAGATATGTATGCGAAAGAGTGTGGCGGTATATCTTCCCTGCCTACCTCTGCTGGGAAACGGCGTGTTAGTAATGTAGTTAGTTATTCCAATTTGATCAAAACAACTATGTTTTAACTCTTACGGTATACATACATTTGTCATGTGCAAAGTGTTCTTAAAGGGATTAGAAGGATTCAACACCACATTTCGAAACCGTCATTTCATTCAGTCTCAAATTATTTTAACTAATCAAAAAATGATTAAGATGCAAACCAATGACGTTGCATGCGTTGCGTCTAGTGTTGGTCATGGGAAATTTTTATTTTTTTATTATTTATATATATCGATTTTCCTGCATGTTGTCCAAGAAATTTGCACCTATACAGGTCAACATTGTGAAATGTTTGCGTCGGAACGGGTAAAACCCAGTGAGGCTGGTGTTGTTAATAAATACGGTTAAACCCCAACGCGCGCCATCAAAAATAAATAAATAAATAATTTGTATTTGTGCAATACATTCTACATTTGTCACATTTGATCGATTTTAGATATTGTCCCATTTACGAGTCATTCTATTCGACAATATCCCATTTATGAATCATTATATTCGGCAATGTCCCATTTAAGAGTCATTCCATTCTGCAAATGTCCCGTTCAACATTTATTTTATGACCTTTAGTTTATGTACAAAATGCGCTCAATTAAATTGAATAGTAACGAATTGACCTTAGCTATACAGTTTGCAATTATCGTGTCAAACTTCATCAATCTGCACACTGACTAGTGTCTAGGAATCAAAACAGCCAATGAAATTACTTCGGCTTTATCGGATTATTCAATAGAACGCTCGTTCACAGTCCAAGCGGTAATTATTATTTTACTCCGCTTATTAGTTAAATCGGTGAATCTCTCAATTGGCCACAACCGAAGTAGAATTACAATTTTCAAAAGTTTTGTATGGATAACACACTTGCGAAAATTCTTTATCATGCATTATTCCGTTATATAACGATTAGAAATCGTTATTTTTTTTAATACATCGTATAATCGCGACTGATTGCGATTTTAATAAACCCGGTTTATCATCGTTGAGGAATGTTGATTTGTTCACTGAGACAAAGGATTGGCTAACGGCTGCACTCCGACCATTTCTCATTATTTGTGTTCATTTTGCAGTGTGTTTTATCCATTACGACCTCCTTGATCCGAGAGCGTTGATCCTCCCGAGAGCGATGATGTTTCTGGTTGCAGTATTCTTTCGTTATTCATTGCGAGCTCATTAATTTAATCCACAAGACTTTCTTCCTCACATTAGGGGTGTTTTACGGCCATGTGCCGCGATGCTACTCGGTAAATGAATTGATAATGTCTTTGATTGCGGATTCAATTTTTGAAGGTTTAAACCTCGAAATTACTTCAACGTGAGAAGGTCAGATGTAGTGCCTTTTGTTAGCCCATATTCATTCTAAAAATACTTTATTTTTATTTATTATCTTTGTTTTATTAACCACTAAAATGAGTTTAAATACATCTACCGGTTTCGAAAAATACCATTTTCTTCTTCAGGATGTCATAACTAACTAAAACATATATTGTTTCTTTGACAGAATCTATTTAAAAAAAATCTATTTATCTTTAGTACCTAACTCAAATCATTACTTAATACAAATTTACTCGAATAATTTTTAGGAAAAAATTTTAGAATGGGACTCGTAGTTTTTTTAAAAGTATAAAAATACTTTGTTTAAATCACTGTTCTGCATGTTTCGATACCTATGGTATCGTCTTCAGGAAACAACGTATACTGAAATTAAAAATACAGGCATAGATAAAAACAAAACTATAAAATGGTGACTATTTACAAAGAGGATTTATTTATTTATTTTCATTATATATATACATATTTATTTATTTATTAAATGTTAAACTTTTGTATTGTAATCTCACTAATTTACTGTCCCAATTACGCGTAATGTCGTCCCAATTGATCGACGTAAATTACTATTAGTTCTTCGTTTTGGTTTCGGTTCCTTGAGATTTGGCCCAAATAAGCGGCTGTCCCCGGTTCGACTGTATTAGCGATTTGCTTCTTCACCTCAGTGCTGTCGACCCAGATAGCATATTTCCAATTAGGTTGCTGTCATCTCGATATTGCAGTAGGTGTTGTATCAAGAATTTATACGATCTCGATCTCATCTCGATCTCCTCTCCCTGTCAAATATTTATGTTAATTTTAAGAAATCTCCGATATTGCATTCTTAATTTATTATCATTCTAATTACACTTGCGTTTCGACATTTGTTGCACCGCTTGCAGTGTTTTTGTGTGAATTCTTCTATTTTATGTAGGCCACTGCAGCGCCAACGTATTGCCATACACTTGAGCACAGGGTGGTCGCAAATTAACGTCACTTTCAGTGGATTCACAATTCAGTTTACATTTTTATTATCTGTTTGGAACGTGACCCCTAGGTTAACGTTCTTAGCAAGACTCGCCTTTTAACTTTCAGGTCAGTCTGACTGCTTGCAATGTTGTGTACTTAGTTGCTCGGAGTATTCCTGGTCTCCGCTTTCCTCCTTCCATTGTGTTGGCGATCTTCGTCTACCTTGAATGTCGCCTGCAATCATCAGTATTTTCAAATTATCGCGGTTTGAACATATGTGAAAATATAACACTTGTTTTATGATTCTACTAGTTTAATTTACTTAAGGGCATTATCAATCCAACAATTTAACTCGACAACTTGTATTTATAACTATTAATGGGGGACAGCTATACAATTTTATTTGCTTTTCATCTCATGCCAATAAATCGAATACTATGTGTTACCTGATGTTTTAATTGATTATGCCTCTCTTTCTAAACAATGGTAACTCTCCCACTACCGTCGTGTCTCTTCAGTACAACAAAGGTAAATTTTTGACAATTTATTTATGTAGCATTTTTGGGGGCTGCGAAAAATGAATTGAACTTCAGTGACTTAAAAACGGATTAATTTTGAATTTACAGGTTCCACTGTATCTTAAATCAATGTATCCACTCTATTCTATATTAATAATTCACTCTCGCTACATTTTTTTATTCTCTATTTTTATTTTAATTTCTGTAGAATCTTTATCTTTCTTGAATTAAATAACACCACAACAGCACGAAAAAAAACTGGCTACTTTAACACAGACGATAGTCTAGCAAAGTAGCCAGGACAATGCTGTATATGTATATCAGAGATGGATTCTACTCCATCCCACACGATAATCTACGAGTATTGAATTGCAATATGTTGCAATATCTCATGTTTATCATGTTATATTATAATATATTCACCTCTGTTACAACAAAAACATGTATGTCAACAAAGTTTAATAAATAAATAAATTCTGATAACTTAACCGAAACTTAACACATACAGCGAGCCTCAAATTCGACGTTAACGAATCACGGAACACACTATCGTAAAATTATCCTTACGGGAAGAATAAAAATTTTGATGTAAGACCAAGTTACAATATCTTAAAGTAGCTTGTTGGTGTAGTGGCCTAGTGATCTGGTGGTCGGAGCATCAACAAGTCAGTCCTATTTTCATAGTACAAGCGTTTAGCTCAGTTTGAAAATAGTAAGAATATCGATGTGACATGTATGCCGTGAACGCATCTCTATTTTTTTAAACCAAAAAAAATAAGTTATATGAGTAACCATGATGACTTAAATAAAATATTTGGGAGTCATAATAGATTCAAAATTGAATTTATCACAAAATACAAGATACGTGAGTAAAAAGATTGCTAAGAAAATCTCACTTCTGGGAAGTATCAGAAGATTGATTAGTACTGAGTCTTGTCAAATAGTTTACAACTCTGTTATTATTCCTCGTACTGCAGCAGCATTTTGGTTTTGGCTAACGAAGAAGAAATGCAACAATTGTCAGTGTTGCAAAATAAAGCTATGAGAATAATACTCCGAAAATATAGAAATACTCGGATCAGTGCAATGCTGGAAGATCTGAATATGATGACCTTTAAGCAGAAAATATATTTTAATACAATGGTATTTATTTACAAAATCATCAATAAGAAAATATCAGCGGAATTTACACGAAAAATTGTTGCAAATCAACATGAGCACGAGCATCGTACAAGGGGAAGGGATAGACTGAGACTGCCATTCAGGAAGAAGGCCAAATCTCAGAAATCGATGATGTATAGTGCGATGAAATTGTTTAATGAAATGCCAGAAAACATAAGAAAGGAAAAGAAATTGAATAGATATTTAAAATGAAACTGACTAAATATATAAAAGATAAGTTTTAATAAAAAAATATATTTTAATCTTGTATATATTAGAGCATATGTACTATGTTTAAAAAATTGCAGATGTTACTTTCTCATCACCCTGTCGGCGTCAAGTGCCGTGAGACAGGAATTACTGTCAGTTTAACCCGACACAAAGACCTGAGGAATCATCTGTAGGCCATGGGTACATCTGAACGCTAGTGGGCGACACAATTGTCCCAGATTAAGATATGTTGTGTTAACCGTTAAATAAAACACCCAGTATTGGTACACGATGGGCGTGAAAAGATTTCGTACAGTGTTTTCACACTGGATCTTCAATTAATATTTGTGATGGACCATGATGGCATTGTGATGGTTTATCGCCTCCGCAAACTGCACGCACACTACATACACCCGGGTCCAAAACGGGGCTAACATCAACCTCAAAAATACACCTGTTACCGACCCACAACAGGCAACAATAATATTTTATTTATTTATTAGTTTACGCCATTGTGGGCTTTTACAAAATTGATTAGGTATGAAAAACGTGAGCAGCTAGCTACACAAGTAGCATGGAATATATATACAAATAGACATTAATATAGTTTTTAAAAAAAAAAAATAAGTAAAACAAACTATAAAAATAAAGGTTCAAGTCAACAAAAAAAATTGGTTTAACACAGAATGGCTGTGCATCTTTAACTTAGAACAGCATCATGCTTCATTGAATATCAGAATACATCCACAAGACCAAAATCGTTCCCAAGCCTGTGAAGTCTTTGTGTGGGTGCATTCCTATTAAAATTAGTATATGATGCATTTACATGGAACAGTGGCGACGAACTGGTACTCCACGCAGGAACGTAGTATATAATCAGTTCAGTTGAATTAAGGGCGTCCCGTTTTACTATTTTAAATAAAAATAATAAATCACGTCAAGTTCTTCTACACGATAAGTTAGTTAAATAAAGAGTGCTCATTAGAAAATCATAATTCGATTGTTCAACGGGTATGCACAGTTTGACGTTAATAAAACTTAAAAATTTATGTTGAAACTCTTTGATCATTTTTTTAGCACCCTGACGTTTTTCAATTCGCAAATTTTTGATCAGAATACGGTCTTCTGCAGTGCGATTTTTGTCATTATGGGCAACAATTTGAAAAAAACAATGGAAAATATTAATAATCAAAGATGGCGATCGGAAATTGTCGAAATAAAACGTAATATAGGTAAATAAGCTATTGTTGATATATATTTTGTTGTTATTATATCACATTTTACGAAATGTTCTCATTTTTTTTGGGCCACCCTGTATATATTTCACAGACATGTCTCGGAACAAATATTTTTAAATTTTCAAATATTTTATATCGTCATATATGTCATTGTTATCCTGCCCAGGTACTCCTGGATCAAAGCGAGAGCAAATAATGTTGACGAATCAAATCATTGTCTCCCAAATATCAACAGCGCCATAATCTTATCTCTCTTAAATAAAGACATTCGATGACGTGATGTAAAATATTACATCTTCTCATTTCGCGATGACTTCATCTCGAGGGTTTAACAGTGTTTTTCGTTTTTGCATATGCATGACTTCATTATGACAACAGAACAACTTCAACAAGTATTTACACGTTTCTGAACGTCGCGGTGCGTACACGTGGATGATGCGATGGTACTATTATATCTGCACACTTGATAAAAGCGAAATATTTCATATATGGATTTGTAAACGATCGCTACACATAAATTTGATAAATCACAGACAATCAAAATATATACACATGAACTAACGCAAATTCCTTGTTTCAATGTTTTGTATGTAATCAAATAGTTCTGCGTTTTTTTTAAATATATGACTCGATTGGAAAGAAAACTTAAACGTTGACAATATAATATGCGTTAATGAAAAAAAATACGTCTTGTTTACACAAAGATTTAATTTTCGAAGAGTAAATACTTTAATAATTATACAAAATACTTTGTTTAAACCACTATTTATTAATTATTCTACGTGTTTCGATACCTATGGTATTATCTTCAGTATACATTGTTTCCTGAAGATGATACCATAGGTATCGAAACATGTAGAATATTTCATAAATAGTGGTTTAAATAAAGTATTTTGTATAATTATTAATATAAAGTGAGGCCACAGAGTAATTTTGCTAATATTGAAGAAGTAAATTACTGTTGCATACATGTGGTCATAAACTATCGGATTTATGTTTCCACAAAGAATGTTTGTCTATTCATTTACTGGTCTGTGGGATAAATGTATTTTCGTATAAATAAATGTTTTGTCGTATAAATGCTGCCCTATAGAAGCGAAATTGTTAACAGAATACGTTCCGGAAGACGGAAAATATCTTGGCTGACGAACTCTTGGAAAGTTTGGAAAGTTCGCAATTTATGTGTTCAAAACAGTCGCAAATACAATCATGATTGGGGCCAGCGCCAAAAAAAGAAGAAGTATACTCCAGGAGTGTGTGATTGATGTGATTGGCATTGAACTCGTAGACCAATATTGCACTTAATTTGCGTATCTTCGGATGCACTAAGCGCATCCCTTCAGTGCGTCTCAAGTGAGTTCAGAATTATCTTCCGATTGCATTCTGGAGGTCTTTGCCAAGTGCACGGATGGAATGCACCAACTGTTCATTCATTGGTAATTTTAAATCTTAATGATGCATTTGTTCATCAGCATTCACTTTGTTTTGATCTTTCTTATTTTCTCTGCGGTGTGGTTTAATGCCCTCTCTGTGTACGCGAAGGTCTTTTAAATATGTTGAATTTATAACATTATTTTTCAACAACTCGAATGTAAAACTTTAATGTGTTTGATTGGGTGACATATTATTTTCGTTTTTCTGTCGTCAATTCTTCTTTATTAGTGTTGGCACCGGAACGCGCCACTTGGTTTTGCTTCGCATAACAAATTTTTTGCGGCGTTCAGAACACCGTCTTAGGGCGGCCTGTCGGCCTCTTGTTTCCTCTCGGATCTCAGGTATCACTGGACGACTGTCCGTTGCCACTACGTCCACATCTTGTTCATTTGAAATACAAATAACTTATTTAAAAATATATTATATACTTTTAAATGGACTTGTTATTTTTCTGCCATCTTTTGAATGTATGATGCATTAATTGATTGTCTAGATTTTGTATTAAAACAATTTAAATGAGTTAATTAGACAGATGTACAGAAAAAAAATACATTTGGTCGATATATAATATTATTTATTTATAAACGCTTGTACTATGAAAATAGCACTAACTTGCTGGTCTCCTGGAACGAAGCGCGAACGCCCGACCACTAGATCATTAGGCCAGAGTCTTAACAATTAGACCAAGGGGGCTATTTTGGCCGCTACGCGGCCATTGACGACCAAAACAAACCACTTGTAAATAAAATGTCGATATAATTAAAATTATTCCATCTTTGTAAGTTAGCTGTCAAAACGAACAAAAATGACATTTGTGAATAGACAATTTCTATAGTAAATAAGATTTCTCCATTACCTTTGACAATATATAAGATTAATTTCATTTCCATATATATTTACGTACTGTTATTATACCGCACAGACCTGTCCGTTTAATCAAGCTCTATACAGCTATAATGACACTACGTATATAAACGTAATATTATTATGGATAATACCAAAGTGAAATAGATCAACCGAAAAAATACAAATTTTGTATTCAACAATCTGGGACCAAATGGGACATATAAATATCACTCCTAGCTGAGCTATGTTACCTTACTAAACTAGCTATATTTGTTGTACGCATCTTGAGCAATAAAACGCAATCAATTGTAAATTATAAATTATTTATCCGCAATGAAAGCATTTTGCAAAATTCAGAGCGTTCGCTTCAATTAGGCACTTTCACTTCAATAATTATTGTTATTAATTTTTGCGCTCTAATTGAGAATGTTATTTATTTGCACGGTTGCATTTAGCTAATTTTATGTCGTATTCATTTTTAATTGCACACCGGTGAAAACGCCTGTGGCAGGTGTGCGACACTTGAACTCTTGGAATCACCAGGAGAAGGACGAACGTGTATTAAAAATGTACCGATATTTATTTATTTATTCTTAATACAGTCTTTTTTACTATAACTTATATTGCGCATATTTTCTTGGTTTAATTTTTAATTTATGTACTTTTCCTTTTTTTTATATCATTTGACATTTCATTGAAAATTTTCATCGCAGTGCACATCACTGAATTGTGAGATTTAGTCTTCTTCTTGAATGGCAGTCTCAGTCTATCTTTTCCTCTTGTATGATGTTCGTGCTCATGTTGATTTGTTTCAAGTTTTCTTCTAAATTCTGCTGAATTATTTTTGTGGAGATTTTGAAACTAAATACAGTCGAACTCGGATCATTTTGATTCAGTCCTGTTTACAAACAACTCTTCACACTGTTACAGTGAGCTCGCTTCACTGATACAACGTACAAAAATATTGTTAACAAGTGAACAAAATACACTACACTGTCTAAAAACTCTTAATTCTTGAGAAGTCATAGAATCGAAAGCGGCGTTTGACGACGAGGTTCCTCATTGTTTACGATTCCTTTCAGGTTTGTGAATTCTTAGAAAAAAACAACGGGTGTTTATTTTGTGTGCGTAGTAAGTAGTAGCAAGTTTTAAAACAGAGCAGTATTTTGAATTTTGTTAAGAAATAATGTGATTGAATGTATTAATTCACTTTAAAATGTTTTTGTTCATACAATTATAGATTTGCGATTTTTCATATGTATTTGACTTGCTTTTAATTTTATTGGATATTAAATTTTTTTTGTAATAACGAGTAATTTAGCTGGTCTTTTTGTAATCGTTATAACCGAGTTCGACTATACTGTACTATTAAGTTTTTTTTTTTTTTACATATTATTTTCAAAGTTATATAATATTTATTTATTATTATTATTTATTATATTTATTACTAATTTTTTTTTTTTTTTTTAAATACATTCTGGTAAAGAAACAATAACACCCTGAAGAAGAAAATGGTAATTTTCGAAACCGGTAGATGTATTTAAACTCAATAAGTGGTTAATAAAACAAAGTTAACAAATAAAAATAATGAATATTTACCATTTCAAAAGAATTAGTATTCGCCTGTAATATTTTGCACATCAGCTGTTGTATATATATTTCCAACTACAGACTAAATATCAAATATACATCTTTATACAGAGTATGCATGAGACAGTAGTCTAAACGGAGCCTAGTGTGGAAGTTGGACCGTGTGAATGTTGAGGTTATTTAAATATGATTGACCCGTGATTGTATCTGAAGGTTTTGTTGCTGTGTGACAGAAACTCCTGACATGTTTTAACCTCGAGCGTGTTGGTCGTACGTCGCAGTGTAGGGTGTCCGTTGTTGGAACTAGAGCAGGGTGTGTAGAAATGAATGGGCACTTACAAAATTTCGTTTATTGATGTGATGAATTATACACGAATTACAAAGCTAAGCAACTGTTTTTTGACAACGAAATTTAAAAATGTTATATATATATATATAATGAAGTTTCATACCTCTGTTGCTTCTCGGTGAACTGTACACATTCACATACAATTTTTTTTGTGTCGAGAATAAGAATTGCCTTTACAACGCGTCGCTTTCTTTTCGCCATTTAGTATTGCTCAACCTCTTATCATTTACACGCATTGTCACATTGTGAAAAGCAATTTTCCGCTTACTCATTGTCCAAATAAGATCTTTATTATGTACGCACGTGCAATGTTTCTTTTACAGCGGCGAGTGGGTAGGTGCCTAGTAATGTACTATCCGTTGGCTATGTTTGGAATATGATTAACGGTGCCGTATTATACGCCGATTTTGAGAACCTTCAAACGTAGCTTGTGGCGAAAAATTTTTGCTAACTCGTAAATATTTAATAACCTAACTAGGGAGCAACAAAATTAAATGTAAATTGGGGTGTTAAGAAAAACAGAATAAAAAATATATATATTGAAACAATGTTTCTTGCTGCCTGTTTTTTTTTGTCTTTTTTAAATAGTTATTTGAATATTATAAATTATATTAAATGTTTCTGGTAGTACATTACTGATACTAGTCAAATATACTTTGAGGTATTCAATATGCCTTATGAGCAGACACCAGTTCCTTATCGTTTTTCTGTCAAGTTTTCGTTTATACGACTATCTGTTCATGTAAATGCCTTCGATAGCTGGTTCCCAGGTTTCCGATTAACAATAAGCACACGCATGTTACCGTCTTCTTAGCTTTCGGAAAAAGGGCGGCAATACTCTTCCGGAACCGGTTTAGAAGCCAGGGCTTCCTTGTCGGTCCCACTCATCAAAGCTAATCAAAATACGCGACCTTAATTTAATTACACATTTAAACGAAGAAGGAAAAAAAATTACAATGTGTTTATTAGCAATTAGGATTGCGGGGCTTGGACAATTCCGGAGTAAACTGTTTGAGTTTAGACTTGTGGATGCCCCGCGGTGTACATGTGGGAGAGTGGAACAGACGCCTGAGCATACTCTGTGGAATTGTGATTGGTGGTTTAGGTCAGACCTAATTAGTAATGGGACGAATCTTATTTTATATAAGCATTCATTCGGGTATGGGTAATACGTTGGAGCTTCTTAGGTAGGTAGCTAGGCTGCGTGGGTGGGTATCTCCACTTACGCGCCTAACTCTCACTCTCCATACCTCTTGTTTTGCAACTTCGTTAATTTATCCAATTTTGTGTCTCGTCCACCGTCCCTCTTGTGGGAGTGTTTTTGATGAATGGATCCCTGAGTGTCTGCCTTGAACTACTGCACCTTAATTTTGTATCTGTATGTAAAACAATGCTCTGTGTATTTATTTTATATGATTTTTTATGAATAAAGACATCGCTTGAGGAACGCTGGAGTGTCTGAAATTAACCTTATGTACTCTGTTTGTTTTTTCAATGGGCTTGTTTAGACAATGGTATCTGTGATAGGACTTGAAAGCATATTTTCGTGATGATGTGAGATACCAACCAAGAACATTGACATATATAGATGAACGAAAAATTGACATGTGTAAATTGTTGTCATGATAGCACGCGCCGCATTCGTCCGACTTCGAAATCAATCCGTTCTTCCATGAGACTGTTTGAGGTGTGCGGTATGCTCGGTGTCAATGTATCGGGAATGATTTGCATAAGCGTTGACGGCAAAGCCAAAACGGTAATATGTAGAATGCCCAGGTTATTAAATAAAATAACAATCACTTTGTATGAAACTATGAAATTTATTATACGTCAACCGGTTTCGCTTATCGCAAGCTTCATCAGGACGTATTTGAAACTAATCATAAATACAAAAAGAGTGCACTTATGTATACATAAAGATGGTGACAGAATACATATACAGATGGACGGAACATTAAGGGAGGGGAAAATACAGCGTTGATGGATATTGAAGGAAACATGCCATATAAATTAATTTATCGATTAGCCCCCATATAGGAGCCGTCAAATCGTGTGAGAGGCCGGGAAAAATTTCTCGCAAAATTTCAAGCGTAGCTCGGGCTGTGTGTGAGGTGGCTCCGTCCTGTTGAAACTACATGTGTTCCAACATGTGACGTTAGCCATCACCATTAATGACTACAGCGTTGCCATTATTATTTAGATAAAATGTTTTAATGAGTTCAACACACTGTTGAGGTGTTAGATGCTCCGTAATAAATTGTAATCAACTAATCTCTGCGACTACCAAATGCGAACTGACAAATGTCTGCCAAACCAAAATGGCGGTCATATAGAATCGGTCTGGAACATAATATTCATTCTGTATATTTTAAGAAGTATAAGTGTAGATATTATATTTAAAAATTAAATATATATTAGAAAGCAACTCTTCACACGACGAATATAAATATGTAATATTTTATTTTTATTATAATTTTATAAGCCGTTTTTGCTTACCACTTAGTTTCAAGAGTTTTTATATCAAATATCACTGGTCTACGCTGAGTGTACTTCAATATTGCTTAGCACATCAGCAAACTATTTTAGAAAATGACTGGGAACTACATCAGTCGTCCACGCTTTGCCAGTAACCACTAAAATTATTAGAGTCATAATTCATTTCGCAATTCGGCGCGCGTTGGCGTGCGAGACATGTCAATGTGTGATGATGTTCCTATCTTTGTCGTGTATCTATGACATGTCATCGTAGAGAGAGAGTTTGCGTACCACGTGACTGGTGCCCATGGCCAGGAAGCTGGCGCCACACGTACCTAACCTGACCTATTATCTCGTCCTTAGTTCATCGCGATCATTTCGAGCATTCAAAACAATTTCGTCTTTCTTAATTATGCCTAATACTAATTAATAATAATAATTACGCCGTCTAACAGGATATGTAAATGTTTTTGTATAAAATCCTGTTTTTTTGTTCCAGGTTCCAATTTAAAACTTTGATTTTTTAACGTAATAATTGAGGATAACCGGTTTGAATGACAAATTGTGCTGATTGACACTACATTTCTTACTTTGTCACACACACACACGCACAATTATAAATGATGCATATTTTAGTGGCAAATCTATTTACTTGAATACGCTACGAATGCGAGATTCTATCACGATGTATATTTTTATTTATTTAATATCCATTTCAAAAATGCCATTTAATGAGACAAAAACCCTACTGGAATAGTTGAATATCCGTCGTATGTCAGAAAAAACATTAATTTATAATATTTCGGTTTATATACGCAACATAAAATTAATATTTTAGTTAATTCTACGGAAAATGTTTATGCTTAGAACTGATTAGTAAAAAAACTAGTTGTGTAAAGCGAATCCGACAATAATAATTATTTTGCAATTCAGTCAATTGTAAAATTAATAATATGCTGGAAAAAATACTATTTGTGGTAAGAAGACAAACAGAGATGGTGCATTAATTTCACAATAAAAATAATAACAAAAAGGCGAATATATGATGTCTCTTTCTCACTAATTTAATGAAGAAATATAAGAAAAAAGGTAGTATTCAATAGGAATGAATGCTATTTATTTAAAAGCTTTCTTTACATTAAAAATTTCTTACGGTAACACGAGTTGACAGCATGGCTGCATATGGATATTTTATATCACGGTATGATAATGGTTAATACAAAAACAAGCTAATAACAACTATCGCCGCTAGGGCGACGAGATCTGGAAATATAATCAGGTATCGCGTGTGTCGCAAGAATTGTATATTATTTAAATCATTTTAAGAATTTGTCTGATTGTCGGATCAGATGCGAATGAGACGACCACCGGATGATGAAGAGTTGGGTGAGTTGGTCCCGAATTGAACTTGGAAAGAGATCGCGCTAGCCATTGGATAGTGGCGAGACTCGCTCAAATTTTTATAGGTTTTGTGACGTTCCTGCCATATCTTCAGACGTCGCAATCCGGCAGAGTTTGCGAGTAATTAAATACTTAAATGTTTTTATTACTCTACCATGCAAATGATTAGCGCGTATGAAGAGTGCCGCCTCAGAGGTCGATGACCCGCGGCGCGTTGACGCGCCTCTCGATGTTGATCTTCGACGATGTGTTTGTTATTAAATAGTTGGTTTTATGGACCGTTTCCGTCGATATATTCGCTCGGAATAGGTATCCTTGCGCGGCCCGGCGGGTTGCGTCACGCACCACACGGCGGGAGGGGTCCTGCGGTCGGCCGAACCGCACTTTGCTAACCTTAGTCCCGAAACAAACTGTCACTGTCCTCCCTCTTTTGGGTGTGTTTTTGATGACCGAATGCCATGATCTTACTGCACCTTAATGTTCCGTCTATATGTAAAACTATGGATTTATGTTATATGTTTTTAATGGTCTAAATTTTAAATTTTGCGAAAATTGATAGTCACTAACTACATTGAATTTCTTAGGAGAACACATTCTTATTGAGATGTTGTAATTATTCAGAACATAGGTCTGTGATATTTTTACATATAAAATCAATTTTTATCGAAAAATATTGTTGTCGCGCTACCGGTATTCGAACCTGGATCTCTTTCCAAATCTTCACAATAAGAATGTGTTCTCCTAATAATAAAGTTGTATCAATGTGTTCAATATTTAATAAAAATGAATTAATTATCAGATTACTCAAAGGTATTTGAGATTCCGTAAAAATAATGTAGATGGCTCTTTCAAATAATGGAACGATTAAATGTATTAATATCAAAAATGTAACATATAGGTTCGAAAATTTGTCGCTGTAGCATAGTTGGATAATGCACCTTCCCCTGTTTGGAAAGAGACCCAAGTTCGAATCCCCGTGGCGTAACAACAATAAAACGATAAAAAATGATTTTATGTGTATATCTTTCTAATTAATATTTAAACAGAGGAGCATAATCTCCAAAACTATGTTTATAAACTGTAGCAAGACTCTTCGGTAGTCAGTTCGAATCTAACATCCAAACGAGAAAGAACAGAAAGTCTATTCGTTTCAATACATCTCCGTGGACACGCTACCTTCTAAATTTGTACACCTTTGTGATATGAATAAACGTATTATTCACAAGTACCGAGATGTGATTTCAAGAACATGAAATGGGAACAACAACGAGGCTGCCCAAAAACGGAATGGTCCCGTTCAAAACATAACGTATGGTTAAGCACATCTCTTTCGATTTCTGTTCTTGGAGCACACGAAACAACGGCGCCACCATTCCAGCATTTATATTATAATCGTCCGACCTGATTAGATACCGATCGGAATTTTCTCCGCGCGCGTAATATCAAATTCCTCGGTCTGTATGAAGGCGAGCTCTTTATTCGTCGTGTCTTATCTCCCAGCGCTCGCGTGGCTTGTGCCGCTTGTGCTCGAGCGCGGAGGTGGCGTTCAGTCCGGCGGCTGCGGCATCAACGGGCCGATTGTTCGCCGCTATAAACGGACATGTAAAGTAGGCTTTATCGGCTGGCAGGAAACTGTGAAAATAAACAGAGGCGGGCATTCCTGTCGAGGATGGATGTAAACATGGATGGGCTGGCGCCGCCGACCGCTGCGGTAGTGACGTCAGCGGCTCCTTTTCTGTATCGTTGCTACTTCAAGACTACTTCTGCTGAATGACACGAGAGTTTGATGCACAAAGGCCCATATTAAATGGGATTAGACGGCGGATCGTGCACTCTCATTGCTGGAATGGTACTGTGATATCCTTGTTCGTCGGTTGTGATCCGGCTGCGCCAATTGTGATAATCTTATCTCCTGATAAGATATCTGATCTTAGCAATATTTGAATGTGTTCAAGAACACACAATTACTGAATTTTTACTTATAAAGGCACTGTTATTAAATAAATATCAGATATTCAATTCAAATTTCAAACAATAATATTTTCCCGTAACAGAACACAATTTGCACATATTGCTTGAACGTTTTCGACTCCATCCATCCATCCATAAAATATTGTGAACTAGGTTTAGTTACACCCGGTATTAATTATATTTTTATATATATATTTTTTTTTGTTAGTTTTGTGGGCACGTATCGCACGAGAATTTCATCCCCCAATTTACACCCTACAATATACATGTGACAACCCGGTCTTTGTGTGTAGTTTGTGAGGTTGATTCCAATATCACTTTGGCACGTGTCAGTTCAACTTGGCCGATTGAGCAGTCCACACCGCAATGGATGTCATCCCGTGTGCCTTGAATTCTTTCCAACTTTATTAAAATGAATTGGTCTCAGATTCTTGGAAACGGTGACTGAAATCGTTTGCCGAATGATTTATTAGCCAGCAACACCTGGCGCCAGGTATCGTGTCATGCTTTAAGGTCCGTGACACCGGGTCCACCGTCACTTGAATTGGTTCAGTGTCTATAAAATAAAAAATAAAGATGATGGCTTTCAAAAATTTTAACAATAAATGTATTCATTTGAAAAGTGTAAAATATACATTCGAAAATTGTACAAAGTACAGCACTACTATGTACTGTAGCATAATCGGTTAATACACATTCCCCGGATTAGAAAAAATCCAGTATCGTTCGATTGAATTGATTTTATATGTATATCTTTTTAATCAATACATTTTGATTTGTCTTAAAAATATCACAGACCTATATGTTCTGAATAATTACAACTTCACAATAAGAATGTGTTCTCCTAATAATCTATAAAATCAATCCAATGTCCCATACCAATATGACCATTTTTTATATTTAATGTCATAGGTTCCCGATGACATGCTTAATATTTTAACTGCCAACTCTATTTGAAGTAGAAGACACCACATAGGGTGGGACTAGGCTTTAAGGGTCTTGACTTTACTAGATGGCAAAATGATTTAAAAATAACTTTAATCCCTGCAAGGTCCAAAAGTGCGTGTTGTATAAAAAGTTTGACGTGTTGAAGCGCTCATGGCATCAATAAGGTGTGTCCTAGCTTAGCTCGTACAAAAACCGAATAGTTGATCTTGAAATATGAAATAAATCGAATAAGCATTTGTTTAGAAAGTAAAATTTTTCTTAATCTCAATTCTCGTCTTTTATTTACAAAAAAAAATTACCTTTAAATTACCGATATGGTAGCATGGGTAAGTAGGTGAACGTTACACTGTGTAAAGTGATCACTTAAGCCGGCCGACGACAGGTCGTAAGCCTTGTAATGCCCAAGACTTCCATACTTCCTATGTAAAAATAATAGCTTTGTTTCTGTGAGATATCTATATCTAGATAATTTCTCTCGGAGATTCGTTTCGAGTGTAGAATTAAGAACATGAAGTGACCTTTAAATCATCACAGCATGTGTTTTACTTGCAGATAAGAATGACGCATCCGGTACATTAGTCCCTTTACCTACTCTCATATATCAAGGTCTCATTGAGAGATCACCGTGGATACGAGACTTGTACGTATGACACTCGTTTCGAAATCCATGTTTAAACTGTTCAGTGTTGAGTTGAATCATTGCTTATTGTATTCTGTACACAGAGTGAATTGACGTAATTGATACTTACCAACTCTCATCCATGTACACGCACCATGCATATTTATTTATTATTTTAGCGTATGTAACGTTTTTACCTCACGCCCGCTATTTACTCTACCAAATCAACATTTGAGGTAGGAGATGCAAGGCGAAGGTGTAGCTGTTCACGGTCAGAGAGTAGTGGGAGTGACGTGAGCGTTTTTTCTCTCACATTTTTGTTATTTTGCGAAAAATAAATAACCAATGTAAGGATGTTTTTAACGATTGGATTATTATTATGCTTCATACCGTTCTGTTTGAAATAGCCTGCGTATGAGCTAAAAGCGAAGCCCTTCGTCTGCAAATGAGATTTGTGTATAAAGGTCAGATCAGCAGCACGAAGGCACAGTGTAAAAAAAAAGTACTAAATATGTTTTTGTGTATAATGAGAACACATTATTATTGTGAAGTTGCAGTTTCTTAGAATATAGCACTAAAATCATACAAGAGGAAAAAATTAGACTGAAACTGCCATTCGGGAAGAAGGATAAATCTCAGAAATCGATTATGTACAGCGCGATAAAGATTTTTAATGAAATGCCAGAAAACATAAGAAATGAGGAGAAACTGCAAGATAAGATCTTGTAAAAATGAACGATTTTGATCTTAAATACTAATTAAATGTATTAATTTGAAATGTATACATATAAAATCAATTATTTCGAAAGATATTGTTGTTGCGCTATCGCGATTCGAACCTAGATCTCTTTCCGAACCGGGGAAGGTGCAGACCTATATTCTTTTTACAACTTTACAATAAGAATGTGTTCTCCTTAATAATATATAAGTTTAATAATATATAAATTCGAACCTATATGTTACACTTTTTGAAATTAATACATCTGTCGTTCCATTATTTGAAAGCCATCTACATTGTTTTTACGGAATCTCAAATACCTTTGAGTAAACCGACTGCAGAGACGCCAGAATTATCAATTCATTTTTATTAAATTTGTCATGAAAAATACTGGCGCTATAACACAATTGGTAGTGTACTTCCCCGGATTGGAAATAAAGATACAAGTTCGAATCCCGGTAGCGCAAAAGCAATATTTTTCGACAAAATTGATTATATATGTATATATTTATAATTATTACATTAAATTAGTATTTAAAACATCACAGTGCGTCTGTTCTGAATAATTGCAACTTCACAATAAGAATGTGTTCTCCTTAACAACAAGATATAATTCACTCTAACGCCTCGTCCGAGTCTCGAGGAGGCAATGCAGTACAAAGGCGAAATGACCCCTGTCGGAGTCGGAGTCACTGCAGGATGTTGTCCTTTCACTCAGTAAAACTGTCGCGGCGGCATTAATCGTCATCAGCAGCCAGGACCGAGTGCCAAGTGGTCCGGTGCCGCGCAAATTGAGCAAGACGCCGAGGGAGGAGCGCATTTTGATTAAAAGGACTATGGTCAGGTCTTTGACCAGCGCCAACACTTCGAGGAATCTGGAAATTAAATCTCGTATTTCGCGCACACTCACGAATAATTTAATTGTTGGAAACCAGCGGCCCGTGGTCCAGATTTAGTATGAATAGAAATTTCTAGAACAAATATTCAATACAAAATAATGGTGATATTATGGCAAAGGAATCTATCTAAATAGTTCATTTTCTTTCGATCGAAGAACTGTATTTCGTTTTTAAGGAGAACACATTCTTATTGTACTAATATACTTATTTAATGTATTAATTATAAATATATACATATAAAATCAATTTTGTCGAAAAATATTGTTTTTGCGCTACCGGGATTCGAACCTGTATCTCTATTTCCAATCCGGGGAAGTACACTACCAATTGTGTTATAGCTCCAGTATTTATCATGACACTCATGAGGATTTGGTTATTTATAATATTAAGCTTGCTTTTAACACTTTTTCTTATTTCTAAAATTTCAAATTTATCTTACTGTGAACCCCTAGTATTTGTATGTATAATTTCTAAATTCTTATTAATATAAAAGGAATGGTTGGTTTCCAAATGTGATTGGAAAATTCTGAATAGTTATTGTTATTTAGGCATCTCAAATGCTCCTTAATTCTAATATGAAGATTTCTGCAAGTTTTACCTAAGTACAATCATTGCAATTTAATTTGTAATTGAATGTTAGCTTATTTAAAAACATATGTTTTTTTATAATTGAATGTAAGCTTATTTAAAAACACAATTTTTCTCCACTACTTTCCAATATCAATAAAAGGTGGGTAAACATATGATCTGATTTTAACATTATCGCTATCTGTGGACTGAATTTGATATTCATTTTCCTGAAACGGCATATATATCACAATGAGAATCAATTTTTTTATTTATTTAAAGCAATATACTTGAATATAGAATACCTCTGTAGGTGAAAATCCAGTAATTGTGTGTCATAGACCCGAAAGTCCATAAATAATTTTCTTCACTGTAATAAACATTATTATACATTCCACGTGCTATCTTAGAAACGTTTTCTTCAATTTATCGACCATACTGCAAACAGATCTTCATCAGCTCCTTATTTGCTTAGTCTTCACCCTATACCGTATACACAGTCTGAGCGACCGCATTTCCAACAACTCTAACAGTCTTTATTTGGATTATGTGATTTACGTCGGCTTTATATTTATGAAGACTCTGTATGAAAGTTTAGTTCTTTATGCTTTTTAGTGATATCTTACATTCATATTATACAGACAGCTTCTTGTAAAATGATTATTTATTGTTCCATCAACCACCCGTGCGCAGTTTTCACATTGGTAAAATAATATCAGTGCATCTGACTTGAAGTCAGCAGTAGTTTAATGTCAAACACAGACGATAAAGAATAAATTTAATTTTTATAGAGTATTTATAAATTTCAGTGTTGACCATATACACTACACATGAACTAACGCAAATTCCTTGTTTTAATATTTTCATTTTGTTGTCACATGCGTGATCGCAGTGATACCACTTACGCAATCAAATAGCTCCGCGACTTTTTTTTTAAATATGACTCGATTGGAACGAAAATTTAAACGCTGACAATGCATTAATGTAAAAAATACGTTGTCTCAAAGATTTAATTTTCGAAATGTAAAAATTTTTACAGTTACATAATTGGGTCATAAACTATCGGATTTATGTTTCCACAAATAATGTGTGTAGAATGCCCCTCGTCCCGCAACTAATGTTCCAAACCCCTCTCCTATATGTACACATTACTTCATGTCTATTCATTTACTGGTCTGTGAAAAATGTGAAAGAATAATTTTAAAATAAATCGATTGTTTCTCAGAAATTAATATTTTCTGCAGTGAGTCTAATATTTTGTATTTCTCGAAATAATTCTGATATCATTTTTTCCGCCTACCGTTCAAATGAATACCTTCCTGTTGAACACAGTTTTTTTTATGGTTTTGTGGTGGTGTCTCTTATCTGGTGGTCAGTTATATTTTCTAATCAGTACCGTGATGTCACTATTATGTCACCGAAAATGTACATATTTTATGACCTATAAAATATATATAATATTTATATTTACAAATTATTTTTAATTCACGATTTGAAATACAAAAAATACACATTAAAAGGATCGATATAAATATTATTTAGTAAGAAATTATTGCGTTTTTGATATGAAATTTGATTTTAAACAGTAGCTGAAGCCTCAAAGCATGTATGTAAATATAATATATTATTTAAAATAATTTGTATTCACTAACACAAAATGTTTAAAAAACGAAATTAATCTTATGTACTGCAAATTGAATGGTTTTATTGCTAATTTGTTTTAATGCAGATTTGTCACTGTAATCTTGGCTTTAAGATTATACGAAAATAATTTCATATATGCAAGAATTTTCTATAATACGACAATTTTGTGATACGCAGAAAATAAATTTAATGGTCGCGGTCTTTCTTATAATGCTTGTATTTTCTTAATTATGACAAATAACATTCAGTTTATTAGTTTTACATTAGCGTAAAGGTTTTATCCGTGTAATAGTTTAAAATAAAGTCAAATCTATTGTATAACTTCTGATATAAACGTATAATAAAAATCCATGTTTTCGTAAAAAAAAAAAAAAATTAAAATATGAGTTATTTTTTTATGTACGCCCTTAAGTGTTTCAGAGGCGTACGTAAAATGTGGAATATATAAAGATTAGGTTAGGTCATAAGACAAGTTACATGTTTTAAGAGTACAGATAGTACAAGAGATGCAAGATAAATTAAAACCATACGTATATAAGATTTGTGAATATAATATCTAGCAAGATTATCCAAGCGTTGTTCAGTTTAATACATTTTAGCGGCGCACACATCCTCATTCACATTCCTACATCTTCCAGTTTATCTGATCACACCATGTCTTTCGCGAACGTCATATGCATTTCTTACCATTCTCTCCTCATTCATTCGTTCCCCTTTTTTCAATCCCGTTCACTTAGTAAAAATCAGTGTTTATATTTTAAACAAATTATAATCAATGTAAAAAATATTTATATACTAATTAAATGTATTAATTAAAACGATATACATATAAAATCGAATCTCTTTTTGAAGGTGTATTACCAACTATGTATAGCTATGCTTTCAAATAATGGAATGATAGATGTATTCATTTGAAAAAGTGTAACATATAGGTTCGAAAAATTGTCATCAAAAATACTGTCGCTGTATCATAGTTGGTAATGCACCTTCCCCGAATTGGAAAAGATATCCAGATTCGAATGCCAGTAGCGCAACAATAATATTTTTCGATAAAATTGATTTTATATGTATATCTTTATAATCAATACATTTAATTAGTATTTAAAACATCGCAGACATGTGTTCTGAATAATTATAACTTCACAATAAGAATGTGTTCTTCTTAATTAAAAAATATTTAGTTACCACCGAGATACGAACCCGGAACATTTCTTTATCGGGAAACTGCGATACGAACTTCGCCACGTTAATGTTTATGTAAATAATACATCTGTCACTATTCCATATTCATATAATTTGTTTTAAATATCGTAGACTTATGTTCTAAAATTGCAACTTCACAATAATAATGTGTTTTTATTAAAAAATATATATATATATTTATATTACCTCGCGTATGTATATAGAAGTGTAATGTTGTTTTTAAGTCAGTTTAGTGGTATTTGCCCGTTGACCACTTATAACTTGTCCCGCTATTATCGTGAACCCCTTAAATAATAACAGTCGTCAGTGCGCGTTTCTTAACATGCCGTTAAGTTCTGCATCGCCACATTTCTCACATTTAATGGCTCGTGCGGCGAGCTGGTCAGGCTTTGTTTTGTTTACTCCATCTGTGTGCGTTGCTGCCGGTGCCTGGATCCTCTCAGTCCTCGAGCGTGGACCTGCGGAAATCTTAATTATTTTTGAAGTTGGACAATCATCTTGTCACTCCGTTACGTTGACTGAATTACTTCGTGTGTTCTGGTGCCTCGTCCACTTAGTTCACGTGCACATTTGTTAATTATTGTTGAAGCTTCTTACAAGATGTTACTGTTGTTTTTAAGTTCTCTCTTAAATCAAACCACCCAGCGACTCTTTCTTAGTCCTGTCGACTATGCTCCAATCATATTTATTGTATGATATATTACAATTAGCTCCTGATTTATTACTTCGTTTATATATACAGTATACAGTAAAACCTTGGATTACGAGCACAAAGCACTCGTATATCAAAGTCAATTTCCCCATAAGTAATAATGAAAACATAGATTTTCTAATCACCTTTTGGAAACAAACCATTCTTTTGATATTAACAAGGGTTTAGAAATTATACATACAAATACTAGGGATTTACAGTTAGATAAATTTGAAATTTTAGAATAAGAAAAAATGTTAATAGCAAGCTATTATAAGCGAACCTGGATCTCTTTCCAATCCAATCCCGGTGGCGCAACAATAATATTTTTCGATAAAATTGATTTTATATGTATATCTATTTCAAATTAATATATTTAATTAATATTTAAAATATCACAGACCGACCGTCTGTTCTCAAAAATTACAACTTCACAATAAGAATGTGTTTTCCTTAATAATAATTATCTGTTACCGCTGTGGTTAGGAATGTCATTTGCATAATCACGCCTACCTATGCTTTGTTAGGTACGCGACGTTTGAACTCCTTTCTCATCATAATTCCCCGACATGATGCTATGGCCGAACCGGGAACAAACGAGCTGGACGCTCTGAGTGCGCGAATATCTCCCGTTATATGAGCTACTCCCTTCAGTAAACAGTCACACCACGTGTGCTTCCTGGAACATGGCATTGTCTTCAAACAGTGGATATACTATCGTGCAACGCACATCTTTACATTTATCAAAACTGGTCATTTAACATTTTAACTGTTATATCTTTTAAGGACATTCAAGACTTTTTATCGTTGGGCTGTCTTTATCTTCTAATGTATGCGAAACATGCGTTTCTATTCAAGGCAAAATATGACCAGAGCGATGTTAAAAGTCTTAATGATATATTTTATATTATTTTATCCCTTGAGATACTCCTGCATCTGAATTGAGAAATTTACACCAGTTTTTATATATTGAGAGAAATCGATCTTACTTTATTGCGATCAATATGTAAACTCACTGACGGATGGACGTATTTTAAGTCTTTAGACTTTTGATTTTTGTGGTTAGCAATTTGTACTCTGTACTTGTGTCAGGGCGGACCTAAACACTAACTCCTAAGTTCCACTAACTTGACTCTTAATTTAGTGTACATCCGTTTCGTCGAAGATGCAATGGTTTCGAAACCGTTCGACAATAAATTAATTAAAGCGGTTTATGCACAATTTGTTATTTCTTCTATTGACTTTCTCTATGGAATTCTAAGTATGCCATCTCCGGGTCGAACTTCCCGTGGAATGGATTACAATAATTCCGGTTGTAAGTCGAAATTACCGCAGGGGTGGTAAAGGAAATCGGGACACGGATATTGGAAGAGATCGATGAGGCGAAAGGGAATTTTTGAAAGACCAGCAATTTCAGGGACCAGGATTTGAAATTGAAATCACGCACCACGTGCACGAGGATGGTCGACGATCTCAGCTCCCGACTGAAGATGCTGATGTCACAGTTCACTCATGGCACACACAAACAAATAATTTGATCACACAAAACGGTGCTCCACTGCACTGGAGATAATTGTCTACATTGCGAATGGTATCGCGATGTCGAGATCAAACAAACAGATAAGTTGTATGTTTTTATATATCCTGTCTTCTGAGTTATTTTGTCGAGGGTAGGGGTATTTCGCCTCGCCAGGCTTATCAAATTCTCTTCAAACGATGTCTATTGGAATGCGGCCCGAATCCTTGAAATGCCTCTCTCTTCCCCGAAACTGTTTTAGGAGCCGGTGCTTTCATATCAGTTCCGCACTACAAAGCATCTCGATTTTTGTTTCAATGGTTCAATGGTAGAATGCTCGTAGCGTTGTTCTGAGGTTACACAAAATTCTCTGCTGCCGAAGACACAAATAATAAACAAATTCTCGCCATAAGTTTTTCGGCCATGGACCGTAATAATTGATAATTAATTGATGATAACTTATACTAACGTCGGCAAGTGGCGTCCGTGTGTTTGGAGCGTTTTAAAATTGTGTGGGTTCGGTACCTAATAAAGTCCATTTTTTATTTATCGATAATAAACGAATTGTTTCCAAGAATTTTAAATATGAGTTAGAATCTTGATCCTGGATCATAACAATAGATATTGACGTCAGCACGTTGTATTCGTGTGTTTGAAATTACGTTTAAAATTTTTACAGGTTCGATACTTGACAAAGTCTATTGTTTATTTTATTGATAAGCTGAAAACTACCCCCAAAATATACGACGAAATGCAGCGCAAATATTGTCTTCTTCTGCCGTACAAAAAAAATTGCATGGTTAGACAGAAATCCCCCGTGTCACAAATCACGTCTCCACCCGTGCTGGGCGGGGAGGGGACCCGGCTGTTCAGATTTGCACAGGCGTCGCTCGGTTATTATTTATAGTCTCGCGAGAGAGCGTTGCCCCCTCCCTCACCCCCCCACCCCCCGCTATTCCTTTTTGCACCGCCTCCCCTTTCACCGCCGCTCCGGCATCCGGGCGCGCCCTCGCGCGCGGACCGCATTAATGCGCGACTAATCCTTCTTCTAAAGCCGGCCATACACGCAACGTTATACCCGACAGGTATACCTGACAACACTGGCAGGTGTCCCTACCTGTGTAGGCGATCTGGCGACAATTGAAAATTCATATTTTCTACCTGTGTGTAAGTTGTAACTTTAGGCAAACCTGAAGCCTGCCTCAGTTGTTGCGTCCAACGCGAAGGGGGAGGGTAGTTTGAAAAATGGCGTCTCGCAAATGCAACGTGATTGTGGAAGATTTGACTGAATTTTATAAATCTGAGTCATCTATTTTTAAATGATTACATTTTCTATATTGCTTCATAATACTGTATTACGCATTCGTTCGTAGTCACATAGAGTACGCATCTCAAATCTGGAACCCGTGGCAGATTACATATATTGCGAGATTAGAACGAATATCGATATCTTAATGCTAGATCCAATCTATCATTCAACTCCTATTTAGATGCAGCAAACTTCCACAATATGAAAACTCTAGAACATCGAAGAACACGTGCTGACCAAATACTTCTCTTCTAACTACTGCAAGGCCATATTGTTCCACATTCCTAGAAGTAGAACATCTTACATACAAAATTCATTCATTCACCGGTCATGCAAATACCTTAATGAGAAATTTACAGAAATTGACTTTCTCAACATTAGCCTTACTACGCTTAAAAGTTTATCTTTATGAACCACCACAATCTGAATTTTGGCCAATCATTCTACCTATAAACACATCTTGCTCTCCCTTTACCGCAACACTAGTTGCAATCTCCCCCACCCTTTTTCTTTTTATTTATCTTCTGCACCTAAACATACTTATGTACCTAAACATTTCTGTGGATTTTCATAAATTGTATCACATGTTAAATATTTATTATGTTAGTTATACAATTAACAGTGTCAAAATCTTACAATAAAATAAAATATTTTTTTTATTTTATGAAATTGACGTTACAGTATGGGCTTCTTTTTAACAACCATTTTTGTCGCAGTTTTCTTTCTTTCTTCCGTAAGATGATGAGTAGACCTACTAGCGCTACATGGTCGACTGAGAGATTGTCACAGGTTAGCCGCTACGTGTATGGCTAAAGTTGAGTTTCGGTTAACCCTTCCCAAACCATGCAGTAACATAGGTCTACCATCATGATTAAACCTGTAATATTTCGGTAAATACACACAACATAAAATTCATATTTTAGATAATCCTAAAGAAAATATTATCACTTAGGAATGACTAGTTAAAAACCAATTATGAAAAGCGAATCGTACAAAAACAATTATTTTTTCCATTCAATCAGTTGTAAAATTAATACATTGGTAAAAATACCATTTGTGATATAAAAGACAGAGATCACACACTATTTTCACAGTGAAAAGAACAATAAACATACAAATATAATTGTCTCTCTCTCACTAATTAAATGAAGAAAGATAAGAAGGAAGAACACATTTTATAGGACTTAATAAATGCTCTAAATTATGTTATTAATCATTTTTTCAAAATTGAACACTATGTTTAGAGTAAATTCGTACCAGTAAATTTTTTCTAACCGTTATTTACGGTAACACGAGTTGACAGCACGGCTGCATTCGGGTATTTTATATCATGGTATGGTAAAGGTTAACTTGTCATGTTTACCTGAACAGGTATACCTGTCAAGTATACAGTTGCGTGTATGATCGGCTTCAGTGAATGAAGAATTAATGTCCATCTCGAGTCCTTTGTCTTTCGTTGATAGATTAAATTGTGTTTTACACGTAGATGTTTTATAAAGTTAAATTTATGTGTTTTACGTAAACACTGGTTGGAAATGTTTGCATATATCAAAGGAAGCGAAGTGTGGCGATTTTAATGTGAAAATAAAAATGGATTTTTAATATGGACAATGCATGTGATTCGGAGATTTTGGTTTTAAACGCCGCTTTAAACATAGATGAGAAGTCTACAAATAATCTTTAAGTATGTTTTATTCGACTGTGCATTCGAAACTTTTTCGGATTATGTGGATTACGAACTCTCATAGCGGGATATTAAATAATTAATTAAGATTAAGATGTCTCACAGAGACGAAGCTATTATTTTTATATGAGAAAGTATGGAAGTCTCCGGCATTACAGGGCTTGCGACCTGTCATCGGCTGGCTTAAGTGATCACTTTACACAATGTAACGTTCACCTATTTATGTAGTTAAAAATTGAAAAATACTGCACTACCTATACATACGAAGGATATTGCCTCTACTTCAAATAAAGTCTCAGCTTCGGCGACATCTGTACATGAGAAAGAATATCAAATTTTAAAAAAATGTCAATAGATGGCGACAGCATAATTGGTAATTAATAAGTGAAATGTTCCAAAAATTTGATAGATGCGGTAGCGTGGGTAAATAGGTGAACGTTACATTGTGTAAAGTCAGCCGATGACAGGCCGTAAGCCCTACAATGACCCAAGACTTCCATACTTCTCATATAAAAATGATAGCTTCGTCACTGTGAGACGTCTTAATTTTGATGCCAATCCCCCGGGGGATAAAACCCAATGATTAGTTCCAACAAATATTTGGACATACTTAAAATATTGTAAATAATTAATTGTCGTATACTGCAATTTTCAAAATTTCAATGTGTCAGATGACTTTTGGAACAGCTGTGAAATAGTCTTGTCATATTTAACCATCGATTCTCGTTTTTCACTATCGGATATCGGAGAACAAAATGAGTTTACTACGAGATGTACTTTCGAGAAGTAAATATTTTTTTACCAACAATCAAACGATCCGTTTTTTTTTTTCTTTCGTAACTGTTTTTACTAAAGTAAAAAGTTACTACTGATCACGCAATCGGTCCTAAGATCCGGTTATCTTTATTTTACGATCTACATAAAGGATACGGTAATATATTTTTAATAAAAATTTAATTAATCAATTATTGTGGAAATTAATCAAAGTATACAGAAAACACCGGGACGCGAACCTGCTAGCAACTAAATATTTTTTCGTTGTTGTCGCGGTAGTTTTTAGAACTAATTAATCAAAGTCTCTACTGATACACAAATTTCGCTAATTGTTAAACAATGTTTTCGTTTATGTTGATACAATTATTTAATTTATATTCGTTTCGCAGAATTTTTAGTAATGCATAGTTTTTTTGCTTGCATGCACTGCACGCACGCCCCTGATAATTTCGTCCTGTCCGCCGTGTGTCTTCTTCCGACCGCGAACCCCGGCGCTGTTCCTTTGATGTCCAAAGTGCGCGGATAACGATTCACAGGCCGTTAATGTGTATCGAACGGCATCATCGGAAGCGGCAGACATACCGCGCACATGCCGGCGGGCTATAATCGCGAGATGTCCGACACATTTGCATATTCATTAGTTTGCATTCGATCCGCGAGATGAATCATTCATTGCACTTCAAATGCGTTTACCGTGGAATAATGAAGCAATGTTATAACTCTACTTGAATTTATTAGCACTACTCGAAATTTTACGCTGGTACGAGTGAAGTATTAAACTGACTACACATAAATATAGGAGACATGACTTGAGTGGTAGACATACAAGTAATTAGGTACTGACAGAGGGGGAGGGGGCGTAGTTACTGTTGGACGGCGAAAGGGTGGTTGTAACGGGAATATTGAGAAGAGAGGAGATGAGTTATAAAATGTAATATTGTTTAACACATTAATAATCGAGATTTTATTAATTATTATTAAGGAGAACACATTCTTATTGTGAAGTTGTAATTATTCAGAACATACGGTCTGTGATGTTTTAAATACCAATTTAATATATTAAATATATACATATAAAATCAATTTTATCGAAAAATATTGTTTTTGCACTACCGGGATTCGAACCTGGATCTCTATTTCCAATCCGGGGAAGTACACTACCAATTGTGTCATAGCGCCAGTATTTTTCACGACAAATTTTACACTTTTTCAAATTAATACATCTGTCGTTCTATTATTTGAAAGCCATCATCTTACATTGTTTTTATGGAATCTCAAATACCTTTGAGTAATCTGATAGCAGACGCCAGAATTATCAATTCATTTTTATTAAATTTTTGACACATTGATACAACTCATATTATTAGTGGTGTACTTCCCCGGATTGGAAATTGGGATCCAGGTTCGAATCCCGTTAGCGCAAAAATAATATTTTTCGACAAAATTTATTTTATATGTATATCTTTATAATTAATACATTAAATTAGTATTTATTAATTATTCATTCATTTTATTACATTAACGCGTGACGGGACGCGTTTACCATTTCCACATCTTCACTTGTCGCGACACCAGGAAGACAGCGAAGAACCGGTTCCGACCAGCTCTTTTACATTTCTTGATTTCCCTAACTCGGACCGATTACTTTCTCATTTTTATAGTACAACAAAATCGATTGTAGAGATTCTGTCGTGAATCTTTCTCAACCTCTCCTCTTCTCAGCCTGTCAACTGGTACAGTCTCAATTTCTTTTCACTCCGCACTTACACGGCTTATTACGTCGTTGGTGCGATAAGATAAAATATACGTAACTATATATTTTGCGTAATAGAGCGAAATTAAATATTTATCGCACAAGTTATTTTATAATATAATAATGTATCAATTTTTGTGATACGTATTTTATTTCGAATTATTTGGCATTAATTTTAATTGAGTACAGATTATTTGAATGTTACCTACTGACTGCACGCCGCTGCTATTTACTTACCATTCCCGAAAGGGTAGACACAGTGATGATTGAACGCCATGGTCTAAGGCATGTTTATTTCATTTCGAGATATTTAAAGGTTTGCATTTGTATTGATTTAAAAATATTTTTATATTGCACAACGCAATGTTACAAAATTTATTTTGTTTACTATTTTTATTAATTTATTTCGATATCTAAATATTTCATGTAGCTTATAAGGAAATCAATTCAATTTGTATCATTTTACGTGACGCGAAATAATTGATAAACTCTTTTTTTTTTTATTTAAACCACTATTTATTGATTATTCTACGTGTTTCGATATCTGTGGTATCTTCTTCAGGAAACAATGTATACAGAAATTAAAAAATATTATAAATAACCATATCCTTTTTGCAAATAGTCTCCGTTTAAATTTGTTTTCATATTAGTTCTTACTTATTCACTACTTTATAGTTTTGTTTTTTATCTATGCTTGTATTTTTTAATTTCTGTGTACATTGTTTCCTGAAGAAGATACCAGAGGTATCGAAACAAGTAGAATAATAAATAAATAGTGATTTAAACAAAGTATTTTGTCTAATTATTACTATAAAATGAGGCTACAAAGTAATTTTGCAATTATTGAAAAAGTAATTTTTTTTAAATTTCTTGACTTGGACCACTTTCATTATAATGGCCATATTTGTTCATTCTTTACCGTATCCGCATTTCCACCGCATTCAGTCTACATTCGTTTTTTGTTTTTCAATTTTTATTAAACTGCAAGGTACTTGAATCTATTTTCAAAAAGTCTGCTTGATATTGGATTTACTCTTAAAGCCACTTGGAAACCATCTTGTCAGACATTCGCGGGTTGTGGGTTATAATGTTGAATATTCTTCTATTATTTAATTAAGTAATTAAGTTTATGTCAGATAATTTTAAAATACCTTAATACTAAAACCAATTTAATTTTACTATGTTCCTTATTTCAACGATAATCTCTTCTTTCCCCATCCCTGACGTAATCGTAGGCACGGTCTCGCTCAACAATTGATTTCTTTACATATTTTTTTTTTGTGCATTAGTTAGTGTGCGTCCGTCTCCGCGAAGACACGGCAATACTACAAAATACAGTTTATACATAATTTGTTAATTTTTAAAATGTTTTAATTATTAACGTTATTATAAACATTAAAAATATATTGTGGTTCGCCGATCTCCGATTCTCTCAACAGGGCGATGGTTGACGATTACAAGGTTGGAAGAAATGAAATACAAGAGATGTTCGATTTAGATACACTACGGCGACAGAATCGAGAATGCGATCTCGCCTGCAGAATACCTCATTTTATCTTAGATACAAACAGTACATTCATTTGTTAATGTTTGGGACATATATTTATTTGTATACATATTACATACCTACATATTTATTTTGAACGAAAATAATGCACTGTGCCTTCTCCCTCATTCCTTTCCCCTCCTGGCATGCAGCCGATCAGTCGATTGGCGATCTAGAAGTCGCGTCGATCGTCGATCTTCGTGTCTATACAGTGTCGGAACTCGTCATCGTCTAAAGAATCCAAAGACGAAATAGTGAATTAAAATACAGTCCACATTTCGGAGGTGCCTGCAGAATCCGCATTGTGATGAGTGCCAAACTCCTTCCGTATCTAAATTCTTCCAGCATCTCTGTTATTTACCGAAATTTATTCCACGTTACTTCCGCGCCCCTCCGATTATAATATGTACCTCCGAGTCACTGCATCGTTTCCGATCATGTCAATTGATTGGCGTCACCTCGGCGACGTCTCAATCCTGTGCGATACACATTGTTTACTAATTATTTTTATTTATTCTTGTTACAGATGAGAGAGATGCCATCCAGAAAAAGACTTTCACAAAATGGGTGAACAAACATCTGAAAAAGGTAAGGAAATAATTCACGTTGGCTTCGCGGCGTTTCGTTACATTAGTCATAATCAATATTATTTTAATGACACGGTTTCCAGCAAGCGCTCACGTTAAAGATAAACGTAGTAATTTACATTAATGAGTCAATTAAATATGTATTAAGAACTCTTTTTTTATCTTTCAACTGACAAGACCCATTAACTATAATAATTCGTTAGAACACCATAAAAGTATCCTTCAATCGAAGCCGTCTAATTGACATTCTTTGATTTATCTCTGGTAGATTAACTAGCTATATTTTAATAGACACAATTTTATAATTTTTTTTTTGAAATATGCGAACTGGTAAATATAATATGCAGCCTGATTTATCAATTTCTTTTAAAATGTCAGCAATTCGAAAGCTTTCATCTTTCTTTCTTCATGCGACCCGGCTCGTAATGCACTCCTGTGCAATCCTCGGTCCCGGATCGCCCTCACAGCTGACACAGTATCTAGCTGTCTCTCCAGCTGTTCGCTACTATGACACTGTGCTCGTGTGGTCGAAGAATTGGAAGAATCTTTGGTTCACTTCTGTAGACGGACTTGTTGCAGGGTTGAGGTATAACTTGGATAGACAAGATATATTTAATGGAAAATATATGAGAATATGGGGTAATTGTGTGTTCTTGTACATATTCAAATATTGCTAATATAAAATACTGTTCAAAATAAGAAAATATATAAAAAACTGAAAAATATTGATAATATGAATAAAGCATATTGCCTTAAAATAATTTAAAAAAAAATCTGATTCTCATAGTGATGACATATATGCTGTTTAAAAAAAATGAATTATCAAATTTAGTCCATAGATGGCGATAGTGTAGTGGTATTCGAAGCGAGTCCCATATATACAACTTTCAAAAATTTGATAAATGTGGAGATATATATTTAAATAAATATAAAATATAATTACCCCATACTTCGATATATTTTCCATTAAATATAATAAAAACTAGCTTTGTCTCTATGAGATATCTGATATATTTATTTAATAACAGAGCCTTTGTAGGTGAAAATTCAGTAATTGTGTGTTCTTGAACATATTCAAATATTGCCAACATTATTTTAGCTGATTGCTTCGTGTCACTGTGTTTCTACATTCTATACTGTTAGTTCATTTCAATTTCCTGCCTCGCATCCTGTTATTTGAGAGTTTATTGTGATTAATTAAAAATTAGACGTAGAAAAAAAAAGAAAAAAATCTATCTTAATTCTTACGGCCAGTACTGGATGTGATTTTTTCTAATTTGTTAACTTTGTTTTATTAACCACTTATTGAATTAAAATACATCTACCGGTTTCGTGAAATATCATTTACTTCTTCAGGATGTCGATAACTAATCAAAAACATATGTTATTAAAAAATTAATTTATTACCAACTTAAATTGTTACTTGATGATACAAAATTACTAGAATAATTTTTGGGAAAAATTTTTAGAACGGGACTAATTGGTTGTTTATAATTTATTTGATTAGTTTTACACGCTTTATTTTTATCTCCAACGATTCCAAATTATTTAATTTATGACCGACACCGTTTACATGCAAAATTGACAATCTCATTTTCTATCAAATGATTTAAAAATTCTTAAAATCCACTATTGTTCAAATATCTCAAATGCTCCTTTTCTCTTATATTAAAATTTCGACCCGTTTTACCAATATTGCAACTATGTTTATAGCCATCAGAATAGTTAAATTTAAAATCTTTGTCTTTACTATTTATGAGTAAATTTCTCATATTATTATTTGTATAAAATGCCGGTATAATGTTTCGCGGTAGGTGTTTAGATATTTTTAGGAGAACACATTCTTATTGTGAAGTTTTAATTATTCAGAACATAGGTCTGTGATATTTTAAATATTAATTAGAAAGATATACATATAAAATCAATTTTATCGAAAAATATTGTTGTTGCGCCACCGGGATTCGAACCTGGATCTCTTTCCTAACCGGGGAAGGTGCATTATCCAACTATGCTACAGCGACAATTTTCGAACCTATATGTTACCTTTTTGATATTAATACATGTAATCGTTACATTATTTGAAAGAGCCATCTACATTATTTTTACAGAATCTCAAATACCTTTGAGTAAACTGTAAGTTTTACAAAAGTTTTTTTTTTTTTACTTTCAGTTTACTCAAAGGTATTTGAGATTCTGTAAAAATAATGTAGATGGCTCTTTTAAATAATGTAACGATTAAATGTATTAATATCAAAAAGGTAACATATAGGTTCGAAAATTTTCGCTGTAGCATAGTTGGATAATGCACCTTCCCCGGTTAGGAAAGAGATCCAGGTTCGAATCCCGGTGGCTCAACAACAATATTTTTCGATAAAATTGATTTTATATGTATATCTTTCTAATTGATATATTTAATTCATATTTAAAATATTTTTTCTGTTTATTTTAAACGCTTTTAAAGAAAAGTGGCCTCCATTATTATTATGATTGCAATATTTTTCGCCTATGACGGAGCCCCGTGTTGTGAAACACTTCTTACTAAATGAAACCGCGCAACAATCGATAAATCTCCCATTGCTTTTGCGAAATTGTAGCCCGCATTTTCCAGCCCACTAATGATCTGAATTACTCCAATCGTTGCTGAAACTTTAGCAATTTCCTTATGGTGCTTTATGATTAATACCCCCCGTCCGCCGATAAGGCTTCATCGCGGCGAGAGCTCATTACATGGTCGCACACCCATGTGTATTACACACTTACAATACATATTGATCATAAATCAATCACTTTTAAATTGTGCGATCGCGTTCAGGGCTTGCAGGCTAATAATGGATTAGATTCCGTGCGCTTCCGAAAATTATTACAAACTACATTTAATCAGTCAACAGCGATGTGAATTTAATCATTTTTATATTCTTAATTAATAGTTTAGTATACCCTTACGAAAAGCTGTCTATGATAAGCATGAAAATAAGTCACTTTTCACTGGTTCATTTGTTGATTCCTCTCCACCACAAATACAAGCGTCGCGGGGTGTATACTAACACTCGCGAAAAGGATTATTATGAGATTAAGTATATAGTTATCCGTGCAAAAGTTCCGAGCGCACTGAACTTGCTGCAGTTGGAAGACTTTAATCACTGCGACATAGATAGGAAGGAGATACGCAGGTTAAAATTTGGCAAACCGCGAATTGAGGCAACAAGTCAAATTGAATTTAATTAATTTTTAAAGGCGCTCACATAAATACTGAATTTATTCGGGTATGGGTGACACGTTTGAGCTCCTTAGGTAGGTAGTTAGGGCCAAGCCTGTGTGGGTGGAAATCTCCACCTATGTGCTTACATCTCACTCTCCATACCTCGCATTTAGGGATATTTAATCTTATTCAGATGGGGGAATTCTTCCTCCTTTTTCTTCTTGTGCCTTATCCGTTAGCTATCATCATTTTGTTTACTGCGGCCCGGTGCAGCTCTACAGTAGATTGGCCAGACCATTGCCCTAGGTTCTAAAACCATGATGTTCTCCTTCCTCCAGGGCCCTGACTTCCAGCAATTTTCCTTGCGTATTATGAGGTGCAAGATCTCGATTTCTTCCTTACAATATGAATATTTCAACATCCATAGCTCCATCATATCTATCCTCTCTTTGTGCAAGTGCTGACATTTCTATTTGTTCCTGGCATTCATTTTCGAATCCAGCCAGAGAAGTTCACTGTATGCTTTGCGATGGTGCTAGTATTAATTGTTCTTCAACTGAGTATTATTGGTTTTTTTCTCATTTACCATTAATTATGGGCGAATTCAAGTGACGCGCACACACCTTTGCAAATTGATTTTTGATTTAGCCATGCCGACCATATGGCGTCACCTCATTGGCCACCGCCGCCGTTAATGTCGTCAGCGTCTGTCGCAATTCGCACAACACTCTCCCGAGACAATGGTACACGTCGCTGATTCACAGAGTCTTAATGATTTTTTTCCTGTGCCATCTTTGGCCAGTTCCGGGATTGCGTTCTTACTTTCTCATTGTCTGCCAAAAGCTTGACAGGTTTTATAATAATTATGTTGTTGTTGTTGACATAATACGTCGACGCTGTTAACGTATTTGCATTTTATTATTTGGACTAACGAAGATTCATTATTGGGGCTCACATACTAGTACACTTTTTTTTTGTAACCGTGTTACATTACCCCGTCTTATTCGTTTTTTTCTTTCATTCTTTATTTTATAAGATCATCATATAGTAAAAAACTATATTTGAACCTTTTTTAGTAGACACCTGTCAAATAGCCTATCTCATATTTTTTGTATGAAAGTTCATTACCCGATTTTACGTTATTGCTTAGTGAATATTTCTGTGTGATGTTGACAGCTAATGATTATTTTATTTCCAATGACGCTCTATTCAAAATCATTTTTATTTTATTATTTTACCGACTCTCATAACTCAAAAATTCATTAGCAATATTTGAATATGTCCAAGAACACACAATTACTGGATTTTTACTTACAGAGGCGCTGTTATTAAACAAATATCAAATATATCATATAGACAAAGCTATTTTTTTTAAATATTTAAATGGAAAATATATATATTAAACCACAAAGTGATTATTGCTTTCTATGAAAATAGGAGAATATATAATTTCAAAAAAATCAGATTCTCATAGTGATGACGTATATGCTGTTTAAAAAAAAAGAATTATCAAATTTGGTCCATAGATGGCGGTGGTGTAGTGGTACTCGAAGCGAGTCTACATATTAACATGCATACAACTTCCAAAAATTTAATAATTGTAGAGATGGAGGGGTGAGAATTGATGAACGTTATATTTATATAAAGTGATCACTTAAGACAGCCGAAAACAGGGGTCGTAAGCCCTGTAATTACTCCTTACTTCCATATATTAGCTTGATCTGATATTTGTTCAAAACTTCATTGATTTCGTGGTTGCCGTCTAGCCTGTTCGCCTGCTTCTTACATGTCCGTCCTGACATTATCTACATATCAACTTCTCATTCTTCCCATCTCGTTTCTATCCCTCGATCTTGATCAGTAAGACATTACTAGCTTTTTTCATATATATATATATATATCAAATTGCTTTCCCATATTTCATAAATATTTTTAAACTAAAGAACACACCATGTTCTGATTGACCAGCTTCGAAAATTTACAGGCATTACATTTTAATATTGTTTTTGTGTGCATTAGTCACAACGCTAAATATTCTCTGGTCAAATGAGTTCACCTCATCTACTTATGATTCTTAGGAAGCTCTGACCTTTCAGTGTCAAGTGTCTTGTATCAGTGGTAAGGATAGGTAGAAAAGGAAATAAATACATCTAAAATCACCATCCTTGCCATGTAGAGCTGTCGTTCTTCTCAAATTCCCCAGTCAGGTATAGCTCAGGAAAGATGACCCAATCAACTCTTTTACTTGCTGTGAGAACTGTCGCTTTGTAAATGTATGTATGTGTGTGTGTGTGTGTGTGTCGTGACCTACTCACTATGAAAGTGAGTAGATGAGTGGTGGGGGACGAACCTTATAAGAGGCCGTCTCTGAGGGAACAGCTCTCTTCCATCACAGCTTCTTCTGAATAACTAGTCTATCTCTGAATGTACAATTTATATTACTGTATAACGTGTTGTAGTAGGAGTTCGGACCCAAGTAATCAGACAGTAAAAAGAGGATAGAACACCAAGGGAATCTGGTGATAATCAAAGAATCATCACACTTGCTCATTCCATTGCATTGACGGAACATCTTCTCGCTCGTTTTTCCGAGCCCAAGACCACCATCTGATAATCTTGTCCATGGCATACTGTATACCAAAAATTGTATTATGCGCCATAAACACACTGAAGACAGTACAATTGTTTGTTTATCTGGAGTTCCTGTGTTTGCCCTTCGGGCAGTCCATGAAATCGCGATCATTTTGCACCAGCACCATATCTTGAACACGATACCATTCTTTGATTCTCAGCCTACAATAATTCAAAAATATGGAAAACTCTTAGATTTGGACGAGGTACACCTTCAGGTTTCTTGAGATGTTGCAATCTTTCAACTTCGCATCTATACACAAAATCTTGAACGGCTTCTTCTACTTATACGTCAACGGATGTTAACTCTCATCACTTAGAAGACTGACCGAACCATTGCCTCAGATTCTTCTTCTTCCAGGTCCCCGATTTCTAGCAATCTATCCCTGCATTAGACAATGTAGATCTCGTAGTATAAAATGAAACAGCAGAGAGGAAACTTCGGAGAAATTGTTTCAATTGTGTGTCTGACCGTAAGTCTCCAGACGCGCCGTTACGGGCAACGAATCTCGTTCGTGAAATTTAGCATATTATTTAGAACGGCCATCATTGCCGACATCTTCGACTTGCATATTTAATTTGCCCAACAATGCAACCGGCGATGGAAGGGGGATTCTCAGACGGTCAATTCATTTCGGCTGTGGGAACTGCTTCGGCTAATGACTGTCTAGATAATCTGACTGACGTCATTATTCAAAAAGCCAAAGAGATTATTAATTACAGCAATTTGTACAGGTATCTTTGACGATTTTGTCTTGAAAATAACCTCTTTTTGTGGTAACACTACAGAAAACCCGTCTTTTTTCCGCAGAAATTTCGGTTGTAAGTCAATATCGAAAGATGGATATTGGAAAAGGTCGGTGGAAGGAAAAGATTTTATCGAAGGAACAATAATTTTTGGGAACCGAAATATGAAAGGAATGCACGAGGATGGTCGACGATGTCCGCTTCCAAATGATCACAATGAGTACTCAAAAAAACAGTGCTCCACCGCACTGGAGATGATTGGTCCATAACGGGAATGGTATCGTCGTTGTTGAAATCAAAACAATAATCGAAATAAATAAATCTAGCGACGCTCAATGGCACCATGCTTCCGATGATGGAAATTGGGACGCGGACATGTGACAATAACATTATTCGCGGTCGATATTAAAGCGCGCCAAAAGTGTGCTTTACGAATACGGAATAAGAATAACAATAAATGCTTTTATGTTTTACAAGATGGGGGGTCGTTTCCCAAATTTTGGTCATATTCGACATAATTGTCTTGGCGCAATCCTCCTCCTTCGGACTTTGCTTTGAACACTTCTCTTAGCTCCCAGATACATAGAATCGCTAACCGTTCTTTATGACACGTCGTCATCCTACTCATCCTGGGTAAGGGTGAGTGAAGGGTGAGTGAATGAAGTAGATTATGGTAACATTGTCACAATAAAATGTACCTTTTGAATGTGTCGAACTTCTGCAAGTTTAGTTGCCATATCGAATTTATTGTTCGTACGCAGATTTTTTTGTAGATATACAACTTAAAACATTTCCGAAGAATGGTCCAATACGCGCAAAAATCACGGTTCAACCCTTCTACAGTTTAAAGGTAACAGACAGACACACAGATGTTGCATTTTATTTATAGAGATTTACATTCCATGACCTTGTTGGAGTTGAGATTCTTAATTATCTTGACTTACTGCAATTGGCGAGGTTCAGTTATACCCATTGTGAGAACAGTAAAACTGTTTTTTATTACCGCTGTCTGTAATTACCCTTTTTCAATAGAGATATTACACTATTCAGTTGCTTTATCGCTTTAATACAAGTGAACAGTGGCATACCTTTCACGAGTAGGTCAAAGTGTATGATCAATTATTAAAAAGTCAAAAAAAGATTTTTGAACACTAATTAAATGTATTAATTAGAAAGATATACATATAAAATTAATTTTATCGAAAAATATTATTGTTGCGCCACCGGGATTCGAACCCGGATCTCTTTCCAAACCGGGGAAGGTGCATTATCCAACTATGCTACGGCGACATTATTTTTAACGACAAACCTTTTTCAAATTCCAACCTTCACCTATCCATCACCAGTCCTATTCTAAATTTGTATTAAGTGATGAAGGTACTAAAAAGAAATTTTTTAAAAATAGATTCTGGCAAAGAAACAATAATATATGTTTTAATTAGTTATGACATCCTGAAGACATCCATCTAAATGGTATTTTTCGAAACAGGTAGATGTATTTAAACTCAATTAAGTGGTTAATAAAACAAAGATAATAAATAAAAATATGAATTTTAACCGCAAAGTTAATATTGCTAATTTTAAAAGGACAATATTATTGTTATATTTTTGACTTAAGTGCTTTCTGGAAACATCTATCGTAACCGTTCCAAGATTTTTTGGTTAAACTTTGTGTTATTCCATGATTATTTTGTAAATTGAGTTGATATCACTGTTGTATTCCATTTTACTGTCTAAAAATGTTTTTAACTTTAGTTGAATTGTATTATTGATGATGGGAAGATGCTCCCGAATACGTTCTAACGTGAGTGTAACAGTGTTTCAACTCAATTAACAAAACATTTATCTTGTTTATCTGATCTTACTGAGGTGACGCTGAGGTTCAATGTTATCTACTGTGAATACACGCAGTAATTACCGATTTCACTAAAGAGATTTTACTGCAGTAGCTATATCGCTTTAGTTTTAAGTTTTTAGTACAGTATTCAGATAGTGCTAAAAAAAAATCACAAAACTGCGTTCAACAAAATACTTGTGTACGTAGTTTTGTATTCAACCCGGCCAATCCAGGAATCTATTCACGAATTGTCTCATCTCATCAGCTATGCGTATTAGTATTTTAACACACATAGTGCAAAATATTTTATGGGTAGATATTAAAAATAAAACTCGAAAATGTTCAAGCTGCGTGTGTTTAATATCAACCATGTTAGAGAAACACCTTTCCACACCGATGATGTAAACTGAGTTGACATTGCCTTTAATTATGCGAATATCTCTGTAAATATACTAAATAATTCCGTAATATATTTATGTATTGGATAAAATAATTACAATATATAAATGTTTACCATACACTTGAAGAACCTGACATGAATTTATCAATACGTGTATGTGTACATGCGGTGCAGTGCGCGGTGTTCGGGGTGCCGGATGCCGATCGTCACTTTTAGCGGCAGATCGTGCGCAGGCCGAGTTAGACGTGTCTTATGCGTATTTATGCTGCCGTTTGTGACGATCGATGTTTTTTTTTTTCTCATTTTTAACACTTTTACACAATAATTGATATTTAACCAACTAAATAAAATCGCAAAAGTCTACATGTACACTCAGTTTACAGTATCGGAATGCGCGTTTTTATTTTAGCACCGCAAGGAAAAGATTAAAATTGTGCGATTAATTAAAATATTTTAACTTGACTTATAGCTTAACGGTGATATTTTCTGTAACGGTGCAGAATTTATATAATACACTTTGAACATTTCCGACTCGTTATTTAGTCCCATAAAATATTTTGGACTAGGTCTGTTGTATCCTGTATTTGATGTGTTCCTTTTTGATGTTTTATGTTCAACTAGTTGCTGTGTTTTACCCTTTCCTTATAGCCATAGCGAGACGATCAATGTGGCTCCATATTATAAATGGTGGCACATAACTACCGCATGATTCACGTGCGGACTTTTAGTTTTAAGTCACCTTAAAATTGCTGAAAACTGGTTTTTTTCCCCGGCTGTGGGAGGTTTTCCACCTCGAGAGATTGCACACAGCGACTTGTGATATGTAAATGTTTCATTTAGATGGGATCTCTCCTATTTTGGACGTGTTGACCGAATAGACCGACAGATATGTTCAAGAATGCGGTGGACGAACAGCAGATGGGAGGAATTAAATACGAATTTATTTAATCTTGTCTTTCTTATATTTAAAAAAAATGAAAAAATATTATTATTATAGCATCGTGCAGGCGCACTCGGACAGTACATTAAAATAAGCAGTAATTGTGTATTTATTTATAATATATAATACGATAGTAAAACAGATAAAATATGCCAAAATAAATTAGTAAAGTTGTTGTTGCTACCTGAACTTGAACCCAAAACTTGCAATCGCTGGTAGAGTGTTTTTTTCCAATTAAACTATGATAATCTTATTATTTTCGTCAATTTTGGTCAGTATATCTTGCATTTTTCTGACGTGGAATCTGTTTATCCCAAAAAAAAAAATTGTTATGATAAATTATAGTAATTTTGATACAAAAGTGAGTAAATATTATAAGGGACAACATTATTCATCGGATTTCTGAGGATTTCCATACATTTTGAATGCTTCTAATTATTCTTGATAATGCTCTTACAAGGCGAAACGCGTCTCAAGTAAATTAAACGAGTAGAATCAAACAACGAGCGTGTTATTTTCACATATGCGATTATAGAGCACCTTGGAAACAGTAAATATTATATAATTTGTTTTAATTATCGGTGACCTTTGTTATTATATATTAAAATTAGATTTTATTTAAAAGTATGATTATTATCGCGATAGAAATATTATCAGATAAATATTTAATTTTTCAGAAATCTTAAGTACGGTTTATTTTAATGTACCGAATGCTCGACGCTAGTGCCGTACAATATTATATAATTTTTTAATATTATCTTTCTGACAATTCCCTCAGATCTTGGAAATATTAATAATGTGAATTTTCTATCATTGCCTGAATGGGCGACACAGCTGTCACTCGATGGCGTAAAAATTATCATTTATATTCATCAAATTTGTAAAATGTATGACGGAGTATTGTATTTTATTTTTTAATATTGTCATGTCGCCACATTTCTAACCTTTTGTATGTCCGGTGATGGTTCATTTTTTTCTATGTTTTTTTTCCCCCCCTCATTTAATCCTCCGACTAACACCGGATCGGGACGACGCATCGCACCTGTGCTAACACCATCGTACGACATCATCACGTCAACAATTAACACGGAAACCAACAAAGCACTGGAAGTATGTCAAGGTCTGTATAACTGAAACATATAAATATTTAACGCTTTAATTAATCTAGTTAAGTCTTAATTATCACAAAAATTGGTCCACCAAATCAACCTTGAATTCCTATATTCGAAGATGACTAATTGGGTACTCTATCGGCGTTGCGCGGGATTCAGATTTTTATGAAATCCGGGAGCCTTTGTTTTCTCCCCGGGGTCGCAGAGTGTAACTGAGCAAAAGTTTGAACGGAGGGCATCCAATTGTGGCCAAACCATTGCCTCTGGTTCTTCAGCCACGATGTTCTCCTTCTTCCGGGGCTTTTACCTGCATTACGAGGTGCTACACATTTACATCTGGCGGAGAATGCCTATGTTTTGCGCAGGTTCCTTGAGAGTAACTATCCAAAATTTGGTTTAAAACAGTGCAAAGAGAATAGTAAGATAGACAGACATTTATCATCATCATCATCATCAGCAGTTTTCTGTCCACTGCTGGATGAAGGCCTCCCCAAGCGTCCCGCTCTCTTCTATCCATTGTTATTCACTGTTACATATTTCAGTAGTTCCATTAATCCAAGCTAAAAATAAAATTATTTTTCTCCATTTTTTTGTTACTAAAGTTATGAAACTAAATAACATTTTAGGTCATAAATGTATCCTAAAATGACACTACTAGAGAACTGGTGCTAAGTTAGTTGCGCATATGACAGAATATCCGAATACGATAATAACTAAAAATTCTTGTTTTTTTTGAGTCGTCTTAGTTTCGATCTAGGTGTGTGACGTGTTCGGATACGTTATGGTGTTTCAAATAGTGACTGTATTTGAAAAAAAAACGTATCTCTTCCTCGTTCGTACATTCTTGACAGAGTAGGTGTCAAAATTATCCGGCGCCATCTGTTCCGATGTGCGGCACTTCACGCAGCTTCCTGAAGCGAGACACTTCATCAGGTCCCACCATCTTGTCGGAGCCGGATCTCTCGACTCTTATCTTGTATCTCATGTCTCTCTCCAATGATTGTTTGGTGTACAAAGCACAATGACCAACTGATGCAAATCGTCAAATTTTCCAGACTGAAGGGAAAATTTCCATTCTTGTATTCAACGTACACCGAAAAAAAATTGTTCAATCAAAAATACGCATCTGACTCTGTGTCCCGTGTACCGCACGCCTGTACTGCTTTGCCTAACTTATTTATTGAATGCAAAAATAATAATTATAATCTCTCTAGAAGTGTTTTCAAATGGTGGATAATTTTTTGTGATAATGATCTAATAACTCTGTATAAAAATGATTATATTTATATTTGTGTGTTATCCGTCAGTTATTTATATTCATTGTGTGTTATCCGTCAGATATTTATATTCATTTTGTGCTCATTAAGCGGGGATGAAGACATCGAAAGGGAGGAATGTGTTTGACGTATTAATTAAATTTGACAGGAAGGTTGGTGGAAATATGAGGAAGAAAGGATGCTGGTTCATTGATAGATTCCTCTCCACCTCAAATATTAGCATTACGGCGTGCATATTAACACTCGCAAAAAGGATTATTATGTATAAGCGGGATTAAATTAAGATTAATTATAATCTTTCTTTCTGTGCTTAAGGATAGGAAAGGATATACGCAGGTTTAAATTTGGTAAACCACGAATTGAATGTATAATAAGTCAAACGCCAAAAAACTTAAAAAACGGCGCTAACAGAGGTTTTTCCATATGTATGTCTTTTTTTCTGCATTGAACACCTCACATGAGGTAGGGTGGGTGGAGGGATACCTTGTTACATAGCACAAGCGAAGGAGATCTATCTTTCTACCAATAGTTCACACTTTATATTGTCAAGACAAAATACAAAATCTATGTATAAGAAATGTATTTTTTTTTTTCGTATTTTACGGTTGTGGTGAATTTATTGAAGTTTAATTGTATGTAGGTTGTTGGTGTAGTGATTAAGACGCTGGCCTAGTGATCTAGTGGTCGGTGGTTAACGCCTCGTTCCAGGACTCCAGCAAGTTAGTCCCATGTTCAAAGCTTAGTTTGAAAATAGTAAGAATATAAAATAGAAAGTTGTGACACATATTCCGTGTATATTTTTTCTTTTAAAAAAAACAAATTGTTAGAAAAAGTTTTTAATCTCGCTATAGATTCCCTTCAACTTCCAAACGCTTACTTGTCACTACTTACTCGCCCATTTTTACCGTGTACCTTTTTCGAATACGCGCCGGTAATCTACCTACATGGCGAAATACTTAGCAAAGTGGCTGACGGTACCTTCTACATCAATTTCTGTGTCTTAAAAGTTACACCCGGCATCCGTCGAGGGTTCCTTCATATTTAAATAATAATACATTTATTAGGTTCACTTTTGACATGTATTATGTACTTACATTGATAAATAATGTCTAACGGTCTGACGTATTACTCTTCCAAATTAATGTTCATTAAATATACATTTTTACCTGTGAGTGTTGCGTCATATTTCTAATATCAGACAAATGTACCGAGGGTATGCATATAAAATTTGGCAAAGTAAATACAACATATCAGTAAGAAAGTAAGACATATATTTGGGTACGTTGCCTGCTACACTAGTAATTCACTGTATTATAGCAGACAGTGTTCCTCCGGTATAGCAGTAAGCAAAGTGCAATGAACATTGTACAATATATATATATATATATATATATAAACAGTTAATCAAGAGATGCAATTAGGTAATTCAATATACTGTTGTAGCAGTTTTATTCTCAAGTTTGGACCTTTAAAAGTTCTTGGGCGTAATTTCTCCCCATTTCGTGAAGCCAGAACTGCACTTTTCGTGAAAAATATGCAAGACTACGGTTGCAATCTTTCATTTTTGCATTTAGACCGTTGTATATTTTTGGTGCTAGAAATAAATGGAATCTTTGTGCAAAAGTTTTGTTTAGTTTTGGCACAAGATAGTGACAGTTAGCCTGTGCCCTTTTTAAGTGAGGTTGCGTAATTTGCTGGTAATATTGTTTATGTGGGTAAAAGTATTTTAGTATACCAATGATATACATACGTACATATATTGAGCTTAGAGAAAGAGAGGCGGGACTACAAAAGGTGATTCCATATTTTCTTTTATACAGTCCACTTTAACCCTTCCCAAACCATGCAGTAACACAAGTCTACCGTTCTAATTAAATTTTTATTATTTCGGTAAATATACGCAAGATGTACTTCATATTATAGTTAATTTGAAGGAAAATATTTACGCTTAGAAATGACTAGCGATAAATCGATTATGTAAGGCGAATCCTAGAAAAATAATTATTTTTAATTCATTACGTTGTAAAATTAATACGTTGGCAAAAATACCATTTGTGGTGAGACAGAAAGAAGTCACACATTCGTTTCACAGTGAAAACGATAACAAACGTACAAATATAACGGTGTCTCTTTCTCACTAATTAAATGAAGATAGATAAAAAGGAAGGTTGCATTGTACAATGCAACCTTTTATACCGAACTTGATGAATGCTCCGAATTGTAATATTACATTTTTTATTCATTAGAACTCTTAATTTCTCACACGCGTTGATAGCATGGCTGCGTACGAGTATTTTATATCACTGTATGGTAAAGGTTAATAAGTCCTGACATGTATTGAAGTTAATATTCGGTGCGTGAACTGAGATCTGAAGCTGCGCCGCTCGGGAGACTTCCACAGATGGAGTGGCGCGTCGTGGCTCGTTGCACGCAATCGGTACCCTGCATCTGTATGGCTGGTGGAAAGTGTAGTGTAGGCACCGCCTTCCTAGGTGCGTGTTCAGCTTCGTTCTGCGGTGCGGAGGCGACAGCCTTGCACAATATAAAACACATTCCAAAACAATCCAAAAGTCCCGCTGGACGGCCTACCATTCTGGTAAAAAATAAACTTGTACACTAATTTTTTCATCGCATTAATTGATATCTGTATTCTATTTAGCTAATAAATATTTGACGACACAAGGATTGTATAAATATCGGCGATTGGCCCACCCACATTTCAATAATAATTTAATTATCCCGATAATAAAATCATAAACACATTAAAATTATGAATTATTTATACGTTTTTTTGTACCACGCGTCAACGTCGCCTTTATCCCACCTGATTCTGCCGTCCTTGCCCGACCACGTGGGCGGCGTGTTTCTAGTATAATCAGTGCGGCATAATTCTTGTGCGTTCAATATATATATATATATATATATTTTTTACGTAATCAATTGCATTCGAAGGCACGGTATTTACATAAATATCCGGCTGTCGCAAACCGTGTGGGCGCCGCGTCACCGGCACCCGCCCGCCCACCGGACATCTAACGTCTCCTCAAATTGAGCTGTTGAAAAAAAGGCGTAATGATTATCATTCCGTACAGAGGTTGTCAATACTGCCAGAATATAGAGACAGGCTGCCGGAGTCGAGGGATGTTCGTAGGTCGCTTCACAATCGGAGAAATGGAAGCTACGGTTGCTTTTGAATTGGAGCTGTCTAAATCTTGTTTTAGAATGACGTTACATGTTATGTACAGAGTACCGAGACTGCTGGGATCCAGGAACATTATCCTCCTTATCCCTAGCGTAAATTTGAAACAACCTGACATTTCCGAATCAACTTCAGTAGGTATACTAAGTCCGACGTGTCGGTGTGAAACGTCATATTAAGAATCGTTTTATGACCAATTATTTGCATTGTCATTAAATTTACGACACGCAAACGGTATGCACGGCTTCCGTTCGCAGATGACAAGAAAAACCAGATATATCAAATAATAATATATATATTGTTTTTAAATAATGCTTTAGAAATCGCCGGGTCTTTTGGGACGAGGGCGATGATCTATCTAACCCATACATAGATTGCTTTTCAAAATTATGTGCATCGTTCTTGACACAGTATTGACATATAGCGGCCTCAGATCAGATGGGACTCGGCTCGCAATGCACCTCCACAATCTCCGGTCCTGAGTCACCCTCGCAGCTGATTCCAGGGTCTTTCCAGGTCTTCGTCACTGTCGCCAAAGAATTGAAAGAATCTTTGGTCTTGCTGCGGTTGGATATGTTGCAGGATTAAGCCATTCGTGTATCGTGTGCATCCTAATTTTTACAATTCCAACATCGCTACGTTCTACGTTTCTACTTCTCCAATCATGAGGATTGTGATCTGCTGTTGATGTCCTCGACGATTCTTCTACATCTTTCTCTGCAGCTTGCAGTTCGGATAACCGTTATATTAAGATAGCCAGTACTTTCTTTGATCTGATCGGTCCATTGGCTACGAGATCTTCGTCTTGTCACTGTGACATTCCACCTTTCCAGTCACCATTAGCTTCTCCAGGATATCATTCATATATATCCTAAGAATTCTAACCACCCTTAGATTTAATGGATCCGCACCACAATTTGCTGTTATCGACCACACATGACAAACTCGCATCTGTACTTGATTTATCTCTCCATTAGCCTCCATGTAGTATACACTTTTTTATGTTGCCCACGTATATGTGACGTCACATTCGCAAACCCACTTTTCACATGACGTCAGTGGAAGCGTGGGAAGCTGCAGCAGCTGTTAGTTTTGTGGACGCGATTCTGGTTCTGTTGGTTAGTCGATTGGACTGTATATGGGCGCGACTAGCGTGATTGTTCATTTGTTTAATCAGTCATTGATATGCTAATACGTCATTGACTTGTTGATTCCATTAGCGAATTAGCAGAGGCGGTACCCTAAGAAATTATATTATTAGGCCGATTTTACATGATTTATGGAAAAATATGGAAGTATGTGTAATTGTAAGTGTAGTAATATTCGAAGTGATTCCACACTTTCAAAAATTTGATAAATATGGAGGTCGATTGGGTGGAATGGTGAACGTTACATTGTGTAAAGTAATCACTTAAGCCAGCCGAAGACTGGTTGTAAGCCCTGTAATTATCCATACTATAGCTTTGTCTCTATGAGATATCTATTATTTATTTAATAGCATTGCCTTTGTATGTGAAAATCCAGTAATTGTATGTTTTTGGACATATTTAAATATTGAAAATAATATTTATATTCTGTATTGTTTACGATTGACTATAAAAGTTCTTGCAGTTTTTCAATTCCACCTCCAAGTCTTGTGGTCTTTAAGTGAAGTAGTCGTCGAGCCAATATTGATGAGATTCCTCGGAGATTGTTAGATAGAAACCATAAAATATGAAAATCTGATGAAGCAAGATCAGGAGAATAAGGTTGATGTGGAATAACCTTCCAAACGAGCTCTTGAATAGCATCTTTTGAAATGCCTTAACTCTTCGGTTAAGCTCACACAAAAGGATATGTCGAAATTGTTAGATTTTTTTTTGTATTTGACCCTCTGTTATTTTAACTAACAATAAAATGAAATCAAACTTCAGACAGATAAAAAAATTCAAGACGTTCAGCAAAAATAAATATTATGTCAAAATAATCTAATTTTTATGATGAAAATCTTTTCGATTTGGCAACACTTCTTCCAGAGACAGCCGATTTGACAACTGACAGCTGATTTGTGCTCAGTTTGGTTTGCCATTTCACCATGAATAGACTTACGCCATAACAGCGCTTGTAAATTGTGCCAATTTATTTCGAAAATCGTGGTTCTGTTCGAGAAACTTACCGTGCGCTACGTCCATTTTACGGTCGACATAATCGTCCATCCGAGCGAGTAATTAGAATAACTATGGATCGTTTTCGCACCACGCATACTCTAATTGGTAATACGCATCTGCAGAGACGTCGTACAGTGTGCACCGAAGAAGCGGTTGTTTCTCCAAAAATGATGCCGGCCAGAATGTTAACGGTCAATGGAGAGCGCCATAGATCCATGATTACTGACTTTTTCTTTCCTCAATTGAATGTCATTAATGTGGAAGAGCTGTGGTTCCAACAAGACAGCGCAACATGCTACACAGCCAAGCCACAATCTATTTATTGAAGGAAACATTCTGTGAGCGCATAGTATCGCGTAATGGACCTTTGAATTGGCTTAGATTATTTTCTGTGGTGATATGTAAAATCGCAAGTCTACGCCGATAAATCAAAGACGATAAACGACTTGAACATTCGTCTCGTTATTGCCGATGTATAGCCCCAGCTGCTCGAAAAAGTGGTCAAAAATTGGACTTCCAGATTGCACTTTATTCGAGCCAGTCGCGGCGCCCACATGCGCGATATCATATTTAAACACTAATGCCATAAAATTATCTTTCCAATAAAGCCAGTACCGTGGTCATTACCACGATTTTTATGTATTTTATTTCATTTTAAAATTCTATACTTCTAAAAAAAAACATGCTTTATATTAGTAGGTTGTAACTTTATCAGATATGCAATGGACAATTAATACTCTTAAATAGTATCCACTAGACGAAAAATGACCTGGAATACGGGGACCTTCTCATCGAAGTCTGGTTGGATAGTCGAAATAATTGGAGCAGTGGCAAAATCATGGTGAGGCCCTGATTAGACTTCCATGGTCTTCAATATATCCATCCAAGACGGAGAGGCTCTTCTTACGCTTTACTTCTATTATATTTTTGTTTTACCCATGTCGTCCAATGATAATAATACACAGACGTAATGCTTCTTGATCCCTTCTACCTGTAATTCTGGTACCTGGCACATGGGCGGGCTCAACCGCCACGAAATTGGCCCAAGGCCGTCCTGTCAGCCGTTTTTGTCACAGCGTTCTGAGGCAGGCAGGGCGGCCGGCGCGCCATGTCATTGGTGATGTGAAATTTCATTCATGTCGCGCCCGAGGGCGATCGATCATCAGCGACATGTCGATGTCGTATGGGGAGAATGTACGCCGGACGAGCGGTGACTAACGCGTACTCCATACGAGTAAAAAAAAAAAAACCTGGGATTTCTTCTACCTTTATACGTGCATTTGACCTCTTTGTCTACCACTTTATCATCGTTGCTGTCCGTCTTGTCCTGCACATTCGATACCCGACCTTCAGAACAGAAGCGTTCGGCTGTTTATCCCAAAAAACAAACGACTATTGTTCAATTACGTATCGATGTGATAATAATTTTAATTAGTTACGATTGCTAATAATAACGTGTGTCGGAATATTTTCACTTTTGTGAATAAAATGAGGCGCGCAATGTAATAATTTAATCATTAATCGGTGCACTTTGCCCTCTGCTACTCCTTAATTGATTACGCTATTTCAGTTTGGGGAGGAGCAGCAAAAACAATATTAGGGTCGGCTAAAAGAGCACAAAAGACAATTTTCAAGGTAATAAATGGTCGTCCCTTTAGATATCCATCAGATCTTATATTTAAAGAGTACAATTTCCTAGATATTAGACAAATCTTTATGTTGAGACTCGTCCAATTTTTCCATGTTAACAACGACTCACCCCAAGCAATAAATCATGGACTCAACACAAAACAAACAACGAACATCTGCCCGCCAGTTCCGAGAGCAACAACGACATTTTATCAAAGATTCTACGTGTTCTTAGCTGCGAAACTGTACAACACACTCAGTAGCAACTGGAAATCGTACAACTCCAATAAGATTACACAAATATGAATCCAACATATGTTCCAATCGCGTAGAGAGCAATCAGAAGCATGGCTACCCAACATTCTAACATAACCATTATACAGTGCCTACAGCACGAAAAAACTGGCCACTTTAACACAGACTTCAGTCTAGTAAAGTAGCCAGGACAACGCTGTATATATCAGAGGTTGAGTCTACTCCATCCCACACAATAAACATATTACAATGTTATATTATAATATATTCATCTCTGTTTTGACAAAAATATGTATGTCAATAAATAAATAAATTAATAAATTAATTAAAATAAAATCACAATACCTACCAACGTCCTGGGGTAGTGTTTAACAAACAATAGTCTTGAGTAAGGATTTTACAGTATTTATTGGGAAATCATCTTAAAATATTTTTTAAACTCTGAAATCGTGCATGGCACTGTGTAATCGTATGATTTATTATATTTTTCGTCTGTTTTTGGTTCAATTTAAAATATGTCCTAAATTTTCGCTTTTGCGGCAGTCTTTCTAAATCAATATTTTACTTGTTTTTTTGATTCTGCTCGTTTAATTTACTTTGAGACGCGTTTCGCCTCCCAACTTAACTTATGCACTCAACAATATAACTCAACAACTTGTAACGAGTATGTGAGATGAAAAGGGACAACATTATTAATTGGATCTCATGCAAATGAAATTGTGTAAACGAAGAGAATAAAAAAGCAAGTGTATTACTTTCCTAATTTTTTAATTAGCAAAATTAACTTTGTGATTAAAATTCATTATTTTATTTGTTAACTTTATTTTATTAACCACTTATTGAGTTTAAATACATCTACCGGTTTTGAAAAATAACATTTTCTTCTTCAGGATGTCAATACTGATCAAAATATGTTGTTTCTTTACCAGAGACTATTTATAAAAAACAATAATTATTTAAAAAATAAATTTAGTACCTAACTCAAAATTGTTACTTAATACAAATTTACTCGAATAATTTTAGGAAAATTTTTTAGAATGGGACTCGGTAGTTAAATTTAGTTGGTTGTTTGTAATTTATGATTAGTTTTACACGTTTTATTTATGTCCAACGATTCCGAATTATTTCATTTGTGACCAATTTTTTTATCAAAACCAAAACTTCTACAAACTTACCTCGGAAACAGTAAAAACAGTATTATCTACTGGATACATTGTTCTTCTTCATCTGCGTCTTTCTCTTTTTCCATTTACTTGGGGTCGGTCTCTACTTTGTTCGAAAGCACCGACACGCCCCTGAACGGTCTCCTGATAAATGAGGACATCCTTCATTTCCTTCTCTCTCTATCTGCTGAATACCAATAATTTATATATTTTTTAACCATTTCCAATCAAGGGTTAAATTTATATTCACCAGACTCTTTATAGAACTTGTACCATTTCGGTGCAACAAGAAAATACCTCGATTCGCCTTTTTAGGGAATTTTCAAGGCCAACCGGAATCCAAGATTTTTCGTCACAGATGCAGCAGCACATCTGTTCTTTTTATTGTGTCTGCGGACCATTGTTTGGAGGTCAAACAGGGTGAAGATGCTGGTGTTTTAGAGTACCACAAATAAAAGACACAAAATTATTCGCCTTTTGTACATCTGCTCTGAAGATGTATTTCAACATTATAGATTTTTAATACCGTATAGGCACTGTCACATTTTCGTAAAATATCATTATTTTTATCTTAAAACAGTTAGTATCTCAATACTAAGGATTGTAACTCCTTTGTCATTTTGAATGTTTCATCAGCCTTCTTCATTGATAAGCATTGGATCGTCTTATTCTTCTTTCTTCTCCAGCTATTTGGGATCAGTGGTTCGGACACTTCATTTATTTGTAATTATATAATATAATGTAAAAAATATGTTTGGACTGTGCCCGTCTCACTAGAGAATATATGATATATGATATATATATATATATATATATATATATGAGATATGAGCTCCTTCAGCCTCACATGGACGCACATATTTTTTTTGTCTCGACTGCACGTATCCAGAGAGTAATCTCTCCATATCGCCACTTCTTACATTTAACCATTCATCATGTCCGTTCACAAGTTTTAAAGTCCCACTGTTGTAGTTATCCACCGCTAGTCTGTTTAAATAGTTGCGTCCGAAACTGCCCAGCTAAGCCTTCGGCAGATTTATGTGGGATGTTTTCAAGCATCCATCATATTGTTCGGATCTTGTTTCGAGCGATTTTCACTGTTTTCCTCTGCTTAAAAAGTTCCATTTTTACAGGATACACCAGTTAAATAGGTTAACCCGTTGTTGTAGTAATGTGGGGTTCATTTTGATGACGCATAACGTTCGCAAGCTATTAGGGTGCGTGACTCCCGAAACCCTTGTTAAGAAGACGAACTAACTTTAAATTAGGAAGAGGGAATTATATGATATGCGCAATGAGTTTTTACTTACTAGATTACCTTCATTCATTATTTTGTCTCCATTACTTATTGAATTTTTCATCTTGATTAGTTGGGCACCAATATCTTAATAATTTGGTGAACTCAACATTTTCCAAGTTATTAAACTACTGTTGAGGTAGGCTGGTCACGTTTGAAACATGGATTTGGACCGACCAGCAAAGAAAGCGCTTCAAGCAAAATCTATTGAAAGAGCCAAGTTGCGGAGAACACATCAGAGTGACGACGGTTACTTGAGAAGAATAGGCTTCACGCCAATGTTTCAGATCTAAATTTTCTCAGTGGGAGTGCTACAGTGATCAGTGATCATACCATGATATGCTGTTATTCCCGTTTTTCCTATTGATAATATGATCACCTATGCAGAATGAAAAATTACCACCAACCTGGATTGATGAGTAGTTGTTGTTTTGTCAGTCTTCTTCTTGTGTCCCGATCTCCGGGTATTATGACGCACTCCCGGAGGCTACCTATTAGGAGATGTTTATCTGGCTAGGTAATAACCGCAATTGTGGTCCGACCGTCGTTTGACAGCGGTCCTTCGGTCGCCGAAAGCTGCGACATTCACACTACATAAATGTATCATACCAACAACAAGAAAAACCAGGGGTGCCAGTCGAAGGAAAAGGAAAATGCGTTAAATCTTTAATTTAGAAATTCAATTATTTTATTTCAATCGCGTTACGGGTATTACATTTGCGTGTATGTATACATTTTAATATTCTCATTAATTAGTCTCGTTCGGTTGGTTTCTATGATATTTACCGTGATTTTTAATGAATGAGCCAAGATTGTTATGATTTAGCAACATGTGCGTTGTACCCTGAAAAATGACAGCTACTGTCTGTTATCGTCTTTGAAATAATCACAGTAAACCTTTCACAAACCCATGCTAATTAATGCCAATAACAGTCGTTAATGCCAGTGAATCTCGAGTGGCTGATTTCTGTGTGAGGAGTCATAATTATTAATATTTAATTTTTTGCGTGATATCTACGGTTGACGTATGCGAGAGCGCGTGAATGGTTGGCACGATAAGTGGGCGAAAGAGATAAATGAAGTTACGCCGCTAGCTGTGGGTATCTGCTCCGAACCGCGATCCGGACCACATCTAGTAATTGTATGTAAGCGTAGAGAATAAATAATTTTGTGACACGAACCAGAGAATCATCTTCAAGGACAGCAGTACATTGCTGATCACGAAGAGTCACTACCCAAACATTGTAATACACCACATTGAACATTAAGATATGTATGACAATGTAGACAAATCAGTTAAAATTAGAAAATTATGCTACTTCTGGAGCATTTGGATCCCATGGAAGACTAGGAACCTGCAAAGAAGATTTTAGGCCGAAGCCGAGATGGTTTGATGGTGTGGTCGGCGACTGTCGTACTCTGCCACATGTAGAAGAGAATCTTGCAGATACTTAAGTTTGTAGCGCTGCTGATGATGGTATTATATAACCCCAGTGGAATCAGAGGTTTTTATTAGTATTTTTATCTATGATTAATTGGCCCATTTGACATTTGACCTTTGGTTATGGAAAACAGCACACGCAGAAATAATCCAATCATGGCACTACAGCTCTCCTCCTCACTACTTTGAGACTTGCTTCGCCAGGCGTTGATTCCAAAAATATCCAGGTTTCACCGGAACCCATCCAACAAACGAAATCGCAGTCTCCCGAAGTTCTTTCTGTCCTCTGGTTTATGTAATGTTAGATATGCATATGGGGAAGACTCTTCCATTCGTGCCTGATGTACGGTCCATCAAAATCGTTGTCCTTAATACACTTGACGACGTCAAACTTGTCGTAGATACGTCATCATATTTAGGGTACATCACTAAAAATGTATTAGTTATCTCTATAACTATTGAATTCGAACTGTAAATCCCGATCGATAGGATCTAAATGAACGAATTGCGCGATCTCTGGATCGAATACGGCAATTCCGGTTGTAAATCGGAATCACCGCAAGATATGGCAAGGAAGTAGGAAAACCTTGAGGTCGGTGAGAGGATAAGGATTCTAGATAAAATTGAAAATATGAAACTCTGGTCGTGGCTAGTATTTGATGGTTTTATTTAATGTCTATCGTCGATTAGTGAAGAGATTAATTTTTTTCAAATACATTATCAATCCAATATATATTTTAGAAATCAGGTATTTTGAAGAACCGTTAAGAAAGTCCTCGGTAGTCAGGGCAGCCAGACCCAGCGCGACGGTATGTCTCGCTGGAATGTACGCAACAGCATGACAGACTCGGTAATATATTCCTCTATGTCCTAAAATTTAAAGATACCAACACCGGCAGCCGATGGCACTCGTCCAGCTGGCCTCTGACCCCAGTACCTCTCGGTCTTCTCCTGTGCGTCGCAATTAGCGTATCGGAGCTAATAAATCAGCCGGCAGACAAAGTATCAATTTCTGGTCCATCTAACAGCTTCTTGAATACCAGTTTCTTTTATTCTGCCACGGCGTATTCTGTGACAAGATTTATCGGCGCGGAGCTTGGGCCGCAAAGTGCCCATTAATCTGATTGAGGAAGTATTATTTTGAAGGTCTGTAATGCAAGAGTCAAAAATTGTTTTTGATTCATGCGAAGCCGTGATCTTTACTAGCGCATTAACATTCTTAAATTATCAGTCGTTAATAAAAATTGTTTTTATATTAATGAAGTCAAATTTCAGAACGTAGTTCCTTTGATAAATAAAATAAATTAGATGGACGTGCGATAATGATGATCGAGTACATCCACGTTAAGGTATTTGAGAAGAATTGAGATAATGGCCTGATCAAAGAGGTACTTACATGAGAACGCCTAATTTATTCAACGGGTTACATTACGACAGCAGTTCTTGACTTTTGATCGTAAGAAAAATTTGCGGAGCACCGATATCAAAGAGTCAGAAAGCAGACAAAAACATACAGACATAACTTTTATTAAAAATTAAACAGATGATTACATAACATTAATTTAATAAAAAATTATATATATATATCTTCTTTAAAACAGTTAATCCACCCTTCAAGAGTGATTTGTGCCATTAATCAAGTTAAAACTTTATTTTATAGAAAAAAGTACAGGAAATATTATATTACAAGTCAATATCATTGTCGTTCAAAAAATTCCCTATATTATATACAGTGGAACCTCTCACAAGGAGCACCTCCCATAACGAGTAATTCGCATAACGAGCAAAACAGATTGTGGAAAAAACGCTCCCTTAACGAGCGACTTTTCGCATGAGTGGGTAGTCCCATCTTCACATCACTCACTTGTGAGCCGGGACTTCCGCGCCAGTGCGTCAGTCTCTGGTTAGCACTCGTTCCGCTAGCGCGTTAGTGTCGCATGTGATCACACATTTTTCCAAACTTGTGTTCAGACATTATTTGTAATTTTTTTTGTGCAAAGTTTAATAACCCTTGCAAAAATGTCCCTGAAGATAAAGCCATAAAATAATAAAAATAACTGTAGAAATGAAACGTAAAATCATTGAAAGGTTGCTTCTCATATGAATAAATGAAAAGCAATTACAAGGCGACGCTATTAACGAAAACATTGGAAACATTCCAGCTTTTTACGCTTCTTAACAATTTATAAGTATGTAATATAATTAGAATAAACGTTAAAAACATAAAAATTGATTTTTTTTGGCAGGAAACGCATTATGTTGTTTTGTATGGGAAGAATTGTTTCGCTTAATGAGTAAGATTCTGGAACGAATTAGTCTCGTTATAAGAGGTTCCACTGTATATCAAATGTGGCGAGTTGAGGGAAAGAAGATGGCACAAGTTAACCGGGAGTTGAAAATTACCATTGACGAGATTACTGTAAAAAAAACCTGTGATCCGCAATAGACAGACAAAAAAGGGTTTATGTATACTCATTTGAAATTTATTTGGCGAAAATCATTTAATGTGATACCTGGACTTGTCGGCTTTTGCAGATTTTAGCGATATTAGGTGTAATATTTGATATAGCCACTCTCAATTCTTCGTCTAAAATGATAATTCTTTCGTGTTTCTTAGTTTTTATATTGGTTATGGTAGAGAAACCGAGCTTACACAAGATTACGCTTTACAAGATTTTCAGTGTCCTTATAGAAAGAGGTGAGTGTCTTGGACAAAAATCCAAAATTCTCCAATACTCCTTGCGAACGCTAGTGCTGTCATCTAGCCATCATTTGTGCAACTTAATCATATAATCGTACACTGTTAGGTTTGCATAAGCCAGCATTAAATTTCGCCTTTCATCATTTCACGAAGCACTTGCAACATGGTCGCGGAGCACCGTTTATGAGTCACTGCATTACTATGCAGGTTAATGGAATGCCAGTCGCAATTTATGGATGAGGTTGTTTGTTCGATGCAGTTCTCGTTTCTCGGGTGATGCGCGCGCCGCTGTGTCGTCCGCTTTGATGACATTGTTTCGACGTTACACACCGTCGTCGCTAGATATATATGGTGGGTCGATCCATCCCTCTGATTCGATTGTTAAACGGGGGAGGGATAAGAGCTGAGCCCTCTTGCCTCCGACATGTGAGGTAACAACAATGGCGTAAGATTTTTTGGGGGACCCTATACGGAGAACATGTTGAAATTGTTTTTTTTTTAATATCAGGTAATTTTAACTTTGTATATAATTGTATAAAGTAGTAACAAAAATGGGTAATTTTTTTTAAAATAATTTTTTTTTGTTTGATTTTGTTGAATTTTATATTTTTAGTGAAAGTTTTTATAGAATCTTTTTATAAATTTTGTTCAATATGGTTAAGAAGTGAAATGGGACGAAGGTGATGGGGATCGGATGAGGGATCATATAGGCCGATAGTTTATGGAAGGGTAGGATTGAAATTAATCAAAAATAAAATTATGTGTCGTTTGAGTGAGGGTATGCTTGAGTCTCTGAATGATTGTGTTTCTGACAAACCAGGGTGAGTCTGTAATTCTCCTAAGGATGTAGTTTTGTTTGGATTCTAAAATTTTTGCTTTACTTGAACCTTGGATGAGGCTTGCGTATGTGATTATAAGACGAATTATTGCTTTGTACGAGAGTAATTTGTTTTGGAGGGATAGTGAAGTGTTGGAATTTAGGAGGTGGTACAGTCGGTTGTAATGATGTATTCAACTATCTATCAAAAAAATATTTATTTACTCTGGGACTTGAACTCGGAACTTTTTATTGCCGACTGTTCCATTTTCGTCTGTCAACTTATAACTGAGGGATGTACTTTGATACTATTCTATAGCTGTCAGTCCGGGTTCGTGTTCCGGTGATGGCTAATTTGTTTTAATGTAAGTATCAATTGTCAAGTCTGTAATAGCATATCTGACGGATAACACACATCTTAAATAATTTTCATTTGTATGATATTTTTAATTTTCTAATTGTTTAATTTTCTCTATCTTTAATAAAAATTATTCACAATCACTTTTTTCATATTGTATGTGCATTTTCGTTTGCTTGGAGTATAACATCAATTCTATTGTATTTAATATTTTTAATACTTCAATGATTTTGTTCGAGAGAGTCACTCATTACATTACCGTCTACAATAATCATCTTCCATTTATTAAAAAATTGAAGTTGCAGTAAACCTTCAGCTGCCGGGGAAAATTTTCAAAACACAAATCGTGCGAGAGATTACAGAGATATAACCGATCTAATGTGTGACTCAATCGGTTACATATAAACTTGCATATAACTTCGCAAAATAGGCCTTGTTATTTAAATAAATGTGATAATAAAATACCATCTTTAAATCGATTTTCTTCGGTATTCAGGATTATAATTTGTCTCTGACATTCTGCCATTACTAACATTTAATAAAGCTTCTTTAAAACTAGCTTTGCTTGAATATTAATAACAAATTGTTTTAGGTACTTACATTATATGCCTTTAACGATTTACATTTTTGCAGTTTTTACTAATATTAATGATTTAAACAAAAAATTTGATAAACGGTACTTTGTTTTTACGACGCGAATTTTTGTGCTACACACAGGTTGAGTTATTTTGTAACGTGTAGTTTATAACTAATCTATATACAGTTTGGTGTCGAATTATTCGGTTAGAGAAGTGTGCAGTAGTTTTTGATCGTTAATGGAAATATGGACACTAGGAGTGAAGTATTAGGGGACGTGAGGCTATTATATAGTGTCTTCACTAATACACTACACTACCGTTTCTAATGCATCACCCCTACAGTTCATATTCCCATTGATGACCGCGAAAACTATCTTCCTTCAACGTCCCGCCTCTCTACCGCAATTGGTCGGCCCCAAGCTGTATATAGATGTACATATATTATTACGAATACACATTTTTGTTGGGAAGTTGCAATTTGTTATTTTTAATACAAATTAAATTAACCAACGGGATTTTAAAAATGGAATCAAATGAAAATAACGTATTCGATTGCTGTAGCGAAAAAATTTTATGCGATTCCCCAGATAAGAAGAGGTCACAACTAAATATTTTTTCGATGGATTTTTTTTTGTATATCTTTCTAGTTTATTCAATATATATATATTAGACTTGATGATGAGAGGGAACGCACTTCCAAATCTTGGTCTACAGTAGCGACAAAATAACGCAACTCGTGTGTAGTGCAAACTTTAGTTAAATGAAAAATTAAAGTGACTTGAAATTTTTTCGTGTTTTTTTGAATGTGATCGATTTGTAATTCGAAACACTGTGTGTGTGTGTGTATATATATAACGTTGTCGTGGTGTTTCTTCCCCCCCGCTGACCCGGCGACCCGCGCCCTGCAGACGTACACCCGCCTGCACGTGTGCGAGGTGGTCAACAGCGTGCCGTGCTGCCCCCCAACAGTAAGTGCGGCGTCCGGCGGGCCTAGCCCAGCGCCCAGCGCCTACTGATAATAATGTAGTTTTTAGTGTCGAGTTTTAGCTATTGTTGTTGTTTGTTGTTAATGCTGCTGCCGCCGCTGCTGTGCCGAGACCACGAGACCTGTGCATAACGTAACCGATGCACGAAGTGTTCACCTTTCATTAGCTACGTTTAGTTACACTTTGCCCACGCAAAACACTTGCACGTTTTACAATGACACTTTATAATGTTATCAATTTTTATTTTTTATTTTACAATGTATCATCGAGGGCGTGCGGTTAGTACGACAAGAGGACACGACGAAAATAAATTTCAACAAATTAGTTAATTATTTTTTTAATTCTCTTTTATTATTTTTAACATTTTGCCATCGTTCTACAAGGCTTCATTTTATTGATTGAACGCAAACAGAATGTATTAAAATGTAATTAAATAAAATAATAAATTAAAACCGTTAAAGCAAAGACAATATCTTGTATGGCAGAAAATTTTCTTTCGAATGAAGTATTTTTAAATTTGAAAAATAAAACGGACACTATTTATTTTAACACCTAGTAGACCTAGTTCACAATAATTTTTTGGGTGTATACCTGATTTAAATTACGAGTGGAAAATGTTCAAGGTGTATGTACAATATAAAATATTACTGTATGAGATTTTTACAAAATCAACGCTTTAAGTCTAAAGGCCGGTTATTTCGTAAAGTAAAGTACAACCCGTAGTAAATTCATTATACTTTCCGATATCCGTTAGTTAAATATGGCGGACTTTTCACAGCTGTTCCAAAAGTCATGTGACACATTGATACTTTGAAAATTGCAGTAGATTACAATTAATCATTAAATATCTCGCTATTTTAGTGATGAGAGTTCGTCCGATGTTGATCTCGTTGCTTAACACATAATACGAAAAATTTCACCCCTAAAGTGACAGATTTCGAATGCCTAGGCGAAATAATGCATAAAATAAAGCATATTTCATGATTATTGGTCGCGCCTATAGACATCTCCATCTATGCTTTGACAGTAGTAAATTTTATGTATCAACAACCGGCCCTTGAGTACTTCAAAATAAATATTTTCTAAATCGACCCTTTATTATTCTATATATTTGTTTCAAGCCTAATATATAGATAATTTGGAAACAATACAATATTACAATTAATCAAAATAATCACAAAATTACAGTTTTTTTTTTTAAATCTCTAACGTGGGCACACATACCTACAGCTTGAACATTTTTGACACATATTTTTAATATGTACCTGCCTTTAGAATATTGTGTTACAGGTGTATTATGTTACTGCTAGTAATTTAGAAAATATTACGATGTTTTAAAATTTTAATAAAATGATAATAATATAATAGAGATACTTATTTTATTTCGCAATAATTCTACTTACATTCACCTTATTTTAAAGTATTTTAAAGCACGCCGCTGTAAATATTCGGTATAATCTGATACTTTTTTAAAATAAATTAATTTAAATTGTTTTTTTTTTCTTCTGGTGACTTATACCTACCAAAATAATAAGAACTACATTTGGTATATATTCAGTTAGATGATATCCGTAGGCCCACATTTTTTTTATGTATTTAAACTAATTATAATAATGTAACTTAGCAAATATGTACATAACCATTTTGGCACCCACTGTGTAAAATTATCACTATTATTGTTAACTTTATTAATCTAGAGGTTTCGGTCTCGGCGGTAGTAGAATTATAATTTACACATTTTAGTAATATTTGGAATTTTTTAAGGTTGCAATGTTGGCCCTTTGCGGTCTTACATTATTGCTTTTTTTGTAGTTTTGTAGTTCGTTGTTAATCACTCATTATGTATATTATATTAATTATTCTTATTTAGTTTTTAAGTATTTGAGATTGATAGTAAGTTTAAAAAAAATTTAGTTTTTAGTATTTTATTTTTTATTTAACTCGTGTTTAGTTCTTTTAACTATTGAATTTTTCACTGCATTTAAACTAGTACTGTTTACTTATTTAATGTACTTTTACAGATATAAAATATTTATCATAAATACAGTTGTCGTGGCATATCAGAACATCGTGTGAGTCTAGTTAATTGTAATTGCGATAGTTAGTATTTCCAGATTACCATTATTGTCAGGCTGTTCCGAAAATAATGTCCGATTTCAATATTATATCATTTTGAACATTCTTTATTATGAGCCATTTGCTTACTTTATTTCGTTTGATAGCTGTAAATCTGGTATATTTATCTATTGAGTCAAGCATTTATTTTTTATTACTGGAATTCAAAAATTTTGAATTTTTAGTTTTTGAATGGCGTTATGCATCAATACATTGAACAGCCCCCCGCAATATGAAACGAGCACGTGGTGAAAGAACCACTTCTGAACGAACAGTGCGACGTTGTTTAGAAAACTTTAGAAACGGAGATGTTAGTTTTAAACATGACGACGAGGGTCGTGGACATCCTTCTAATGTTGGAACCAAGGTTACTACTGATTAACCTAAGATAACTAAATTTGCAAAGCGGCACAAAATATTTTTACAGAATTCTTGGACCCTTATTAGTTTCAGTTTTATTTTACAGGCATTAATTACTATGCTTGTAATTCGTAGGCAAAAATGTGTAGAACCAAAAGTTGTTTATTGTTAATTAAATTTGAATGTTAAAATCGGTCATTACTTTCGTTACATCCTAATATCATTTGTACGATCATAGTATGTTAATATTTCACATACAGATTGATAAAATAAATACTGTTATTTGTTTAGCACAAATGTATAAGAGAATGGCTTCAAAATTTAACTCGGCTTTATTCAAATTGCCATTAACCGTAAAGGCAAATAGAGAAATCGAATAATAGATTATGGCTTTTTTTTTACATCTGTTATTAGACCGTTGCTAATTTCCACAGAGATGTGCAAAATAAATAATACTGTTAAGATTTTTTTAAATAACCTTTTATTTTAACACAACGAGTTTCAATCTCGGAAGAGATCAATTCTACTTATTTTTCTTCTCGTGCCTTCCTTCCATTCGTCACTTTATTCACTGCGGCTCGGATAAACTCTACAGTCGACTGGCCAAACCATTGTTTCAGGTTCTTCAGCCATCTTCCGCCAACTTTCCCCGCATTATGAGGTGCAAGATCTCGATTTCTTCCTTACAATATGATTATTTCAAAAATGATGTTGAATTTTGCTTCGCCTAGTAAAGGCATTATCAATATAACAATTGAACTCTACAACTTGTATTTATATCCACAGTAGACGACTTTCCCAATTTAAAAAAAATAATAAACCTGCGACTGCAACACTGCAAGTCAAATACATATGAAAAAACAAAAATCTATAATTGTATGAACAAAAATATTTTAAAGTAAATTACTACATACAATTATATTATTTCTTTACAAAATTCAAAATACTGCTCTGTTTTTTAAGTTCAAAGCTTACTACTGCTTACTACGCACACAAAATAAACACCCATTGGTTTTGTCTAAGAATTCACAAACCTGAAAGGAATCGTAAACAATGAGGAACCTCGTTATATCAGTGAAGCGAGCTCACTAGTTGTAAAAAAATAATAATAATAATAAGTAATTCCTCATTATAATCGTGATCTCGATATAACCGAAAGTACATTTTGCTGTTTCATCTTCTCTCCTATCTGTGATAAACGACTATGGACGGACGTGACACTAGACACTAGTATCGAGAGTGACGTTTGGGCATACGTATTATTAGGGTGCGATTTCTTCTTCTTCTTCTTTTAAACAGGCAATCCACCCTTCAAGAGTGATTTGTGCCATTAAACAAGTTAAAACATTATGTCATAGAAAGCAGTACAATAATATTATAGAATAGGGAATATTGCATTACAAGTTGATACCATTGACGTTCAAGAAATTTGCTATTATATAGGTTAAATGTGGCGAGTTAAGGGAAAAAAGATGACGCAAGTTAACCGGGAGTTGAAAATTACCATTGACAAAATTATTCTAAAAAAAACCTGTGATCCGCAATGGACAGGCAAAAAAGACATGGTCAAGGGTTTCCTCCTCGGCACCACACTCACACATTGGGGAGTCTATTAAGTTCAATCTGAATAAATGTGAGGCCACCTGGCAATGCCCAATTCTCATTCTAGAGATATTTGATACTGTTCTTTTAGAGACATTCCTATTGGAGAACCAAGGGGTGCGGGGAATAGATCTTTGTATTATTTTAAGCCGATTACCCTTGTGATTGTTTGTATCCATCCAGGGTGCGATTTATACTCATAAAAATACGGTAAATGGAACCTTACAAACCAATTTATTCCTGTCTTAGATTTAAATAACAGCACGAAAAAAAAACTGGCTACTTTAACACAGACTTCAGTCTAGAAAAGTAGCCAGGATAACGCTGTATATATCAGAGGTGAAGTCCACTCCATCCCACACAATAAAATATGAATAATATGCCTTATGTTTATTATGTATAATATCTATAGTAATAGAACAAAAATATGTGTCATAATAAAGAGAACTTTAGAAACGACAATAATTTATTAGTACCCGTAATGATTGTAGTCCCTATTATAATGGTATTTCAAAAGTTGTTCAGGAAGGCGCTGAAAGCGTGCGTGCGTGCAGAATTAGAGCACAGCTTTGTGAAATTGTTTCCTGAGCTGGGCTCGCGTTGGAGCCATTACCGTCAAGGGCTCGGTGCCGCTCCAAACGGGCATTATCATCCGTTGTACACGATATCGTTCTGGTGTCATGATAACCTTTCAGAACTGCCGACGCGCACGCGACCATTGTATAATAAATTCAGCCCATTTACACTCGGCTCTTGTGTTATCGCAAGTGTTGCTTACAAAGCATAGATGCCGGAAAAATAATCCGGATTCTGCTGACATCTCCAAAGATGTGGACTGTATATTTTACTCACTATTACGTCAAAGGTTCCGGACGCAGTGTAGACGCGCAGTCTCGCATTAGTGTAGTATTGTAAACTTTCCCGTACACGTATAACCGTACCGGTTCAAGGTCACCAATCGACTAGTCGGCGGCGTGGCCGGGAGAGAATGGTAAAGAGGGGAAAAGCGCAGTACGTTATTTTCGTTCAATAATCAATATGTCCCAAATAGTAGGCCATGAAAAATATGACATTAATAGCTAAAACTGTTTCAATTATATTAAATACACACAAATTCATGTTCCATTAATTAACGTGGCGATTACTTTGTTATGCAACATGATTATTAATTTTTTGTCATTCTGATTTGTCATTTTCAACGGTATCAGAACTTCGATCCTGTGTTTCTAAACGTCACACTGCTCGTTCAGAAGTGGTTCCTCTACATCTCGTTTGGTTAACAACATTGCACGCTGTCCGAGATGCACAATGCACGTTTTTATAAATGCAAAAACCTATTAAGGTAATGCAAAGTATCTCACGAAGTTCGTTCAATACAAACTTGGTAAAAATGCCTGCCCCAATAAATAAATATGTCCTTGTAGCAGATACTGTCAAATAAACACACATTTTTTTTTTTTTTTTTTGACATATTCTTGTGTCTAATAAGTCATCACTGCAGTTGCTCTAAATGCGGCTAGACCGCCAAATCTACTACTACAAGTGCATCAGCGCTAATCGCTTTGACACTTTTTCTAACTACCTTATTAAAATAAACATCATTTGTGTTTTATATTAATACATGAATTGGATGGGTAAAAAATTCTGTTAAAAAACTCTCTAAACAATTTACTGGAAGTTAAGTGTTTCAAATTAATTAGGCGCGACACTTGATGTACAGTGCCGCCTTATTCTAGCATAATCCTTAAATATTTAAACTAAAATAAATAACTACTAAACCTAAAAATATATTGTTTTATTGTTTTAACAGATCATAAATTGGATCACATTTCCTAACAAATGATATCTTTGTGTAATTTTAAAATTGGCTATTATTTTCGGAACAACCTAATGATAATTATTCGAATTTGTCTTGCAGACGAGTGGCACTATGCTTCTCAATTATGTGTTCTTCGAAACGGTTGATGCAATCATTTTATGGTCTTGTTAAAAATCAACGAAATTCAAATATGTAAATCAATTCTCAGAATCATAATTGAGCTATAAAAAAATTACTTGAAGTTCATTTTTATGCGAGCCGTTGCAGTTTTAGAATTTAAACATGTTTCCATCGCGAATGGGATTCAAAACCGCAGTTAATTATTCAATTGTCTCGTCGACCTCAACAATTATTAGATATTATTAGTACATAAATTAATTATGTATTGTTCTTGTATAAGTGATTACGTTTTGTAAATAACATTAATGTTGCACATTGCACGTCCGAGAAAATTTGCTTAATTTTAAATCGCGTAAACTGAGGCAAGTAAAACGCGTAATGGTCCCTCGTGACTGAGGATCTTCCTCTTCCTCTCCGTCTTTCGACGTGACCCACTATAACAAATTTCTTCAAGCTATCTTCCCTTCTTGTGAGATGCCCAAAAATTTGAAAGAACGGTTGAGAGTCTGTCTATTCAGCTCCTAAAACAAATACGGTCGAACTCGGTTATAACGAGTACAAAAGGACCAGCTAAATTTGATATTTGATATAGCTATATATACATGTTATTATAAAAAATATTTAATATCCAATCAAATCAAAAATCTATAAAATTGTATACACAAAAACATTTTAAAGCAAATTGCCACATTCAATCATATTATTTCAAAATACTTCTCTGTTTTAAAGTTTAAAACTTACTACTGCTTACTACACACGCAAAATAAACACCCATTGTTTTTTTTGCAAGAATTCATAAACCTGAAAGGAATCGTAAACGACAAGGAACCTCGTCGGCAGACGCCGCTTTCGATTTTATGACTTCTCAAGAATTAGGGTTTTTAGACCGTGTAGTGTATTTTGTTCACTTGTTGTCACTAACAGTGAAAGCGATTGAATATATGATGTCAATGAATGATATCACCGTAACCGAGTTCGGCTGTATATCAATTCAATAAAAATCAAAGATTTATAGGAATATTTATTTCTAATCGTAACTAACAAATGTGTCATTTTTAATTGTTAAAATATTTTCCATATATTTCTAAGATATTTTTAGTTTCAATTTTTTTTTTATGTATGTACCAAGTGTTCTGTTATGTTCTCCATAGATTCATAATATATGTACGCATAAAAAATTGACGTCACCTAAAAATGTATCACTAGAACAAACTAAAACTGACCTATTTGTTAATTACAATACTTTTATTATATGTCGACCGCTCGGAATAAAAAGGTTCCATCTGACACTGATGCTGTGTTGAGATAATGAGTTCAAAAATGTTGATTGAATTTCAACATATATTCATATATATATTTTGTTTTGAATGTGCAAATATGATCAGTTTTAAGGTATCGACTTATTTTTAGTATTATCAATTGGTTCGCTGTTGCGATGAGGGTAATTAAAAATAAATAAAAACATTTTAAACTAAAAATAATAGTCCATAAGTTGAAATAAATGACTGATGCAGTTGGAACTGCAGCTCTTGCTGTTTCCGACTCTATTTAATATCTGTTAAGTAGAGTTGGTGTGTATGGAAGAAATAACGAATTATGCATTTGGAACCCTTTTCACGCAATAACTCTCAATTAGCACAAAGTTGAAACCTTGTTATTCTAAGAGGTCGATGTGACAATTTTTTTTTTTTACCTTTAATGTTTTTTTTGACATTTTTTTTTACCTGGTTTCTCTATCGTCGTCAGGATTTCCGTGTCTCATACTGTAAAAATTGATGTCCTTTTAATAGTATTTTTCTTGACCGCATTAAGGTGCTGCATATATCGAGGGAAAGGTATTCTTACATACACGTCCTTTATTAGCTTTGCTCACAAATTCTGCATATGTTTAAGATTAGTATGGCTTACTGTTGTTACGAGTGTTGTATATTCGCCTGTTTATATAATATTATATATTTTATTTTTCAGATTTTTTTAATTGCACTCATTGTCGATGTTGTCGCTTTTTGTCTTGTACTTTTGCTTCGTGCCCTTTTCATTGCCGATGTGTTGTTATATTAAGGTGTTTTATTTCTTCCGCAGGCTAACCGTCATGTGAACGACTTGTTCGAAGACCTTAGAGATGGGCTGAACCTCATGTCGCTGCTGGAGGTGCTTTCTGGCGAACACCTCGTGAGTATTCTTTCACATTAGTTATTCACATTTAAATCATTAATGTGATGCATTTGAGGTGTGAATCTGCTGACGGCTGTTAAGAATAAGGTGGCTAGATAAAGATATCATTAAAACAATAAAATTAGAGAAATTACAATTTAATTAAGATTAATCAACATGTTTCGACACCTATGGTATCTTCTTCAGGAAACAATGTATACTGAAATTAAAAATACAAGCATAGATAAAAACAAAACTATAAAGTGGTGAATAAGTAAGAACTGATATGAAAACAAATTTAAAAGGTGACTATTTGCAAAGATGATTTGGTTATTTATAATATTTAGCTCGCTATTAATACTTGTTCTTATTTCTATCTGCAAATCCCCTAGTATTTGTATATATAATTTCTAAACCCTTGTTAATATCAAAAGAATGGTTTGTTTCCAAAAAGTGATTAAAAAATTCAGAATAGTTGTTGCTATTTAGGCATCCCAAGTGCTCCTTAATTTTAATATCAAAATTTCTGCAAGTTTAATAGTAAAATAGGTTCGGGAAATCTACGGTCCAACCATTTTGAGCTATTGCTAATTAAGTATAGTCATTTATATTGTTAATTTAAAATGAATAATGAATGGATGAAATAAGATTATCGTATTATTAATTGGCGAGGCAGTTACTTCGCTAATTACTAATTGTTTAACTAAACCACTTTGCACTACACACAGTTGAGTATTTATTATTACTATCGAGGTGTTGGCTGTAAAAAAATATGGTATCCCACAAAGCGTCAACAACCGGTATATTAATGTTCTTAGATTTTAACGGCCGTTCAGAATATTGTGTATAGTTTTCTGGGCTGATCTGAATGCGATCCGAAACGTCGGTCAGACATACACAGCCCTGAAAACTGTACGCAGAAAACTAGTTTTCAATCTTCGCCGATAGATAACAATAGCTCATAATAATAGTATCCACTGCTAGGATTCTCAGCATCATCAGACCACTCCAAATGCACGTCTGCTTATTATTTTAACATTTAAAATAATTAATTTACTTAAAAGTGAACAAAATATATTTTGCAATAATATTTGTATTGGAGGATATGTCTAGGAGCCATCTTTTTTTAATTTGAAAAATTTTAACGTTTGCTGTAAGATTTTATGGATCAATCTGTTCTCCAATCAAACAATTTTTCATCTATTTGTAAAATTATGCATTTATGTTATATGTTTTATTATGAATAAATACACCACTAAGGGTCGCTGGAGGGACTAAATTTTTTAAATTTTGCGAAAATTGCTAATAACTATCCTGAATTTCTTCTCTTTTTCGTTTTATGTACTGCATATACTTGAATATGTTATTGAATTAAAGTCGCGTGTTAGCTTTGATGAGTGGGACCGGCAAAGAAGCCCTGACTTCTAAACCGGTCCCGGGAAAAGGTGAGTCCCCCACACCCTCCTTCGCGTAAGCTTTCAATCCTTTTTAAACTACTATTTAAACCACCCCTTTATGAAATGTCATCCGACTGCCTCTCCCAACAGCCGCGCGAGAAGGGGCGCATGCGCTTCCACATGCTGCAGAACGTCCAGATGACTCTCAGCTTCCTCCACTTCAAGAAGATCAAGGTGGTCAACATCCGGGCCGAGGACATCGTGGACGGCAACCCGAAGCTGACCCTGGGGTTGATTTGGACCATCATCCTGCACTTCCAGGTAAGTCGCTTTCTTATTACCACCTTGGTGGAGTGTTCTCCCAATTACTTCTCTTGTTTAACCATTTTCAGGAAACTCAGACACATAACAAGTTGTGTACCAAGTGATTGAAGACGAAAAAATCACGACGTTTACGCTGATGATTTTGAGGTATTCTATCTTTCCAAGATTCGAATAACAAGGAGCAGGTCAAGTATCCCAGAAATTAATAGTGCTACTTTTACCACACCTTTGTTTGAATCGCTGTGAACAGTACACGATCATAAATTATCAAAATAATATGTCAGTATTATTAGAATAAGTTACATTTTAAAATACATCGCGGAACGGGCACTCGGGTTAGCGTCCTAGTCGGTCGGGTAGAGTAATCGCAATGGCGCGTGTTACTGGCAGAACATCGCCATCACTCCACAACCTACTCAACCTTCAGTGCCAATCGATATAGAACTAAATCTATACTATTTAGTGTATGAAACAATTTCAGAATGACGAAAAAGTGACTAAAGAAATACGTCACACTCGTTACCATGGTGATTACTTGTCAAATCTCTAATTTTGTCACTTTTTATGAATTCTAAAATTGTAATATTTAAATATATTCTTTCACATCCCGTTGCGTAGGTACTTAACTTCTCGGTGAAATCGGTACCTATTTAAAAATTTACACTCACCCGATAGAGTCAGCTCAAATGATCATACTAAATTTGTTTAACTTCGCCATCGAGGGTAAAATTGAATGCCTCTCACATCGTTCTATATAGGTTAGGTATATTATTTCTTCAACATTTGCAAAATTACTCTGTGGCCTGATTTTATCAATGATTCTACATGTTCTTAGCTCCGAAACTGCACAACACACACAGCACCAACTGGAAATTGTTCAACTCCAATAAGATTACACAAATATGGACCCAAGATATGATCCGATCGGGTAGAGATCAATCAGAAGCATGGCTATCCAGCATTCTAACATAATCATTATACAGTGCACAAACACTCTCACTTTATATATATATTTTATTCTTGTCGTATCTTTATCTTTCTTGAATTAAATAACACCACAACAGCGCGAAAAAACTAGCTACTTTAACACAAACAAGTGCCAGGATAACGCTGTATATATCAGAGCTGGAGTCCACTCCATCCCACACAATAAATGTTATATTATAATATGTTACAAGAAAAATATGTATGACAATAAATTCTGCATGTTTCGATACATATGATTATACCGTAGGTTTAAAACAAAGTATTTTATATAATTATTAGGTCTAAACAATTTTACAAAGTAATTGCAGAAATCGTTGCGGTTGAAAACACGCCATTCTAATATTTATGGTTTCATTCAATTTATGTTCCTTCACATTAATTACTTGGCACGTACGTGCGCGGGGCGTGCCGCGAGTGCGAAATGCCCACCGTTCAAATTTGAATAACAAGCAGACTAGACGCGACGGTTTTCTTTCCGGTTCAAATAATGTAAACAGAATATTTGCGCAGAAATTTAAAAAAAAAAATTCTCCCGCGATGACGTAATGTTTGTCAAGGCTCCGCGGGAAAAACGCTGCCATTGTCTATTGTCTCGGCATTTGAATGTCATTAACGATGTAATAATTTTACCACATTACGTAAACGTGTGACAATAAAGAGTGGCATTGTCGAAGCGAGATAGCACTAGGCGACGGCGAGTCGCGAGGCTGTCGGCCAATTAACTGAGCATACATGCATATCTTACATACACGCACGCGACGCCTAGTGAGGTGAAAGGTTCTAAGGGCACAGTCATTCGCGGCGTATTTTCATAGCGGATATCGTTGGCCTATCAATGGGGAGGTAGATAGAGTTTTTTTTTTTATAAGCTTCGTGAAATTTTAAGACGGTTTTCGATTATTTCTGAAATTAAACATTTCTATCCGTGCAAAGTTATGTATGGTTAAATTTTTGATACCAAATCATGTGACCAAAAATCTCAACTGATTCGATGCGAGATTAAATGTTATTTTTATTTGTTAACTTTGTTTCATTAACCACTTGGTGAGTTTAAATACATCTACCGGTTTCGAAAAATAACATTTTCTTCTTCAGGATGTCAATACTGATCAAAATATGTTGTTTCTTTAGCAGAATCTATTTTTAAATAGCAATAAATTTACTCGAATAATTTATAGGAAAATTTTTTAGAATGGGACTCGTAGTTAAATTTAATTGGTTGTTTATATAATTTTTTGATTAGTTTTACACGCTTTATTTATCTCCAATGATTCCAAATTATTTAATTTATGACCAACACCGTTTACACACAAAATTGACAATCCCAATTTTGTATCAAATGATAAGGAAATTCTGAAAACCCACTATTGTTCAAACATCTCTTATGCTCCTTTATATTAAAATTTCTACCCGTTTTACCAATATAAAATGCAGCACAATCCTTGCAACTAAGTTTATAGACACCAGAATTGTTAAATTTATCATCTTTGTCTTTAGAATTGATGAGTAAATTTCCTATATTATTATTTGTATAAAATGCCGGTCCAATGTTTCGTGGTAGGTGTTTAGATATTTGATTCGAAAAGTTATTTATGTATAAAATCGTACACCAATAATCATTATGTTTTATCTGTGATTTATTATGAAACTTGTCATGTTCCCGTTAGATATAATTCCATTCAAAGCGCCGTTCACTTTATTCCCTGCAGTCACCCTCCTTTCGATATCTTTCTCAGTTTTTCCGTTTCCAAAAATTGACCTATCGAAAAATATGGTCACCTCTTTCTTTAAATGACAGCAACACTGTGCAATGTCGTAAAAAAATGTCTCACCAATAAATAGATGAAATTTGATGAAAGAAAAAAATATAAACGCGATTAATTTGTCAGTCTATACTCGAGAAAATCAGTATTCACCCGCTATATTCTCAAATCGTTCGGTGCACAGCCTCTTTGGATCTAATTATTGACACTACTCAATAGCCGCGTGCATAGATGGGTACTTGGATACCAAACTACCTGGGTGACCTCTTGCGCGAGCCTGGAAATATTTGAAGAATGTGCCGCGATGCCAACTTTGAAGATGGCTGTGGGTGTGTTCGTTTGCATTGGTGTGTTTGTGTTCGTAGTTACGGTAATTGCACAATTCTGTTAGCAGCTGTTGCAGCACAACCCGGGGGTAGGTTTTATTTAGGCCAAGGACTTCAATGCAGTCATTTAGACCTTATGAACTCTCATTAGTGTGGCGATTCTTTCGTGCACTGATGAGACTAATAATTAATTTATTTTTTATTTTTTTGCAGATATGATACTAAATATCATTATTTTTTTAAATTAATTCAAACTGTTTGTAATGAAGAGTAATTTTTCCAATGCTTCTTTCAACATCGTTAAAATAATAGGATAAAATATGTAGTTACGTGTACAGGGTGGCCCTAAAAAAGGGAGAACATTTCGTAAAATGTGATATAATTACATCAAAATTAGTTTAACTATATCAACAATAGCTTAAATAGTTTACTAATTTACCTATTTATCTATATTACGTTTTATTTCGACAAACTCCGGTCGCCATATTTGATTATTAATTTTCTCACTGTTTATATTTGTTTTTTTCAAATTGTTGTCCAGAATGACAAAAATCACCGCTGAAGACCGTATTCTGATCGAAAATTTGCGAATTGAAAAACGTCGGGGTGCCAGGAAAATGATCAAAGGGTTTCAAAACAATGCCTGGAGTATAGCTTGACATTACAGCAGGACGGAGCTCCATCTCACACAGCCAGAAACACAATCAACTTTCTTCGTCGTGAGAATGTTAATTTCACCGAGCCAGGCATGTGGCCACCGAACAGCCCAGATTTAAACCCAATAGATTATGCAATATGGGGTGTTTTGATGATTTCTGATTAGCTAAATATTGTGCAAAAAAAAAAATACATTAAGAATTATAATTAATTTTATTATGTTTTGAAATAACTCGTGTGTTACGAGATGTTCTCACTTTTTTTGGGCCTACCTTGTATATTATTTTTCAATAAGTCTGATCAAAATCTGTATATCTTTCCAGTTGATTAATTTAATTTGTATTATAATACAAATTCACAACAAAATTGTGTTGTCTTTAAAAATTAAATATACGAAAATGCACTAACGTAATAACGTTTTCGGGAACATCTTCCCATTATCAATAATATAGTTCAACTAAAATTAAAATCACTTTCAGACAGCGGTGGAGTTAAAATGGATAAGAGTGGGGGTGCAATGGGCGGTATTTGAATGTTTATTAAAATATGAATTTTTCTTGTTCAATTATCTTTGAACAGTTAATATTCTCGAATTTTATCCAAGATGCTGTGACCAACCGATGGACAAATCGTATTCTTGAATGGTATCCAAGAGACAAAAATGTAAATAACACTCAAAGTCTCGTTAGGTAAACGAAAAAAATATGGCCATAAAATTATTTGTTGACGAAAATGTGGTTTTATGTGTTGACGCATATTTTTGAATAATTCTTTTCCTGCTTATTATGTAGGCTCTACAAAGAATTGACATCATCGTTTTGTTATTAGTAATGTCTATGTTGATGGTACTATGTTGAGAAAGATAAAAGTAAAATGACGTGTGAAATCCTTATGTGAGATCTATGTCTGGTACGAGTATTTATGATAGGCGCGATAAGACAGAAAATATCGAACGGAGGATAATGTGAATGTCGCTTTGAATGCAATAATTTCTAACTTGAAACTTGAACGTGAAGTGAATCCTGGAACTGGTAATTATTAATTAAATGTAGAAAGATACACATATAAAATCAATTTTATCGAAAAATATTGTCGTTGCGCTACCGGGATTCGAACCTGGATTTCTTTCCAATCCGTGGAAGGTGTATTATCCAACTATGCTACAGCGACAGAACCCATATGTTACACTTTTCAAATTAATACATCTATCGTTCAATTATTTGACAGGCATCTAACAATTCATTTTTATTAAATTTTGGACGCATTGATACAGATTATATATTATTAAATAGAACACATTCTTATTGTGAAATTGTATTTATTCAGAACATAGGTCAGTGACATTTTAAATACTAATTAATACATTTAATTAGTATTTAAAATTATAAGTGAATGTAGATGTTATCTTAGCATTGTGGACGGATCCCGAAATAGAGGACGTCCTCGAAATACTTGTCACGACCAGGTAACTCAGATTACAGGAAAATAGTTCTGTTAAAAAATTCCATAATTATTAACGACCGTACATAAGGATATTAATGTCAATTTAATTCCCGCCTGTGACGTAATTTTATCATAATCACGTGTTTGAGTAGAGAATTTGACACAGCCTGTTATTAGTTGGTTACTGGGAAGGTAACACATAGCTACGTGTGCACTTTGGCGTACTGATAGAGAATCGAAATTGCGACAAGTTTATAAATCGATTATTATATTACACAATTAGATCATCCTGACATAGCTCCCTATTTACAAAATTTAAAGCTGCGCTAAAGGGGTGAAGATTCTCTAATATAACTGATATCTAAGCGAATGTGATGCAGGTACTCAACAGATGAGCTCAAAATCACGAACCGTGAGTCAATCACTGATATATTTGAGTCACACTCACTATCGGTGATTGAATATCTTAGAATATCGTGATTCGCAATTTTTTTGTTTATATTTGCTTGTGAAATATTCACGAAGGAATAACGTTTAATTCGTGATTAGCGCCATCCAGTAGATTCTGCCAAAACTCATTTTTAAATGGTTTTCATTCTCTCTGTGAAGATATTAGACGTTTTATACGTAAATGAAGTCTGAATACGCTCAAAATTACGTTTTTAAAATTTATTCGTGTATTATGATATCGTATCAGTAATGAAACTGTGATCACAGTCACATTTTTTAATCACTTATATTATTGAATATCAATCACATTCACACCGGTGAGTCAAGTGTAGCATTTTTTCACATCACTACTCAACAGTTTGCAGGCCCGCTTCCAGAGATGGGAAGTACTTTGAAGGTGGCATTAACCGCTAGTGTTACTGTGGTATATTTTTTTAATGGTGAGTTCCGGATATTAAACTGTCGCACCTCATACGATTGTGGATGAGGCGAGAGTTGTGTCAAGATAGAAGAGTTTGGTGCTCTATCCCCGCGTGAAAACGGCGTTATGGCCGAAAATTAGTTTTTTTTACATCAACGTCTTCTATTGCAAAACTTAATGGGTTTGTGTTTGTATTAGTGATGAGAAAAAATGCCACTCTCGACACAGTGGTGTGATTGTGATTGGTATTCGATCGAAAACTGTGACTGTGATCACAGTTTCATTGGTAATGCGCATGCGCCGCACGATATCACAATACACTAAAACGTAATTTTCAGCGTATTTATCAATATTAATATAAATATAATTTAGTTGATAATCGATTTAACATCAATGTTACATCAAAACATCAATGTTAAAAAATTTGAATCACGAATCACGATTTTCCCAGATATTCAATCACTGATAGTGAATATGACTCAAAGATATCGATGTTTGAATCACGGTTCGTGATTTTGAGCTCATCACTTGTTTGTGTTACATAATAGTATGTAGCGCTCCTTCTAGAATCTAGATTCACTATTAACTGTTAACAATAGTTAACAATAATTATTCCGAGATGGCCGCAGTGACAGTATAGTTAATTGGTAGTGTTAACTACGGCGTGGGTTGCGTCCACATTGAGGTCTTTAATTGCACATTTTTCTTTTTTTGACCCGTTCGTTTATGGTCCGGTCCCGCACAGGGGCCGTGAGACGGCTGCGACATGACTATTTTAAATCTTCTTCTTTATCGCATGTCTTTACGGAGTTGTCGCTGTCATGTGCAGAATCATTATTGCCATTATTTCGACATTCTTTTGGAGTGTATTTTAACTCTATTTTAAACCTTCTTAACCCTTCCACAGAGTAACACAGCTCTACCATCATAATTAAACCTGTAATATTTCGGTAAATACATGCAACATCATTTTATATTTTAGATAATCCTAAAGAAAATATTAGCGCTTAGGGATGATTAGTGAAAAACCAATTCTGAAAAGGCAATCGTACAACAACAATTATTTTTTCCATTCAATTCGTTGTAAAAATATAATTTGTGATATGAAAGACAGAGATCACACACCATTTTCACAGTGAAAAGAACAACAAACATACAAATATAATTGTCTCTTTTTCGCTAATTAAATGAAGAGAGATACGTAATAAGGAAGGACACATTGTATACGACTCAATGAATGCTCTAAATTATGTTATTAATCATTTTTTTAAAATTGAATCTCAATATTTAGAGTAAATTCGTGACACTAAAGCCATTTAAGCTAATAAAAACATTTTTTCTAACTGTTATTTACGGTAACACGAGTTGACAGCGTGGCTGCGTTCGGGTATTTTATATCATGGTATGGTAAAGGTTAATAAAATGATTTTGGTCACTTGATGGAGCGGTCGTTGCTATGATATAGAATCATTATTTTCATTGGTGTTATTGGCATTTCTACAGCATTCTTGGAATGTATTGTAACTCTCTTTACCAAGTACACCCAATGAGCGTGGACCCGCCGCTTATAAGCAAATACTCCTATATGGTCCTTCCTTATTCGCCGCCTGTCCCTCAATGACTCCGACATTTTAATTTATTCAGAAAAGTAAACAAGAAGTACACGAGAAATACTAACATACAAAGTACAGTTAAATAAAATGAAATAATAAATTTCATAGTTATATAATTTCAGGAATGAACCATAGCAGAGTAGGGAGACAACGCGGTAGATGGAGCTGTAGTCGGGGAGTCGAGGGAAAAGAAAAACACACCCCCGAAAAAGGGAAAAAGACAATACAAAATAATTACGATCTGGCTTATTATCAGAGCACCACCGCTAGCCATTCGTCCCCAATGACAGGAGAAACAAACAATGATATAGTAGCACTTATATTAGTATTACTAGTTAATTCCCACCTAGAAATCCAAACTCTCACAAAGGTCCTGAATAATTCCAGTTTCCTTTTGCAGCTGAGGAGATCAGATTTCCGAATGGATACCCGATCCACTCTCACAAAACCTTCAATTATATCCTATTTTACAGGGTTTCGGGGATATACTTGAAGTATTGAGCTAAGAAATCACAATTTAATGTAGCAAAAAGTTTATCTACTCACAATAAAATTACAGCTTTAACTCGATTTGATATAAGGGACAGATATGTACAACACAAGAATCAAAATCTAACGTTGCAAACATTTATTAAGTTATACTTATGACATCTTCGATGGACTGGTTTTAAACTGCGTGCGGACCGGGTGAAACGCTCTGGGATGCAATAATGTCGACCGCTGCGCGCCGGCCCTTCACTGTAATCCCCCATTCCTTGGGGGTGTTGTACGTTGCTTATGTACGCCATAGTTAACTTCCCTGAATCGTGTGTCCTCAAATTCCTCCAGGATGACAAACCTCCCATTATATATTTCTCCTGAATATTCAAATGGTGATTTTACCATGACAAATCAAAGATTGTTAGGCTGTCTTGTTATTGACATAGATGTTGATGATTCGCTTCATTTTAGTTGTTTTCGTTATGCCTACCCGGTGAGATAAGATCCCGTGGACTGTATCGATACAATAATGACCAGTTGACGCAAACCGAATTGGATTCGGGAAGGAAAATAATGGCAGATGGATCCTGACTTGAACGTCGTTTTCACCTCCAGTTGACTCGCACCTCTTTCAGTGAAGAACCGAGATATCACTGCACTTCCGGAGCTGTTGAGAACATCGCTTCTTCGCGGTCCTAGCGTTAGACACGGCGCTGCCTTTGGACGGTAAAAAAATAACACATATATTGTCGGAAGGCAATCTGTCCCCCCGTCGGCGAAATCCCTAAGTAATTAGTTGGCCAGATCGGGACAGGTATATATTAAGGGCAAAATGCACAGGGAGTAGGTCCTCGAACACTACTTTCAATATGTTTGTAGTCTAGATAATACATTATTATCATATTTTTAACTTTTATGTCACAGCCTCTTAGTGCATATGCACTATCCTAGATTGACACACTATCTTAGCCCTGGTACATTGTCGGATGACTCTGTTCCTTATTCGGTAGCGGGTAGTCACTGAGATATTTTAACTCAGTGACGTCATAAAATCGACTGAAGGCTTTGTATGGTCCGGTATCTCCTCGGTTCCAGGAACGCCCGGGTGATCTGACGTCACCACTCGCGATGATGACACCTGAGCCCATCGACGCGTACGTCATCGTTACGATGAACGACAACCATATTTTTGTAGGATTGATAGAATGTGATGGAAGCTCTCACGGTTGCAGTATTTTCGCGCTCAGGTCACGCTTTAGCAATGACCTTTTTTTTTCTTCGTCTATTCTTAGCAAAGTTGAAGAGATTTAATTTGTATGAGCCATTCTAATGTTTTTAGTTTTTTTTTTTGTCTATTTTAATACACGTGAATTTCGGTCAATGATATGTCCGCCTATTGTCGTCAGCCTTATTGTAATCGTACAATGAGTATTGAAACCGTTGTACGTAAATTCTATCTCTCGATCGCAATCGAATTTGTTCCACTTTAGAGATTCGTCGAATTGTTTTAATATTCTAGTCAAATTGTCAATTTTGATCCGGTTCCAAATCAGTTCATCTTGGGTCAGCTTCTCTTATTATTCTGATACGCTGATCTGTTCTGGCCTGCCAGACGACTGACAGAATCTATCCGTGTTGTTCCTGCTTTTACATTATCATCGTTATCATCTACCATGTCGGTCTCTCATGACTGACGATGTTGACGAATGAAGATGGCTTTCAAATTATAGGTTCGAAAATTTGTCATCAAAGGTACTGTCGCTGTATCATAGTTGGATAATGCACCTTCCCCGGTTTGGGAAGAGATCTAGGTTCGAATCCCAGTAGCGCAACAACAATATTTTTCGTAAAAAATAATTTTATATGTATCTTTCTAATTAATACATTTAATTAGTATTTAAAATCAAAATCGTTTCTCCTCCTTTCTTATGTTTTCTGTCATTTCAATCAAAAATCTTCATCGTACTGATTTCTGAGATATAGCCTTCTTCCTGAATGGCAGTCTCAGTCTAATTTTTTCCTCTTCTATGATTTTCGTGCTTATCAACATGAATTTGCATTAAAATACCACAGGTTCGATAATTTCTCGTCAAAATAATGTCGCTGTAGCATAGTTGGATAATGCACCTTCCCCGGTTTGGAAAGAGATCCAGGTTCGAATCCCGATATTTTTTGATAAAATTGATTTGATATGTATATCTTTCTAATTAATACGTTTAATTAGTATTTAACCAGCATCTTGTACATCTGTTTCTTTATACTCCCCCAGCTTTGCTTTTTGTGTGTCTTGGAATCCTGTTACACAAGACTCCACCTGACCTATGCTGTACGTTATGGTCTGTGGTGGCGTCTACTAATATTATTTTAGCCCAGATATTTGAGACTCAGTGTTTAGTCGTGAACCGCTCTCACGGCTGACTCCAAGGTCTTTCCAGCTAGATGCAACGCATATATCCGCTGTGGCATTCTTCCTGGTCTTCTTCGACTCAAAGTTGTACCCGGGATAATCTCCCTATCTAGGTTATCAATTTATCGCATAATATATGTAATTGGAAGAATCTTTTGTCAACGGCTGTAGATAGGGCTGTGGTAGGATTTGTTGATGGTCATGCTGACCACAGGATACGTAACATCTCTCGCTTTTGCAGACTATCCAAGTCTCTGTTGCATACATGAAGATTGGAAAAACAAGAGTGTGAACCAACATAATTGCAGTTGCCAGCTTGATGTCACTCTCTTTATATACTCTCTACAGTTGGTTCATACCAACTTTAGCTAATTATATGCGTGTTCTTGACTAGCGTGCCCAAATAAATTGCTACTTCTCGCATCTTGCTATTTGAGAAGTTTGTTGTGTCGGCATTAGCATTAGCACAAATCTAAGAAAAATTTTTTATGAACTTCCCTGTTTATTGGAATTCCATTATCACACAAGACTCTAAACAAACATACTTTGCCAGACCGCCGACTGTGTTACATTTTTTTGTTGCGAGATGACGCAATGCCGGTTCCTCTTCCATCTCGGTCGCGATGACGTCAGGCCGCGCCGCGGGCCGCACGGAGCCGCTCGGAGGTGATATTTTATTACCTTTCTGTACTGCTGCGCTCCGGGCAAATCTGATGTCCGCACGTGGGACGCGACCGATACGGTCGTCCGTCGTGGGTTTGGAGTGTCAATGCGTAATTGGAATTGTTTCAATATCACACTGTTTTAACGCAGAATATGTTTAATGGCTGGCGTCCCGTGGATAACTTTTATGCGCATTTTAAATTTCTTTGTACAATAAAATTGTAAAATCAAACATTATGCATAATGTCGTGTGGATTGTGTGTCGCTAGTATAAAAATAAGTGAGATGACACGTGTGCGATCTTCGGGTAGCATTCTCCGTGAAACGGATTACGATAATTCCAATTGTAAGTCGGAATTATCGGAAGTTGATGAGTGGAAAGGGATTTTTCAAAGGACCAGCGATCTCGCCTTCACTCAAGTATGACGCCTCCGAAATCACACACTACGTGCACGAGGATAGTCGACGATCTCCGCTCCCGACTAAAGACGGTGATTTCACAGTTCACCCACGGCACCCCAAAAATCAAATAATATGTTCATAAAACAAGATCACACAAAAGAGTGCTCCACTGCACTGGAGGTAATGCTATCGCGATCAAACAAAACAATATTGATCCAGTGAAGCCTGGTAGCGTCAGGCTTCCAATTCACGAGGTGTGTACCTTGGACTTGCTCCAATACTGTGGGTAGAAAAATGACACCACGTTATGCAAATCATTCAAACGTTTCAATAGAAGTGTTGTTTCAACGCGGCGGCCATGAAAACTAGACAATTTCCAGTATTTCCGTTATATTCTTTCGTGTTGTGGAATGTTCGCTCGCCATATGCTCGTGACAAGTGGATCTGGTCGCCCACGGAGCGCCGCCCTCGGTAGGTCGATGTAGGTCCCCCGGCCGCGAAGGTCGACCGCGGACGTTCCCTTATTGGTGGCATCCTTCCCACCCGAGAGTCGTCCTTGAAACTTAATTCAGTGTGAGAGTGTGAATAACGTGAAAGTAGACACCTTGTATTGATAGCAGTCTGCTGTTGTAGTGGGGAGTGGGTAGCGAAATTAGTACGTACATAGAGGTACCTGCTCAAACTGTAGGGTAATTCTTTCTGTATCACATTTAACGGTTCGGTGATTTTTCCGGACACTGATTTTTCAGGACACGATTTGTGCCGACAGTGATTTTTCAGGACAAAAAAATAATTATATTATATTTAAAAAATGTATATTATAACGTCAACATTTGAATTGTTTTCAACCCCCGAGTTCTCTGTAACGTAACCTAACCTCCGGAAAAATCAGTGTCCGGAATAGTCCGAGCACCATAGTTAACATGCATAATTCAGTACATTTTTTTCTTCTATAAAGTATCTAATGTTCAATTTTATTTCTACTGAAGGTAGATATTCCAATTTTTTTCCGAAACCTGGCGGTATATAAAAATGTAAGTTATTAATATTTATTACCCAGGGGTAGGCAGAGAGGATAGTACGCCACACTATTATGTACTAGTATACCACCCTTGCCTCGTCTATTTTTATTGACGCTTCTATCAGGAGCGTCCTCCGATTTCTGGTCTACGTGATCGTGTCAAGTCTTTCGTGTACGTCCCATTTTGTTATTGCCTTCTACGCTTACCTCGCGTTTTATCTTACCATCCCCTTCTCACTCGTATGCTCTAAATAGTTTCATTTTAAAAAACTGCTTTTGTTGGTTCGTTCTCTGTCTCGGTCTCCATCCAAAATTTGCCAATAAGTGTCGCTCTCTATCTTACGTCAATTATATTTCTGCGTTATGCCGTGGGTCTAAGAATGCACCCCATCCATTAGTGTCTATTATCATGTATAATTTATTTCTTAACTCTGTCAACTGTGTTGCGAACAGCTCTGAATTCTTATTTTTCTAATTTATCGCACCCGCACAGAAAAATTGCGTGTTTACGTTTTTAGACAAATTTCTTAGTAGATTTTTTATGGATATGAACGCTCGGTGAGACCGGCAACCTGAAATATTTTTATAATAAATTTCAATAAAACCGCACTCACTTGATTATTTATTTATTTATTTGTAAATACATTTTTTAAATATATTTTTCGTTACCATTGTAGCGAGTGTTTTAATTTCGTTAACAGTGTATTTGTGTCGACATATACGTATTTAGAATTTAAATACCTAATATCCGGGCCGATAGATGGCGGTGTAGTGCACCCACGCTTCGGTGAACATTGAGCATTAAGTTCATCGGTCGCCCTGAAGATGGCAGGGTTTATAACGCGAACATACGTGTGGTTTGCGTCTCCGCTAAGTCTAAATTTTAATATTGCAATACGAATTATTATGATGTTAAATCGAGGTTAACTAATATATTGTGTGCAATTATATTTTTTTACAAAAATATCTATAATTATCTGAAAATGAGCTCCTATTATTTTACTAATTACATATTGTTTACAAATTATATGATTTCATTTAAATTTAATCGATTTTATATTAATCAAATTCACATCTTATCACATGTATTTGTTAATATTTTTACTGTTATAATTTATAAAGTCTCCAATTAAAATGTTTGCCCCCGTTTGGGTACAGCCTGGCGAGGCTGACTTTATGGCAGTGGAACCTCTGTTTGCGAACATAATTCGTTCCGTAAAATCGTGTTGTTCGTAAACCGAAATTATTACCATAAGAATCGATGAAAAGTGTATTAATCTGTTTAAGACTAAGAAAATGACCTTTTATCATCTTTATTTTTTTTTACTTCTTTCTTGAAATCTAAAAACAATAAATATTCATGGTTTTAACTTGAAAAGAATTGAAAGTAATAAAACGAAAAGAATAAACGTAAAAACAAACATTATTTGAACGTATCTTACAATATATGTAGTAAAGTGTTATTGTTTGGAAGGGGACTCTCTTTCCATGAAAACATCGGCTGCTTGAAGTTCATCAGGTTCCTGTCTCACGCAAAACCTATCCAATGATATTTGTTTCTTCTTGCATTTTATAATGTTGCGGAAATGATATGACATTCTTAAAGTTTTACTAGTTTTCTACTTGGCTCACCGAGGACCTAGGAACATCTTCCATTCATTCATAAGTCTCTGAAAATAATATATCCTCTGTCACCGTCTTTTGCCGCTCATTAAGAAGCTGTTCCAGTTCTTCCGTAGTGAGTTCTGAGACTGACTTACGTGAGGTTCGTTATCATATTGATTCCATAGATGTCATGCACCTCAAAAAGGGACAGTAAATATCGCATTAACGTGTTGAAGTCGCAGAACTCGGTCACAGTCCGGCAGCAGTTCACCCTGTCCAGGTCGCAAGAGGGTGCGAGGGAGTGGCAGCAGCAACCCCCAGCGGGATACCCATACTCTAATAAATTCTCGGAAAAGTCGCATAAATCAAAATCACACAGTCCCAGATGATGTGCTCCTGCGGTTCTAATGAATGTAATACAATTTGTCATTGTATATATATAATATATTTTTCTCGTAACTTCCACATCCCATTGTTGTAACATTTTTTTTTTCGACCGGCTTCGACCCCGTTACTCTCGACCGAATAATGACGTCATTATTAAGGGTGACTGGTCGATTTTAGCGGCCATCTTTAATGACAGCTTCTCGGGATTTTAGACTTGCCGTTGTTTTAATCGTCGGATGCGAGGTTTTTCTTTTTTCTCATTTTTGTTTTGAAGACAGGCCGTGACTGTATAACGAACCGACACGGGAATCGAATGACAGTACGTAATATAAAGCAATTAAATATTTCTGCACCTCTGATATATATTTCCGAGTGGTTTTAAGCGTAATAATAAAATAAACAATAGACTTTATTAGGTACCGAACCCCAATTTTTTTTAAAAAAAATTTAACGATATCCAAAACACACGAAAACCACCCGAGTGCGGGTCAATTTTTCGGTCATGACGATTGAAGAACTTGTTGTGTACCGATACACGTCAATGTGTGCGTGAGCGCTACTTAAGCGAGAAAGAGACACAATTATATGACCGCTTCACGCCGGACAGTAATGCTACAACGCATTTGACGCATATTGTCGGTTGTGCACACTGCGCGCAGTGTGTTGAGCTTTTAATAATATATATATATACACAGAGTATCAGTAAATTGGACATATTGATAATAAAAATATTTTTAAAACGGTTCAAAATTTCTTGCTGGGTTTTATCCATTATATTAATACAATGTAATAAAATATAATATATAGTTAAAACTAGTAGTTAGATAGTTAAACAAATCAATGTACTATTATATTGTAATAATAAAAATGTCAAATTATGGAATGATTAAATGTATTAATATCAAAAAGGTAACATACAGGGTCGAAAAATTGTCGCTAAAAATAATGTCGCTGTAGCTTAGTTGGATAAAGCACCTTCCCCGGTTAGGAAAGAGATTCAAGTTCGAATCCCGGTGGCGCAACAACAATATTTTTCGATAAAATTGATTTTACATGTATATCTTTATAATTAATATATTTAATTCATATTTAAAATATCACAGATCGTATGTTCTGAATAATTACAACTTCACAATAAGAATGTGTTCTCCTAAAATAATAAAAATATATATACTGGCAACAGATTCGTCAGTGGCCGACTATACAGTGCTATAACGTGAAGGTACTTGTATTTAAAATTCTTGTAGGTAAAACGCTATATATGTTAATGAACTAACAATGACATATTTGTGCATTGCGATACTTTACGCGGGTGGAGGGTTAAAATAATATTTTTTCATAGTTTTTTTTATGGACAAATGTTAGCTTCAAATGCGGGGTGACCCATGGACGTGGCTCTGGACGTTGGACAGCGACAATTACATCACCGTTATAGCCACCGTTCCCATGGCCTTTCGGTGTACCGCACGTCTCTACCTGGTGGGCGGCTCGCCTGAATAATTTAATTGACAGCAGTGAACAATTGCCGTGAAAGATTTATCTCATTACTGCATGCGTCAAAAGAGTGGCGTTCTATCTTATGTAGAAGTGGATGTTATTTGAGATTTCGTAAAAACAAGGTAGATGACTCTTTCAAATAATGGAACGATTAAATGTATTAATTTCAAAAAGGTAACATATAGGCACCTTCCCCGCTTTGGAAAGAGATACAGGTTCGAATCCCGGCGGTGCAACAACAATATTTTTTGATAAAATTGATTTTATGTGTATATCTTTCTAATTAATATATTTAATTAATATTTAAAATATCACAGACCGTCTGTTCTGAATAATTACAACTTCACAATAAGAATGTGTTCTCCTAATAATGCTTAAATTTATCTTGGCATTTTGTACACTGAGCCACTTTTTGATGATACGCAGCCCAGGTAATCTCTTTCTACTGCCTTGTATAACGATTTGCGAGAGATCATTTTACTCATTCCGAAGTGTGCAGCTTTCTTTCGTTTGATTGTTATTATTTGTTATGAAGAAAGTGAATATGCCACGCGCGGGCCGGTCAGTCCGGTGGTAATGATATTATCACGGACCCGCTGTCCCGACCGCTGTATGCTCAGGAATGCCGTTTGAACCAGAGCCACCGCGTCTTCACGCTTCGTCTACTAGGTGTACATACGTCATTTGTTTTTTTCTTCTTCTTCCTCTAATGTGTTATTCATGATGTCACTCCGAGTGCGGCTCTCCTGACCACTCGTCATCTTGTCATCAGCGCAAAGATCAGAGGTTAGATACTTGTGTATGGTCATCACTTATGACGTCACTCAACTGCCAATATACCTTTTTAAATATTATTTTTTTTGAAAATTGATTATTTAATTATTAACATACATCAACATCAATTGGAATTAAAATGTGTAGTTATATTTGAAGGTCATGTGATACGAATGAACGAGTAAGAAAGGTATGTGTTGTGGCACCTCAACCTTAGATTACGAATGCGAATGATCAGATGCTATGTGTACTCGATATTCAGGCCAATTCTCAAAATTGCAAAATTATCTGTCTATTTTAGAGGGTTGGTGTACCAACAACATTGTTACACCAACCCTCAAAAATAGTGTTATATTTGAATGAGAGAGAGTGAGGGAGATAAACGTACCATAATCTGTCAAAACTATCTGTCTATTTTTGAGGGTTGGTGTAACAATCACCTTCATTTCAATATTGCAATTTTGAGAATAGGCCTGATTATTTGATGTAATTGAAGCATGGACACTTGTCGAAGAAATTATAAGTCGATTTGGAGCATTTAAGATGTGGATCTACAGAAGAGTGCTCAAAATAAGATGGATGGACAGAGAGAGGTACTAATTAAAATATTATGGTTAATGAGTATTTAAATCATTCTCGGACGTGTGATGAGACATCCAGAGTAGTATGAGATCTTGCACCTCATAATGTAGATAACGATTGATGGAGGTCGGGGCCCTGGAGGAAGGAGAACATCGTGGCTGACGAACCTGAGGCAATGATTTGGCCAGTCTACCGGGCCGCAGAAAACCAACGTCAGTTGAACGGAGATTGTCTTGTTAGAAGTGGTGCCTTTACGTATATTAATTATATATTAAATGTGCGATATATTATTATATTAGGCTTTATAGACATAATAATCTAGTAGTACTTATCAGATTGCGATCAAACTTTTGAAAAATCAACCTCATAAATATTTCGGGTAAGTTCATTAACCAGTCTAATCTGCCACTTGTTTCATAATGGTGGCTTCGCTTTCTTAAGTGGCAGTAATTTGTTTTATGTATAGTGTTCAGTAGAACATAGTAAAATATACTATTTTGAAAATATATGAAAATTACTAGAACAACTTGCAAATTGCATCATTGTTAATTACAATACATTACGTAGGAGAGGTCGAATTATTATGTTTATATTTTAATAGAACATACATTAAATTTTTATTTTTTATTTGGGCGTCTTTTATGCTTATTTATAATTTTACTACTAAGATTGTCCCGTTATCGAGTGTGCTATGAACTAAGATTTAAACTGTGATTCAATGATTAAAAGTTTAGTTACTGGTATACCGGTGATTGCTCTCCGAATTACGAAAAATCACAATTAAAATTGAATACCGATCACAGCTTACCTCACTATTCGAGTCATTGTAAGCATGCTGCGAATATAATCCTTAGCAAACACGAGTAATTTATCAACGTATGATGTTGTACATGTGTACATTAATTATAAACTCTATTAGCGTTTCGTATTACCGGTCGTGGCCGCGTGTGCGCCAAGACGGGTTCAAACTGTCAGTTTTTTTTTTTTGTTAAGTTTAAATCATCCGTTTTATTTAGCGAAATCCCGAAAGCGTTGCCAGCGTGGCGCAGCATTGAATATTGAAACATATTGCTGCTTTTGCTAACAGCTCTCACTATTGATTTACGATCCTGCACATTTTCTTTCATCGTTAGTTTCAGTGCTAATCAACAAAAAAACAAACCGCTTACGAATTCAAGATGAGCGCATCCACACATCCGGCGGCAGAGTACCCGAGCGAAATATTTCTGCCCGGCTGGAAATGGCCGAAGGTATCCTTCCAGCCCCCTCCACCACGCCCACCTGGGCCGCGTCGGCCCGCCTCGCCCGGCAGTCGGTGCCGGCACACCTGTCTACGCGCACGCTCACGCCGCGCACTTCGAACTGGCGAATCGCGCTTTGCATTTTCAAAAAATTTGACGTTTTGAAAAATAACAACGTCTCGTATGTGCGGGGGGTGTGTGCGTTTGTTTATTTTTTGTTTTGTTCGTCCCGCGAACTTTAATATATTTTAAACTGTTGGCGTTAACGTGCGGCGTGCGCGGTTTATCTGTATATGTTATGCATTATATTATAATGGCCTGTGTTGTACGATGACAGAACAGTGATATATGATATTTACGTATGTAACAAATGTGTGGTTTGATTTGTTGCCCGCGATGGCGCTATTTTGATCGATAACTATAAAAATTATAATTTATCATCTTTTTCGTTAGTAATAATTATAAACAAATTATATTAGAATGTTGATTTGTTTATTTCAATATCGTATGTGCGTTATTTGATTTTAACATGTATTGTAGGATACTAGCGTAGCAGACGTGGTAATGAATTCGGTGTTAAATTTTCAGCCTAATCTCTCAAAAACAATGCTATTTGACTTGACAATACAAGTCGACCTTTCCTAACTAACAAATAGGTCAATTTTAGTTCTATTGTAGTATTTCGCATGTATTAGATTCATTTTTAAATGACATTAATTCTCTTTTATAGTGTTAAATAGAATATGGTGTATTATATATATTAAAAAACACTGCCACTCAAAACATATTATATGTACAAAATACTAAAACAACCCATAAACATCGTAAAAAAGAAAAAAAAAATTATATTAATATATCCTCTGGTGACGTCATGCAAACACATTTTTTTTGCAAACATTTTACGTGAATTTTTCTATTTTTATCTATTTCTACCTTTTCGTACCTATCGAGTCATATATTTAAAAAAAATCGCGAAACTATTCGATTGTGTAAGTCGTACCAAAGTGAGATCACGTAATATTGTAGTTGTCAATTAATATTTAAAAAATTTCAATGAACGTCTATGAAATGTGTCGTCTAGTATAATTTTCCACATTTATAATGAAATCTATGTTGAATCTAATTGATACGGTGTTAGATGCAGAAAGAAAAAAATAATTATATCAGTTTTTATTTTAATTTTTATAAAATCTATTTGAAACAGCTGTCTTATTTTTTTTAGTTTTCCTAAACACCCGCGCAATACAGCGTAGATAGATGACTTTACATAGTGGCTGTAATGTATCGTATTACTAATCTCTAGATTACGGGATAGACTTGCGAAAAATACATGGTAGTATTATTTTTGTAAAAATTCCCATTGCGAATGAAAATTATTCATTGTTGTGATTCGTAACATATAACTTATAAACAATGACTTAAATAATAATATACACTTATTAATGTTTATAATAAGTATTGTTTATAAACAAATAATGTACACACTGTCAATATAACATAAGTTGTGGAAAAAACATTTATTCGTGTGAAACTTTTGTGAATAATATTCGGGTTAACGTCTCAAATGCTGTATCTCCATTTCTAGTAAAACGAAATAAAAAATTAAAAAATGGTCATAATTTATATCGTATCGAACTCTCTCCATTCAATCATCGTGCCATTTTTGAGATGAAAATTATAATGTTAAAACGCAATGTAGTTTCACATGGAGCGTGACCAAACAAATACGTCATACATTTTACCACGGTGACTACATATTTTATTCAATACCTACCCGTAAGCGTCAAACTTGTGTTTTGACACTTTATGAAAAATAATTAAATTCAATAACCTGCGAAAGAGTAATATACACGTAGTAAGTAAAGTGAAAAAATAAATGTAATAGCGTTTCTTTCCTTCCTCCCCAGTGGACTGTACACATAAATAATGTTTATACATGACCATGTGATTAATATTTGTTGTCATTGGACAATTTTTATTAGTCATCAATTGTTTATAAATGGAATATAATCTTTATTGAGTGTAGAAAATTTGAATGGGAAGAGGTAGGGTGTTTATTTTTTATATAAAAAACCACAAACCAGTAAATGAATACACATGAAGTAAAGTGTACATATAGTAGAGGGGACGAGGGGCATTCTACACACATTATTTGTGGAAACATGAATCTGACAATTTATGACACATTTATGCAACAGTAAAAGTATTTACTCTTCGAATGCATATTATATTGTCAGCGTTTAAATTTTCGTTCCAATCGAGTCATATATTTTTAAAAAAGTCGCGGAGCTATTTGATTGTGTATGTGGCACCAAAATTAAAATATGGAAACGAGGAATTTTCGTTATTTCGTGTCTATATTAAATATCGATTCAATTAAATCATTCGCAATACTCTCCAATGCAGTTTGCCTCCATTAGGTGCATTTAGCGCATCTAAAATAATTCCCTGATAATATTAAAGACATGTTGAAAATTCAGTATACTGCTGTGTCCGGAAACTCGTGGCACACCCTGATAACGGTTTGATGATGACCACGTTTGGACATAATAAATTCAATGTTTTTAACCTATCAGCCTAACCCACTGCCCAAATCGGGCTACCGAGAGTTTATGGTGTACATCCATCAAAAGGATTTGAAATTTTCTGAATGTTATTGAAGTATTTTGTACATATTGATTGAAAGATTTTTTTTATATAGAGATTCATATTGATAATTAAATAAAAAATCAAAATTGATTTTATACTCATAATACATTTAATATGTATTTGTGCTGAATAATTACAACATCACAATAAGAATGTGTTGTCCCTAATGAAATATTCTCATTATTTTCTAACTAAGCTAAACGCTTGCATTGTGAAAACCATCGAACTGGGCCCGAACCCCCGACCATTATATTATTAGGCAAGTGTCGTTACCAACAAGCGCGTCATTTATTTGTCAAACAAATGAAATAATGTAAAATTATTCTAAAGTAATTCTTTATTATTATTTTTTCTTTTTTTTTAGAATATCGTCTACAGTATCATAAATCCACTTCACATACGCATTTTTTGTAACTATGTACTAGAAATAAACCAACGAAAATGACAGTACATCATTTTATAATTAATAATTTTACGATCTAAATTTATTTAAAAATTTAATAGCATAAAAAATTTTCGAACCTATATGTTACCTTTTTGATAGTATTACAATTCTTTCAAATAATGGAACGATTAAATGTATTAATATCAAAAAGGTAACATATAAGTTCGAAAATTTGTCGCTAAAAATATTGTCGCTGTAGCATAGTTGGTTAATGCACCTTCCCCGGTTAGGAAAGAGATCCAGGTTCGAATCCCGGTGGCGCAACAACAATATTTTTCGATAAAATTGATTTTATATGTATATCTTTCTAATTAATATTTAAAATATCATAGTTCTGAATAATCATGATTTCGCCTATTTATCGGTTACCTCTGCGTCTTATGAATTACGGCCTGCCCGTTACCATTTACGATTTGTTGCAGTGACAATGACGTTCTACATCTGCGCTCTAGTTTCTTTCTTCTAGTAATTTCCAACATACTTATTTCTATACTTTTCTGAGTTAGTTTTGTATTCTGTATACTGAATACTAAACAAATATTTTTTAGATTTTATTCTGCATAATTTAGTTCATAATTCAAATCAAATAAAAATCAGTAAAGCGGTGCCAGTAGAATTTAAACAAATGCATAGTCGTCGATTATCATCACTTACAAATGAAAAACTTTGCAATGGAGTTGGTACAACGTATCTGGCCGACCAGCAACTTGGTCAACTGCTTGTCCAAGTAAGGTTAAACGACTTTACCTCTCGTTCACTTTTCTCCGCCGCCTTGTGGTATTGTTATCGCATCACGCAGACAGGAAAAGTTAGAACAACTCGTTTTGTGTGCAATAAACAGGCTGAACTCTTAGTCTGTTTCAATCACGACTGACTTCTTCGTCAGCTCTTCTTCAAGCTTCCAGAATCCTATCTCGGTGCTATCAAAGCGAGACATCTCATAACATTTCTTGTTTAGTCATATTTCCATGTTCACATTCCTTTCGAGTTCTTCCGATTGTTCATTTGTATTCGTATACGAAATTTGAATTGTATTCGGTCACTCCAGGTCTTGTCAATCGGCTATTCTTCCATAGATTGAACAGCCTTTTCAAAGGCTCAAAATGCGATGCTAAATTTCAAAGCCGAGGTCCGACTAATAACCAACCAAACAGTCTATAACATATTATTTAATTTAAATTACTTATGATAAATGTTAAACAAATAATAAATATCTCACAGAGACGAAGTTATTTTTTATTAATGGAAAAATATGGAAGTAGTTATAGGGCTCACGACATGTCTTCGGCTGGCTTAAGTGATCACTTTACACAATGTAACGTTCACCATTCTCTATCCAATCAACCTTCATATCTATCAAATTTTAGAAAGTTGTATATGTATATGTTAATGTATGGAATCACTTCGAATACCACTACACTATCGCCATCTATGGACTTAATTTGATATTTATTTTCCCAGAAACAGCATATATGTATGTCACAATGAGAATCTACTTTTTTTTTTCAATTATTTAAAGCAATATTTTTCCTTTTTTGACCAGTATAAAAAATAGCCTCGTCTCTATGAGATTATATCTGTTATTTGTTTAATAACAGTACCTTTGTAGGTGAAAATCCAGTAATTGTGTGCTCTTGGACGTATTCAAATATTTCCGATAAATGTTAAATTGTTTTATATGATTTTTAGTGAAAATTATTTTGAAAGCGCATCATTTTAGCACTTGTCCCCATAACAATTAAAATTGTTATAAGGTTTGTCTTGTTAAACTCTACCAGAACAAATGCTTAGAAATTAACGAGACAGGACTAGCGGTACACAATGGAATCCTGGTACCGACAGTGAGTAAAGAATGAAGAAATAAGTAAATAATGTAAAGCTGATGTTCGTATAATGAGGAAGATTAAGAATGGATCACTTAGGTGGTTTGGTCATATGGAACGGATGAATGAGGAGAGAATGGTAAGAAATATATATATATATATATGTATATATGACGCAAGTTTTGATGGCATCAGAAATAGAGGACGTACGCGAAAGACTTGTACAGTTACTGGATAATGTTTCTGTAAGAAATCTCAACAATCTGCGAGCGTGTATGAGAACATGTATGAATGTGGATGAGGCGAGAATTGTGTGTCAGGACAGAAGAGTGTGGCGCTCTATCATTTCTGCCTACCCCCGCGGGGAAACGGCGCGATGGTAAGTTAGTTAGTAAAATATTTTAAATATCCGTTACGACAATTTAACTTTCATCCTTCGATCGGCACTTTAAATTATAGCAGTAGTTTGTAACAATAATTCGTATCCACTTTATAATTAAATGTTATTTTTCTTTTTTAAATGTGAATATAAAATGGCCCTTTTTGAAAATCGAACCCCACCCATCGTCGTCCACGTGATCGACCCCGCTGCAGGTATCCGCTGGCGGTGATTCCACTACCGGCCGGCTCGCGCACCGGAAGTGTCGACCTTCCGTTGCCGCGACCGGAAGAGGCTCATTCCGAATTTGATTTCCTCCATTGTTGGCCGAATCTTTGAGCCTTTCTCTGGACTGACGAGCTGGACAATCGCTGTTTATTTAATGCGTATCCACATCCCTCACTAAATTATAAAACAAATACCGTTAAAATGTACTTGGGAAACAAAAACAAATATTCAAAACTGCCTTAAAACAAAAGTGCATACCTCAGGTCATACCATAATGGATTACGTTCGGTGTTAACTATCCGGTTAGTAGAACTTAAATGTTACTCAACTCGAAGGACCTAAAAATGTTAACAATCCGCTTCATAGGACCAAAAAAATGTTAAATGCGTAGGTCGAGTATTCTTGCGAGATAGACTTACAAATGAAAACATTCACAGTTGGGCCAATGTAGAAGTTCACCGAATAACAAATCTGAAACGTTAATGGGCTGGGCGTTCCAACGTCAACGTTCCTTCAAAGGAATTACAACCGTTTGATTAATAAAATAGAGAATAGAGACGATGATACTAGGAAGATCGTATTGAGCAGATGAATGCAGTTGACACAATAAAAGCAGCCTAATTAAACCTCTCCCTGAATGATAAAAACAAGCTCACTCCATTTTTTGTCCAGCCAATAATAGTGCGGCTCACGCTTAATAATTCGGAAAAAATCCACGACAACATTGAAACGTACAATTAAAATTTAGTCGTAAATCAAATATTAAAATGGGTTTTTTTTTTTTTTTGTGAATTGGATCCGTCACGGGTTGGTTCCCTTCTGCATAACTCTGGTCAATTTCCCGGCGCACAAGACCGTAACGCGCGCGGTGGATGTGTAAGATTTTCAAAAGGAAAAAAAAAACTATGCATACTGAGCGAGCGGGCCCCGGATGATGACGAGTTAAGTCCACTTTTGTCTGACGTTTAAATTGCCCGAAATAATATTATTTGCTCTGAATTTAATTTCAGATTTTCTGGACCGTAAAGATGCATCGGTGTGGTGGAAAGTCTGCAGATGTTTAACGTTGATTATTGTTTTGACTGATGGATTGATTGTTCTCGGGATCGGCCACGAGAGTGCGACTGATGCGAAGTGATGCTTAAGTAGTGATCATGTTGAGCTAAACCGCTATTGTGACTGTGATTGAGAGATTCACTAGAAACTACACTTCTAACAATTAAATCTCTTATCAGTCATTATTATAATTGAATACCAATTACATAATCACAATCGCAATAACGGTTTAGTTCACGTGGCATGAGTGATGTTACAAGTGGCCGTTTTGGAACTCCCACTTCTACATGTAGTAAGATCGTAGTTGAGGTGGCAAGACCAAACTATGTTATGACATTACGAAAGCAGATTGAGCCTCGATTCAAGTAGGCACTAAAACAACGCAACCCTCCGACTCTCCTAGAATAAGGGGATGAAAAGCTCGATCATTATAGTTGACCGTGTATAGTGTATATTTTAAATTTATTTAAAAAAAATTAGTGACGCGCACACGGAGTACGTGTCACATAAATATTCAAACTATGAAAATAGGACTAACTTGATGGCCTCCTGAAACGAGGCTCCAAACTCCGGGCGAGTGTCGTAACCACTAGACCACAAGCACGTCTTGTATTGTCTATAGAGTTTAGATGATGTTGTCGTCATGTTCATCTCGGATTCACACAACGCGTCCAAGCCCCTAAAATCGGAGATCTTTCTACACGTTGAACGAAGGGTGCCATGGTACTTCTCTCAATTCATTAATGCTACTCCTATTACTCCTCTAAGGTATCCTCATTTAGCAGCCTGGATTCTTCTACCGTGCGATTGGGGTATTTCAGCATTAATGGCTCTTTTTAAAACAATTTAATTATGTATTTTTGGAATTGCATCATAGAATGTGTGATAACTTTCCAAGTATCACCAGATTCCTTACTGACTAATTACTTTGGGTCCCGTTCTTGGGAATATAAACTCACTATGTCCTTGTAACAATATTGAGTTTATTACAGCAAGTATAACAGTATTTATAAATTATACACAACAGAGATAGTCTACTTATTCTGGAGAAGTGGCGATGGAAAAGAGACTCGTTCCCCCAGAGACGGCCTCTTATAATGCTTGTCCCCCACCGCTCATCCACTCACTCTCCTGACACACACACACACACACACACATGTACAAAGTAACAGTTCTCACAATGGTTCTAAAAAATGTACTATTAAATTTTGGCAAAATTTTTTAGTTAGTTTGATAGTCAATCAAAAATACTTGCATTGTTGCGTATTTTATTTTTTATTTCGGTCGAATCACACACGGGTCCAGAAATTAAATAAATAATACAATCACCTTAACTTACCATTATTTTAATTTTATTATTTTTGTTTTTACGTGGCGACCATATTTGTTTAACAGGACGTAGCATATTTTACAACATAAAGGGTTTGCGGAAACTGAAATATCTCAGCTCCTATTTGTCCCATCAACACGGTGTTAGAAGTAATATGTTAAGAAAGAAACTGACTACAAGAAAAAAATTATAATAATTATTATTTTTACACAATCACCCTAACTTGAGAATATTTATTTAATGATTACGCAACCAGTGTTGGACCATTTCACGTGGAATGACCCATACACAGGGTTTTTTTTTAGTCACAATGCGTCCGGGTAATCTGTCAGTTGAATTTGTGACTTGTCTTCTATATTTGTAAGGCTCACCGCACGCGCGCGCGACACGCGGGCCTCGCTGGGTCCACGGAGCGTGCCAAGAAAACAAAGCTCGTTACACATTTGTTTGAATTGTACACGTACCTCGTCGTCGCCGCCATCATTGTTATTATTATTATTATTATTTTTCTATTATTTATCAAAGACTGATAAGATAAATCTGGAAAAATATTCTGGCGTGACGCACTTTGTGAGTTATTATAATAAACTAGATTGTAAGGAACGCGGATAGACAATAATATATACAAAAATGCTATTTTAACAGTAAAATATGCATTTCAGTAAAGATGGAATCGGATAAAATGTCAAAATTAAATAAGAAAGGTCAATAGCATAGATAAGAAAAGATGTCATGTACAGGATGCGCCGTTAGAATCCAGATAAAATTGTATTTGAAGTTCTCGCTATAATTGAATTCAGCCAAATATGTCAGTAAGACTTTCATAACCTCAAAATGCCCAACCTGTCAACCCAAGTATGGAGTACGATAGAAGAGCGGCGATTATAGGAAGCCTTCTACCGAAATTATTAAACTCTTCAAGTACCCAAGATCGACTGTATATGACTGTACGGGACGCCCACAACCCCAAGGACGTTCCTGTGGTGGGCAAGACCAAGCCAATATCCACGTTCTGAGCGTCATCTCAAGTGAGGGTCATGTCATGCCGCCGCACTTCTTCCAGAAGGGCGAAACAGTCACGAAGGAGGTTTATTTAGGGTTCCTGAGGACAGTAGTAAAGCCGTGGATGGAGACTAGCCTCTGGGAGACAGTATATCTATCAACAAGATGGAGCTCCCGCTCACACGAGCCATTTAGTGCAAAATTAGCTCTCTGACAACGTTGACATGTTTTGGTCGAAGGACTTTTGGCTTCCCATCAGTCCCGACCAAAACCCTCTGGACTACCAAGTGTGGGGCGTAGTCGAGAGACAGAGCAACAAGTCTAGACACCCTAACGTCAGCTCCCCCCGGGCCGCTATCGAGGCAGGATTTATGCGAACCGCGATCAGTTGAAAATAGCGTGCTCGCGCTTTAGGTGCAGAGTGGCTATATTGAATGAAAGTTCCCAGCAAGGATCCTTTAAATGAGATATAATAGCATTTTTTGTTATCTTCGGTTTAAATAAACAACTTTTTGCATTAAAGTTTTTTTGTCCAGAATCTAACGGCGCACCGTGTATATCTTTCCTTACTTTATTTACGTACTGCTATTGAATATATAAAATAAAAAATATTTAAGTTATCTTAATCTGAGAACTGTCACATGTTGTGTGAATGTGTGTGTGTGTGTCCGTCATGCGAGTGTGAGGCACCGCATTAGCGGAGAGCGGGCTCTCATCTCGGCTCCTTCCAATTATAATGACTGTTTCGAAAGTGTATATATTATGTTAACCTCTGTTGTACGTACGTATTATAATAAACTGATAATTGTTACCTGGATGATCGAGTTTATCTATGAATAATCCGTATACGAAATAACCAGACAAGCGGCAGAGGATTGAACACCGTTATTTATCACTTAACCTAGAGATATTAAAAGCACGTTCGTTTCACAGACCTGGCCGTTTACATACTCTTGGCTTCCGAGTCCCAGGGTGGAATATCTTGAATTATGAACATTCCTTGACATTAAAAAAATAGTTTATATATTCAATACCTAGAGTGAACATCCCTACGGTATTATTTTCAGTGAAGAAGCACCAACAGCAAATACACAGCAAACTTTCTATAATTTAGTTGTCACATTTCTCTGACGGTTTTGTGAAATTAATATGTCCACTTTCCCTTGCATAGTCTAATTGATATGTTCTGTGAGGTGTGCGGTATGAAATGCGGGATCGTGTTTCCAAGAGAAAATCGTGAGCGATTTTAACCTTCAGATTCAATTAAACATGAATTAGTTTTATTAACCACTTATTGAGTTTAAATTCATCTACCGATTTCGAAAAATACCATTTTCTTCTTAACTTTAGGATGTCATAACTAACAAAGTAAGTTATGACATCCTGAAGAAGAAAATGGTATTTTTCGAAACCGGTAGATGTATTTAAACTCAATTTAGTGGTTAATAAAACAAAGATAATAAATAAAAATATATTATATTAACAATATTTGAATATACGTCCAAGAACACACAATTACTGGATTTTTCCCTAAAATATATGGAAGTTTTGAAGTATTTGAAGACAGGTTGTAAGCCCTGTAATTACCCCATACTTCCATATATTTTCCATTAAATATAATAAAAAAAATAGCTTTGTCTCTATGAGATATTTGTTAAATATATTCTAGCAAGAACGTTCAAAATTATATAATATTAAAATCGGACATTATTTTCCGCACAATCTAATATTGTTTCATTAAAAACAATTAATCGCATCGCGGCAGCAAATCTAAATTTTTAAATTATTATTTTCAGTGTAATCGGATTAGTTCATTTGTGCCATCATAAAACAAGTATTTTTTTTACTGATAGAGAAAAAGTGGTTAAACAGTATTCCTTGAAGTAATGTTCGTATCGGTCAGAGTGATCAACGATCGTCGGCTGTGAGTATTTCATTTGTGGATATGCCAATAAAATAGCTCATCATGTCGATGTATCGTTTCGTGAAGGACTCGCAAGGATCGGGCGTGAACAAGAGACTGTTCGTCCAGGCCACATTAGAGAACGAGACAGACAACAACTTCCGCCAAACTCCGGAGTACTCCCAAACCCTGCCCGGCTCTTCGAAACCGCTCAAGTCGAGCCTCAAAAAGAAGGGACCCCCGATTACGACCAGCCTCAACCTCGCGTCTCTGCCGAAGAGCCTGCGCGAGAGCTTGACCAAGACCTCGACGGTCTACGACGGAAACTATCCGGGGTACGGCACCTCCGGATACAAACCGGGGAACGGTCATTCGGACGACAGCTTTGGCGGAAGGGTGGTGCACGATGGCAACCAGACCCACTTCGAATTCGACGAAACGAAAGCGATGGCTTCCTCGTCGCCGTACAAGTCGGCGTACGAGGACGAGAGCCTCCAATCGATCTACACGAAAAAGAGATTATCCACAGAGGTGCTCGGATCTTCTCTGGAGTCGACCAAAGTGTCGAAGAAGAATGAAAACGGAACGCGGAGGATCACGACGAGGATCGTCAGGAAGGTGACGACCCTTTCGAGAGGGGAAGAGAAGTCCGTGCCGCAGGAGCTGACGCGGAGGGCGGAGGGGAAGCAGATCACCGAGAGGGCGGAATACGCGAGGAACGCCGAGTTGAAGGCTATCCAACCGAAAAAAGTCAAGGTAACATTTTGATTGTTGATAGTCTGTCACGGCTCTTGTTTACAGATACATTTATCCCATTGAGTCGACTTGTTTTGCTATTATGTAGATTTGCAAAGCGACTGACGCAATGGTATTTTTATCATTTTTTGTTATGTTTTGTTGGCTCCGATACAACAGCGATTGCCTTTTGTAATAAGGTCAAGGAATGCAGTTGATTGCTTTGCATCTGCTATATGTATTATCTGGCAAAAACAACAAATTAATTTGAATCTCTAACGAGTATTGCTTCAAACTGTCGGTCGGCTCATTTGTTGTACCCTAACGATGCGTCGATCTTTAGCACTTCTAATGTATGGATCGTATTATATTGTAATACTACTAGCTGTGGTTGATATTTGTGTCCCGGTCGCCATCAAATCACAGGAACACCCAGTTACTCGATGTCGTAATAACCGGATCCACAGAATCGATCGAGTATCGTTAGATATCGATGTCATCGGTCTAAAAACCGTCGCCGAACTAAAAATTAACTAAACTGAAAAACTAGCTCTTTGTAATGTTAATGGTTCCAGGCGTGCTTGGAAATTCTAAATACCCTTCCACCAAGATTTGCGAATGGTAAAAATAACGTAAGATATTTTAAATACTAATGAATTAATTAATAGTCGATTAATGCACCTTTCCCGGATTGAAGAGAGATCCAGGTTCAAATTCCGTTAGCGCAACAACAATATATTTAGATAAAATTAAATTTATATTTATGTATTTCTAATTAATACATTTAATTAGTATTTATTTTTATTTTATTACCATCGACGCCCTTGTGGACTCGATTCAACTTGTTACCAAGACTGGTAACAAGTTTGCTGTTTTTTGGACCTGGGACTGTTGTTCCTATAGATCGTCGATATCAACCATTGCTAAATTCTTTTCTTAATTTACCTAAGCCACCAGCGAGATTTCACAGAAAACAAAACAGCCGTGTTTACTTCAATTAATCCTCATCCTATCTTCGTAAGTGTATCATGTAGTGATGAGAAAAAATGCTACTCGTGACTCACTGGCGTGATTGCGATTGATATTCGATAACATCGGTGATTGGAAACTGTGACTGTGATCACAGTTTCATTACTAATACGCGTGCGCCGCACGATATCACAATTTTGAGCGTATTTACTTATATTATTCAAACTTCATTTACGTAAAAAACATATTCTAGTATGTATAATTAATATATATCTTATATAATATTGTCACAAAGAGAATGAAAACCCTTAAAGACTTTAGAGTTTATTTTTCTACTAATAATACTAAAATCTACTAGATGGCGCTTATCATGAATTATAACAAAATTTTTTAGAAAACCAACTTTTACAGATACATTATAAATCTTATCATTCATTATCACACACGGATTCAGGGTTCCACTCCATGATACATCGTTTAGTCAATATTCCTATGTCAACATCCAATTTCAATATTGAATTTTATAAAAATAGCAGAATATAATAATCAAAACATAATGATAATAATGATTATTGGTGTAGGATTTTATACATAAATAACTTTTCGAATCAAATATCTAAACACCTACCACGAAACATTAGACCGGTATTTTATACAAATAATAGTATAGGAAATTTACTCATTAATTCTAAAGACAAAGATGATAAATTTAACAATTCTGGTGTCTATAAACTTAGTTGCAAGGATTGTGCTGCATTTTATATTGGTAAAACGGGTAGAAATTTTAATATAAGAGTAAGGGAGCATTTGAGATGTTTGAACAATAGTGGGTTTTCAGAATTTTCTAATCATTTGATAGAAAATGGTCATGATTTTGATAAAAAATTGGGATTGTCAATTTTGCATATAAACGGTGTTGGTCACAAATTAAATAATTTGGAATCGTTGGAGATAAATAAAGCGTGTAAAACTAATCAAAAAATTATAAACAATCAACTAAATTTAACTACGAGTCTCATTCTAAAAAAATTTTCTAAAAATTATTGGAGTAAATTTGTATGAAGTAACAATTTGAGTTAGGTACTAAATTTATTTTCTAAATAATTGTTGTTTTTTTTTTAAATAGATTCTGGTAAAGAAACAATAATATATGTTTTTAGTTAGTATTGACATCCTGAACGAAACCGGTAGATGTATTTAAACTCAATAAGTCGTTAATAAAACAAAGTTAACAAATAAAAATATGATTATAACATCATTCCTTCATGAATATTGCACATAAATCAATAAATAAAAATTAATCAAGATATTCCCAGTTATTCAATCACCGATAGTGAGTGTGACTCAAGTTCGTGATTTTGAGCACGTCACTAGTATCGTGTAATAATTCATCTTCACCGTGCAGTAGGAATTACTCTGCTCAGGAAAAAGAAGACGTATAATCTTGTTTATACGCTTAACTGTCGCAAATCGGATTTACTTCCATGGCCCTTCGTTTCTATATAGAAGCCTTTAACGATCACATTCCACCAATGCCCGAGCACCGGCACGAGTGTGACTCGCCACGGAATAATGACATTTAATAATAGTTCGTGTCATCTTTCATCTCGGTATGTGTGTGTGTGTAAGCACTTGGTGGTTATTTGTGAAGTAATCTTCTTTCTCGTCTTTGTGTTCTCTTTTACCTCGTCTTATTTTCATATTAGATACACACTGGCATATCATAATTATATACTGGCATCTGTACAGCTATCAGATCATTATTGTTATAATCGTTTAAATATATATATATATATATACATTATATTATATTTAATAAATGTGCCTATTATTATTAAAGTGGTCTAAGTCAAGAAACATTGCGTTACATTCAGTGTATTGATACGACGTTCAACAGTATTCCGCTAGTGTTTATTTTAATAATAGATTAAATCATTTCAATCTTAAATTTTTTATTTCCTCATAAAGCTACATGCAACATTTATATGTCGAAATAAATTATTAATCTAGTAGATTAAATAAATTTTGAAATATTGTATTGCGCAATATAAAAATGTGAGTTTAATCAATTCAAACGCAAACCTTTATTATGTATCTCGAAACGAATGAAACATGACTTGGACCACTTTCATAATAATGGACACATGTGTGGTAAATCAAACCGATACAGCATTGCCATTTTCATTGATGTTTATACTATCGAGAAATCTAGGCCAGGTCCAGGTCAGGCGGATAACAGGGAACCCACAAAAATGACAGCTTCTGGAAGACGTGTGTTAATTTACAATAAAATTTTAATACTGTTTTTAATTATATATTTGAATATGTCCAAGAAATATAATGTAAAAAATAGCTTCGTATCTTTGAGATATCTATTATTTATTTAATAACAGTGCCTTTGTAGGTGAAATTCCAGTAATTGTGTGCTCTCGGATATATTCAAATATTGCTAATTATATAGTGGTCAAAATAAGAAAATGTATAAAATTAAAAAATATTGATTTTAGTATTCTAGTATAATGTGTTAAAATCATTTTAAATAATTAGATTGACATAGAAGCTGTTTCAGGGAAATGAATTATCAAATTTAGTCCATAGACGGCGATAGTGTAGTAGTAGTACTCGAAGCGAGTACACGTATTAACATATATACAACTTTTAATTTTTTTATAGATATGGAGATTGATGGGTGAGAATGGTGAACGTTATATTTATATAAAGTGATCACTTTAGCCAGCCAAAGACGGGTCGTAAGCCCTGTAATTATCCATACTTCTATATATTTTCCATTAAATATAATAAGAAATAGCTTCGTCTCGATGAGATATCTATTATTTTTTTGAAAATGTAATTAACTTACTTACTGTCACAAAGTTAGGACTAATATAAGTTAATATATAATAGCTAAGATACAAACCACTTTATTTAGCGATTTCCTAAATCTTCCTCTAGGCGGTGACGGGGCTGCATGACACGGTACAAATCATTTTCAACATAAAATATAGTTTTTACGAAAAGCAAAGAATGCTTCCTGCTTGTTTTAAGACTAGCGAACCCTCAATTATAGAGCATATGTCAGTGCCAAGATGGTCAGAGTAGCATGGAACACATACAAATGTATAATAGAACCATCTATTGACAGACTTATCGCTTACTGAGCCGAAGGCAGACAAAGGATTTCTGGGGTTGTTTTAAAAACCTGAACATTTCTCTTGAATCAATGCAGATCCTGTATGTCATGATGGTTATCATTAGTACACGAAGGCTGTATGATAAGTACACATGTTAAGGAAGGAAATACATTTTAATTTTTTTTTCTCAACAGAGTCTCGTTGTCCAGCGATTGTTAGGGATTATCTCGTGGACTGTATGAAAGAAAATATGGAGGAAGAAACAGAATGACATAGTTCTTTGAAAACTACCACTCACTTTTTGTAGTCTCGCTTCTCTTTCCACGCTCAGCAATTGAAGGATCCCTCGATGGATGCTGGGAGTCACTTTTAAGACACTCGATGTAGAGGTGGACGACCGACGCGTATTCAAAAAAGGTACACAGTTTATATTGCTCACAGGACGGCAACCAAATTAGCACCGATGCCCGCGTTGATGGACGATTAGGTAGAACAAGTATGTATCGAGAGCTTGGAAGGGATCTATATCGGAATTAGGAACATAATTTCTACTTGTTTAAGCCATCCAAAAAATATGATTTGTCCATGTCAGCAAAACGAGCCTCTCTGTTTCGGCGATGGCTTCCTCGTGCGACGCGAACGGCTCTCCATCAAGCCATTGTTTCGTGTTTGGTAACAAAAAGAAATCGCACGGGGCCAAATCTGGTGGATGAGGTAGCAATTAATAGCGTAAATCGACCAATTTTACTGTGGTCAATTCCATGGTTGCAAACGCAAACTTGCCCACATTCAACGTCCATCATAACATAACTACTCGGTAAATCTGTCGACAGGCGTCGTTCGAAAGATGGCGTTAGACAATAATGATGTTACAGATTTGTCATCAGTTATTAAACACGGTTACTTACTTACCACAAGTATTTTTTTTTTTGTTTTTATGTCGTCTACAAAAGTGGTTACATTCTCGTTTACCCGCATTTCATTTCGATTTCTTTTTTCCGCTATTACGCGATTGCGCGCGCTATCTAGCTCAACCGCGAGAGACGCACGCCACTGACAGTTGGGCTGTTTTGCTCGTAAAAGGAGATTCAACGAGACTTCGTAACCACCGCCCAGCAGCTGGAGTCGATGTAACCTGACGCAGGTTAACCGGAGCGATAATTACGTCTAGTTAAGACACTGTCTACTGTCCACATTACTTCTTCAGAAACTTAACTACAGTCATTTGTGAATACTTAGCCCACTTTGTTTTCCTACATAGAAATTTAATCATTTTTGAAATTGGTCAAATTTTCAACGATTATCTTACATTAAGGTGAGAATTGTTTTATTATTATATCCAGCAATATATATATTTTTCTAAAATATTCCACGTGTGTAGGTCAATGACCTTCTAGGGCCGGGTACAAATAGATTGCGAAGTACTTTTAGTGACAGTAAACTAGAAGATTTTATGTTAATTTCATCAGAAAGAGACTGAGATTGATAATTACGTAAAATTATCTATCTAATTGTGGAACAAAATGCAAAAATAATGAATTTTTTATCATATTGCCAGCGGTCTTTACCCGGCGTATGCACGTATGTAAAATTTGATCCAGACAGTGTCCCACTGAATGGAGGGATCTGGTGTGGTGATTTTTCTCAGGGTCCTAGAATGCAATTGAGAAAAATTTGGATCATATTTATATCGTGTAGGGTGCTTTTGTTTTGCGCTAGGTCCTAATAAGGAACTATGTAAAATTTTATTTAGATCAGTTATAGGGGTGTGAAATTGATAAACATTAATTTGCAATGATTGCAATTATTTTTATATATGTAGGTAAAACTTGGAGTAATTTTGATATTATAATTAAGGAGCACTTGAGATTCCTAAATATCAATTCAGAATTTTCCAATCACCTTTTGGAAACAAACCATTCTTTTGATTTTAACAAAGATTTATAAATTTTACATACAAATACTAGGGGTTTGCAGTTTGATAAATTTGAAATTTTAGATATAAGACAAAATGTTAATAGCAAACTAAATATTATAAATAACCAAATCCTCTTTGCAAATAGTCACCTTTTAAATTTGTTTTCATATTTGTTCTTACTTATTCACCACTTTATAGTTTTGTTTTGTTTTTATCTATGCTTGTATTTTTAATTTCAGTATACATTGTTTTCTGAAAAAGATACCATAGGTGTCGAAACATGTTGAATTATTTAATAAACAAAGTATTTTGTTTAATTATTTATATAAAATGAGGCCACAAAGTAATTTTGGTAATATTGAAGAAGTGATAAACATTCAGTTATATATATATATATATATATATATTGATATCTAATTTAAAAGAAATGCGAAATGATTTTTTTTCTTTGGCAATGAAGCGTTCTTGTGCAACTTTAATAATAATCAAAACGTGCATAAATTCTAAATTGAAAAATCTGTAAACAGGAAAGATTTTTACGTTTCAAATATCGATACATACATAAATATGTTTGCAACAGTTAATTGTGCGACGACAGATAATTACAAAAGAGACTGCCTGCAACTGACCGTTTAATGTGACAAAACCTAGGAAACCTTACACAGAACATCAGCCGTGTGTAAAAATATAGACGTGCCAGTCTTGGGCTCGACGATTCTAGTAATTCTATTCGAACTACAATGGAATTACATTTTGTAAAAAGTGAATACACCAGGTATTTTTTTGTATTTAAATTAGCAGAATCGAAGGAAGGTGACAAATTTTCGGATAATTCGCTTTCTGAAGGTGTAATGCGATTAAGTGTTGAGGATTTTTCACAACTAGTCAAGTGCGGTAAACGGCGTATTGTATTACAAATCTCAATGGCAAGCAAACAATATATCTTTTATTAGGAAAACACATTCTTATTGTGAAGTTGCAATTATTCAGAACACACGGTCTGTGATATTTTAAATACTAATTAAACGTATTAATTAGAATGAAATACATATAAAATCAATTGTATCGAAGAATATTGTTGTTGCGCCAGCGGGATTCGAACCTGGATCTCTTTCCTAACCGGGGAAGGTGCATTATCCGACTATGTTACAGCGACAAATTTTCGAACCTTTTATGAAATTAATACATTTAATCGTTACATTATATATTTCGATAAAATTAATTTTATATGTATATCTTTCTAATTAATATATTTAATTCATATTTTAAATTTAACTATATTTGAGTACGTTCAAGAGCACACAATTACTGGGTTTTTACCTACAAAGGCATTGTTATTAAACAAATTATAGACATCTCATAGCGAGACGAAGCTATTTTTATATTATATTAAAATGGGAAGCTATGGATGTATAGGTAGTTACAAAATATTTTCAATATAAAAAAATATAAAATTTAGACCATAGATGGCGATAACGTAATCGTATCTAATACTCGAAGTGTTTCTACATAGTAACATATTTACAACTTCCAAAATGTTGATAGATATACGGATTGATTAATGGGTGGAACGGTGAACGTTACATTGTGTAAAGTGATCACGGTCGTAAGGGAGTTAAATGGTGGACTGTAGGTACCGCATTATAAGTATTTCTGGTAGAATAAGATCCAGTGGACTGTATCGTGTATAATATTGATCAGATGACACAACCCGAATTGGAATTCTAAAAGAAAATAAGGGCAGATGGATCTGGCCTACCTTGCTTTAAAGTCCTGGGTCGGGCGTCGTCTTCACCTCCGGTTGACTAGCACGTTTGTTGTTCAGAACTGAGAGATCACCGCACTTCCGGAACTATTGAATACAATTCCTCTTCGCGGTCCCAGTGTTACGCACGGCGTTGCTTTTTCGAACGTTAAAAAAGGCACAAGATCTTGATAGTTCAATGTCTGAGCGCAATCTGTTCCTCCGTCGGCGAAATCGCAAGTAATGGGTTGGTCAGAGCGCGACAGGTATAGATTATTGGATGAACGAAAGGGACAGGGAATGGGTATTCGACTTGCGTCAACAATTTCAATTGTGCTGTAATCAGCTCCTCCCCATCTTATTACACCAGATACATGTAATAATTGACACGTAACTGATATCTCTTATGAGAATTCGTTTGAAATGATTGGCCATTTTTTTTGTCGCTACATTTCCGCGAATCGCAACCGTTGAAAAAACTTCTCCTGGTCAGTGACGTCTTCCTTTGCCGGGGCCACGTTGATAGCCGTACACGAAATGGAGCAAATTTCGAAACCGGTTTCTACGAAACAATGCCACATTGCGTTGTAAGAATAAAATAAAATCTCAGCTAATACACAATGGAGCAGTGTGAATTCAGCGAACCCTCTTGTGACCGATATTCCGACGGACGCTCCGAAGAGCTCCTCGCACAACGTCCAGCCAGGCTGGCTTGAGAAAATGCTTCAATTTATTACCCTGGTGTAATTGGCTAGTTTACTGCGCCTTTTTTTTTGTGTGATGATAATTTAAATTGCCCTTCTGTTCGGGAACTCCAATTCATCGTTGTTAATTCCGTGTGAAATTTTTGCAACTATTTTATTTGAATTGGTCGATTATAAATTCTATCCTATGGACCCCATCTGATGATGACGTATTTTTGTAATGTAATAAATTATTAATTACACACACAGATTCAATAATGTCACAAATCGCCACGGAAACAGTACTTTAGAAATGTATAGCGGTTCACGTTTGTTCACTCAAGAGTGTTAAAAAATACTAATAGCAATATGGAAAACGTATATTGGAACTTTTTTTTAACACTTGTAGAATTTTATCACATTTGAAAAAAACGCATTAAATACAAATATACCATCTCGACACGTCAATATTTATTCAACACTGTAGCAAAATGTCACTGTGGCTGACGTCATTTTCCTACACAAAATAGCCAACTCTAAAGTAGACTGTCCTGATTTAGTGCCAGCCACTTCAACCAGAATTAATCTCACATTTAACCTTCCACGTTGCAACATCAATGCCAAACAGAACTCTTTTTTTACAGAGCATCCCTGGTGGGATAATCGGTTATAATATTGATCAGTGGACGCAACCTGAATTGGAATCACTAAGGAAAATAAGGCAGATGGATTTGGCTTACCCTGTTCTAAAGACCTGGGTTGGGCGTCGTTTTCACCTCCGGTTGACTAGCACGTTTGTTGTGCAGAACCGAGAGATCACTGCACTTTCGGCACTGTAAGAACACAGCTTCTTCTTGATTCGAATGTTACGCACGGCGCGACTATCGGACGGCAGAAAAAAGCACAACAGATCTTGATTATTCGATGTCTGATCGCAATCTGTCCCCCCGTCGGCGAAATCGCAAGTGATGAGTTGGCCAGAGCGGGACAGGTATAGATTATTAGTTGGACAAAATGGACAGGGAATGGGTACTTGACTTGCGTCAACAATCCCTTCATTAACATTAACGAACTAGACATTTTCAATACTCTAGTTACCTTAATTAATCTAAATTCATTTTATTTTTATCACACAGATTTTATTCTCTTTCCTTATTTTCTTACTACTCACCCTCCCGTTCCCATGAATATTTTCTTCTTTTGTATTGTACTCACTGTATAAAGTATACTGTATTTTCTAAGAAAACATGTAACTGGTTAAATCATTGTTTCGCTTTTATTATGATCTTTGTATTTACTGATAAACTGTATGTTTTTCAAAAAAATTAAACAAGGAGTATCTAGATAAAAATAGATAATTTCAATTTTATAATTAAATTATTACAGCGCGCGCCTCATTTTATTTCAGCAGAAAAATAATGCAATTAACTATCTAAATTATTATCAACACAATTTAGACTTTAGAAATTAAACAATATTGTTTTCGTACCGGACAGCTCTTGTTTAGTCCATTTTATTTTATTATTTGTATATTCTTAATCACCATCCTACGTAGACCTTTTTTGGACGGACAATATAGTTATTGATAAATTCTGCGGTCGAAAAAAATCCGGTTAAAATCTATCTTTAAAAAGGTATCATATCACTGTTGCTCTCCACTAAGATCTTCATCTAGCTGTTTTGACTCTTTTCTGGAAAGTTGCCCGATTTGTTGGACGGCTCCGTATACCTGCGAGGATGAACTCGTCCGAGGAGACGAGACCTCGCGGGTCACGCTTTCGAGTCAACCGGGGCGTGTCCGAGCAGCCGCAGATGGCGAGACGGTTCGCATTGTTGCGACCGCCATTCCCAACCTCCCACTGTTGCGGGTCAACGCGTTCAATTGCAGCGAAAATTTTGTAAATTTTTGATAAATAATATTCCATTCGGTTATGATTGTTCGCCTCGCAATTGTTCCGGCAATGCTGCGCTCGGCGGTCGTGATGTTTCAATTAGGGTTATGTAATGCTTGTTTGGCTACTGCCTCTTGTATTACACGGTACACATTTTTTTAAACATAATATATTTTACCTAAGTAAATACATAACAGACGCGGTCGATTCATGTATGCTTTGGATGCTCCGCATCCCTTGTGTTCTTGAGTCAAAAAGCTTTAGACATTTTGTTTCTAGTCGAAAACAGAACTGCTGCAAATAAATTCGTTGTTTAGAGACCAGTCATAACACACACTACGAGCCGAAATACATTCTCAACTTTCGAACATCTATGAATCGCATAAACACACAGATACCAGCAACGATGGATTCTATAATTCGTTCCGTATCCACAACGTTTGAAAGTATTCGACATTCAGTTCTGCCTGTCAAGGTCTTCGAATACTGATACGCATTCGTTAACAGCATCCAACGTACAAAAAACGACTTTAATGCCTATGGGTATAATGCACAAAATAGCATACATAATATTACGAAACGAGCTGATTGTTTTGAGAAATTTGTTTGTGTTACCCATTTTTGACAGTTTGACTTGAATACTATAGCCGAATTATTGAAACATGGATTATATGTAGGTATAAACTTGTCATCCAGCATCCCTCTTCTACATAACGTCACCAACCGCCACTGATACGTGTTTTTTTTTAACAATACTTTCAGGCGACAGTTAACGATCAATGCCATCTTGCATTGTGAATTCCATGCCATATTTTGCATTGTAAACTATATAATATTCATATAATCCGTTCGCTCTTCATTCAAATTGATTCTCTGCGAAATTCATTGCATCTTTATTAAAATCGTGATAATTTTAACGGCCATTATTTTCGGTCCACTTGTGCCGCGTGCGAGAACGTAATTGTTGCCGGCCGCGTTGTATCGGCATTTTTGCATATCGTACGCGTATATAGATGGAACGGAACACGTGTATTTGGATTTGAATATTTCCACCGCGCTGGAGATTTGTGCCGCTCGTATTTTGATAGTCCACTTGTCCACCGCGCCGTGTCGCTAGCTGGCCGATGGCACTTATCAAATTTGATGGATTGAATTATTTTTTCATATTTAAATTATGGTGAACATACATTTATAATATATTTTATTATACAAAACAGTGAAGTGTCAGACACATACATGTTATTGCTATTTAAAATAAAAGAAAAGTCGCTGCAAAATCTTAATAATGATATAATTAATGAAGACTATGAGCATTTTTTTTTTTTTTTCTAAAATGTATAATATTGATCTGTCTTTCAGTCTTGAGTCTTTGTCCGCGCGGGTAGGCAGAGTGGATAGAGCACCACGCTCTTCTCTCCTGACACACAGTTCTCGCCTCATCGTTCTTCTAACAGGAGCATCCTCTTACCTAATCGTGTCAAGTATTCCGCGGACGTACTCCATTTCTAATGCCATCAACGCTTGCGTCATATATCTTCCTTACCATTCTCTCCAGTTGTCATTCCAATCTATATACGTCTCTAATATTCTTGAACATTCAAAACCGTCAGCGGAATTGAATATCGAGACCACATTTGTAACATGTTGAGTCATCGTTGTATCCCATCAACTATATCCATGCTACTACCGAAAAGTCCTATATGTCAAGTCCAGAATCAAAATCAGACATCAGGAATCACCTTGAAATATAAGTCTTTAGGAAGGCCATTAAATGATTAGTAATAATGCTTTTGTGTATTTGAAGGCATAGTTCAATTTTAAAGGTTTTTTTAAAAACATTATTTGATTTGTTGATGTTTGTAGCGTTAATCTTTACCATACTATGATTTAAAATACCCATATGCAGCCATGCTGTCAAATCGTGTTACCGAAGAAAGTAATTTTTTAACATTTTAAATTTGAAGAACGCTTTTATTAGTTTAAATGACTTTAAAGTTATTAATCATATAAACTTACTCTAAATAAAGAGCATTAATTACGAAAATGGGATCAATATCCTAATTTGGGGGCTAGGTCGGTGGTTAAATGAAAGAAATGTGATTGGCATGTTGAGGTGTTTATTGTGATGGATATGATAATGAAGACAGATAGAATAAAAGGAATGAATGAAGATGTAGAGGGTGCGCGTATATTATGAACTGAAATGAAGCGAGTTGGCGGTCTTGCTCGGCGCGCGTGGGCCGGCAAGACCGCCGTTGTGAAACGATGAAACTGGAGAAGCCGCTTGAGCCAGACTTGTAGCGGCAGCCGGCAGCGCTGTCGCTAGCGTCGATGCCGACCGAGATGGCGGTGAATATAATTTCTGATAGCTACACTAATATAATTCGGAGCATTCATCAAGTCCTATACAATACTACCTTTTTTCTTATCTCTCTTCATTAAATTAGTGAGAAATAGAGATTATATATTCGTATGTTTGTTATTATTTTTATTGTGAAATTAATGAACCCTCTTTATTTGTATTTACAACTGACTGAATTGAAAAATAATTATTTTTGTAAGATTCGCTTCACATAGCTGGTTTTTCACCAGTCAATTCTAAGAATAAACATTTTCCTTCTAAATTAACTGTAATATGAATTTTATGTTGCGTATATTGATTGAAATATTACAGTTTTAATTGTGGGTGGGGTAGACCTGTGTTACTGCATGGTTTTGGAAGGGTTAATAGCGTTAGGGTCTAACGCTCTGTGGTTAGACAATTTAAATTGTAGAATCAAAATGTATTATTATCATATATCACATATTTTATCGAGATAGAAATGTGTTGTTTCTATGTCGCTATTCAATTACATTTTTCTTTACTCTGGTGTTCGCCATTTTCCGTTGGCGCCCAGCCCCGCGCCGACCTCGGTGGGAACCGCCTCTCCCAATCTCGGCTGCATCGTCGTCTCCTTCTCATTGTTTGCCCCGTCTCTGTGCTGTGAAATATGTGGGAGAAATGCCGCCGACCAATTGGCGATTGTTGGCCCGTACCGTGCGGCCGATTCGTGATGTGGGAAAAGTTAGACCATACCGATTCTTCTTTAAACTTTCAGATCGTGGCTTTTAGTTTTGGATGTTAATTGCCGCTCGCGGCTTGCGGAGTCGGCACGTTCAGTTTGTCTGGCCGGTTTTGTACGGCGTGTCCCAAAAGTCTTTTTCATTTTGGCTCATTCGCTGCGGCGAGAGGGACGGGAGGTATGCCGAGGCGCCGTATAATTGATACGATAAGACACGTGTCAATAAGTTAAAGGTGTAATCATCGGCGTGGCGCCAAAAAACTCGTGGGATAGATTTCAGGAAAACAATGACGTTTTAGTCGCCGTGTAGGTATTTGAAAATATGACTATATGTATTGTTATATATCTGAATAAAAACAGAGTATTCTGCTGGCGGAAAGCCATTCTCGATTGTGTCGTGTCGCTTTAGTGTACTGATATTGAACATCTTTTGTGTTTCATTTCTTTCGACCTCATAATCAGAATCATCATCGCCGATTGAGGGAAGCTGAGGTCGGCGAACCACATTCTTGTTTCCTGCACAGAACACAGTTGTAAGTGAAATTTTTCCTGGAGCATTGATATCCGGACGAGCTGACATAAACTGGCCTTTTCGTAGCCCCGACTTGACACCAATTGACATTTTTCCTACCTTATATCAAAAGTATACAGTAACAATCCTCCCTCTCTGGAGCAAGTAAAAGAAAATATTCTAGAAGAAATGCCAGCGATCGCGGAGAATACGTTCTCAGAAATTTTGCCTCCCGTTTAGAAGAGTGTCGGCGAAATAACGGATCACATTTAAAAAATATAACTTTTAATAAATAAATTCCCAGGTACTGTACTTAAATGATTTTTTTAAAATTATTATTAAACCTATCCATTGTTTTATAACAATTTTTATTTTGAAAAAGACTTTTGGGATATATGGTATTTGGTGTTTATTTAATTAACAATAGGCACCCCTCAAAGCGAGTTAAAAATATTAAAATCAATTACAATTCTTCACTGACACTTCACTCCATAATAAATTGTAATCAACTACTCTCTACGACTACCAAATGCGAACTGACAAATGTCTGTAACATAATAGTTGCTAGTTAAGTTTTCATTTCATTTGTTGTTTGAAAATGGCGACATTAAATTGTTGTACCGCTTGAACTAACATATTAAATTATATCATTATCTGCATACCCATGATGCTTCGTGAGATTGTACTTTCGGGTGGTTTGTACCGCTCACGACCTTCGCGATCCTATCTCGGTTGTAATATATTACTTAACGGTACTGCTCCCAAATAATGGCTCGACAGTTCGCAATCATTGTTTTATTTTTGAATTTCAATATTATATTATTTACAGCCGTTGCAGACTTATCGGACGCATTCTCGTATAGTTTTGTTTTTATCTATGCTTGTATTTTTAGTTTCAGTGTACATTGTTTTCCTGAAGAAGATACCGCAGGTATCAAAACATGTAGAATAACCAATAAATAGGGGTTTAAACAAAGTAATTTTGGATACATTTGAAGAAGTGGATAATTTTGAATTAAATAAATAATATTTCCAAACCGTCGCAACGACAATACCCCCCCGAGCGCTCTCCGAGTTCGGTACGTTTCGATTGCACAATAATAATTATGTATTGATACATTTAGATTGCATGCTACGTGAGGTCGAAATGAATTGTGCGCTACATGGAATGAGAAATGGCGAGAAGATAAAAAACAAAAAAAACCGGTCGAAAACAAAGTGCGGACGGGAAGCGAGCAGCGACCCACGTAAGGCAGGAAATGTGAGAACAAAAAAAGTCGCAAAAAAAAAAAAGAAAATGTTTCTAGTTTTTGTATTATAATTTATTTTATCTAAGTCACGACCGAGATTAATGTATCTGTTAAAAAATAACTGTAAACCATCGGAAAATGACGGGAATTGAAACATTAAGAAACGTCAGTAATCGTGTTTCATAATATCTGCAGTAGGAGAATGTGTGCTGTAGTCTAGTGTTAATACCGAGGGTCACGCGTTTGATTACTGATTACTGAAAGGGAGTCTTCTCTATTCAACTATATATATATATACTTCTGAAAATAATTATAACAAATTGTATTTATTTAACCCTTCCCAAACCATGCTGTAGCGCTGGTCTACCGCAACGTAAAATTCATATTTTAGTTAATCCTGAAGCATCAGTTATGTTAAACGAATCGGTTCAAGTCATTGTAAAATTAATACGTTGGTAAAAATACAATTTGTGGTGAGACAAAAAGAGATCACACATTACTTTCACAGTGAAATAAATAACAAACATACGAATATAATTTTGTCTCTTTCTCACCAATTAAATGAAGAGAGATAAGAAGGAAGGTCGTATTATATAGGACTTGATAAATGCTCCGAATTATATTTATCATTTTTTCACATTTAATGCTCAATATTTAGAGTAAATTTATGGCACTAACAATTTTGAAACCATTTAAGCCAATATAAGAGTTTATCCCATTAAAAATGCTAAAAAAAACTATATTTTTTCACGGTAACACGAGTTGACAGCATGGCTGCTTACGGGTATTTTTTTATCACGGTATGGTAAAGGTTAAATATGTCCAAGAACACACAATTACTGGATTTTCACATACAAAGGCACTGTTATTAAATAAATCATAGATATCTCATAGAGACGAAGCTATTTATTATTATATTTAATGGAAATATATGGAAGTATGGGTTTACGACCTGTCTTCGGCTGGATTAAGTCAAGTTAATAAGATAAAACGTTCACCATTCTTGCCCATCAATCTATTATTATTTATTTATTTTTGTAATTTTAAAAAATGATCATATTTATGATAAAAATTTGGGATTTTACATGTAAACGGTGTTGGTCTGAAATTATATAATTTGGAATCATTGGAAATAAATAAAGCGTGTAAAACCAACTAAATTTAACCACAAGTCGCATTCTAATTTTTTTCCTAAAAATTATTCTAATAATTTGATATCATCAAGTGACACAAGTTAATTTTTTTAAATAATTAAAATAGATTCTTTTATTAAAATAATAATATAACATATGTTTTTGATTAGTTAGTGACATTTTTTTCTAAACCAGTAGATGTATTTAATTCATTAAGTGAACAATCTAAAATAACGCATTTTAACCACAAAGTTAATTTTGCTAATCTTAAAAATATTTAGTATTTTCAAACAAAGCTAAATCCTTGTGCTATTAAAATGCTGGTCTTTTGGAACGAGGCTAGAACTTTCGACCATTAGATCACCAGGCGACTATCTTGACCACTAGGTCAACAAGCATTCTATTATATCCCGGTATTCAGATTTAATTCTAATTAGAGATTGGTCCTAATTAATAAAATTTTCAAAAAATGCCATGAAATATAATCGAGAAAGGTCTATTTTTTATATACATACAAAGAAATTAATTTAAGGAGAACACATTCTTATTGTGAAATTGTAATTATTCAGAGCAGACGGTCTGCAGTCGGTTTACTCAAAGGTATTTGTGATTCCGTAAAAATAATGTAGAAGGCTTTCAAAAATAATGGAACAACAAATGTATTAATTTGAAAAAGTGTAACATATAGGTTCGAAAATTTGTCATGAAAAATACTGGCGCTATAACACAATTGGTAGTGTTCTTCCCCGGATTGGAAATAGAGATCCAGGTTCGAATCCCGGTAGCGCAAAAACAATATTCTTCGACAAAATCGATTTTATATGTATATATTTATAATTAATACGTTAAATTAGTATTTAGAATTAATTTGTATCTGAAAAAGTTAAACTTCCGCGCTGCAGTTGAACGCGAGGTTTTTAAGGCGCAGTATTTTACGACTGTCTGTGAGTTAATTCTATTTTAAGAATGTTAGCCACTCAGGTATTCCTCGGAGGTAGCCAGATATGTATTCAAACGATACGTGATGTCACGTTTACAATTTTTATCTCGAAAAAAACAGTCACGACCTGGACCCGGTCACTGAGCATCGTGACGTAACTCAAATTTTTGTTTGCCTTACTAATCCAGATCACTCACATTTTAGACGCAAAAAATGGTTTAGTATTCCATCAGGGAGAATGAGTCATCGCCATGGAGGACGGTGGATTTGAGTATGATGATGCAATGTGCAGAATTCTGGTGATTAAATCTGAGACGTAAAGGTATGTAGATTGGCTGATGGACCAGTCTCCAGTCGGTCCATGCGGTTGGGTAAATAGTTTTAGAGCAGTGGGCCAACGTCGTATTATGTAGATATTTAAATTCCCTTTTTCACTTTTTCAACACAAACACATCTTACGAAATTCCTAGTTTCCAAAATAGAAAAAATTTACAAAAAAAAAATCTCAATGAATCAATTACTTAAAGAAAGTAACACTGTCAAATTTGAAACAAGCACATCGTTAAGGTTTAAAAATAACTTTAAAATTCCTAAATGTAACACCAAACACAATCAGCAAAATTTTATATACTTATGGATAAAAAAATTCAATAGCCTCCCTACACAAATTAAAGATATAAAAGAGTTTATAAAGAAATTAAATGAACACTTCAGAAGCACATAATTATAAAATAAATAATATTATAGAACACTTCAGAAGCACACAAATAGACAATAAACAATTATAGACTACAAATGTATAACTTTCTATATAAAATTATTACAGTGTAACTCCCTCTCCAAGCATAAGAGGTAAGCGATTAAAAAACATTTAATTTAATAATAATGTACAATACATAATTAATAACTCGTATTATTAAAAAATTATAAAATTAAAAAAATTATATGTTTTCCATTTTACGATACACTTCGGCTTCCATAAATGATATCACAGTTTTAAGGGTGGAGGGGGTAAGCGGAACTGTGACAGGGTGATGGGGTCATAATATGACACATTATGATATAATAATAATAATAATAATAATAATGCGTGATCGGATATTTTTATAGAAGACCTGATTCGCTATAAAGATAAAAGTTCACGCATATATATATATAAATGTAAACAAAATATTGTGTAGTCGTTGTCATTTTTTGGTCTTCGCCCTACAAACATTGTAGATGCGCTGCAATAACGCGCCAATCCGAACAGTGTTCTGTATGAGTTGTTGTACTGAATTCGGAGATATAGGCGAGGGTTAAAATTTCACGAAAAACCTGAGATTTCGTTTCTAGAAGCCGTCTAATATTAATTATTTTTTATTATTTTAAACAGTTACCATTTTTAAACAGAATGGCGGATCAGACTGACCAACGAACTTAGCCGAGATATTTACTAGATCAATTTATCAGTAAAGATTGATCGATATCTGATAAGAATTGCGAGAGTTATATACATAAATCCGATATACGTATTGTTCCGCACAGGAAATAAGAATGTAGACAAGGGTGATTCGCCGATCTCAGCTTCTCTCAATCGGTGATGATGATGATGATGATGATGAGGTAGAAAGAAATGAAACACAAAAGATGTTCAATAAAAGCACACTGCGGTGGTAAAATCGATGTTTTTATTCAGATTCATAACAATACATATTTGCAAGTACCTACACGGCGACAGGCCGCCGCTTTAACGTCTAAAATGTCTTTGTTTTCCTGAAATCTATCCCACGGGTTTTTTGGCACCACGCTGATGATTACACCTTTAAATTATTGACACGTGTCTTATCATATCAATTAATATGGCGCCTCCTCGGCGAGTAATTCTGTGCGATACACATATTCAGATAAACTTTTCAACGGAGGGCAGTTACGACATCTCCTGCTCATGATCGATCTACGTGTATTGGAATTTTCCGGAAGCTTCTGGAATATTTCTATCGAAATCTACCTAAGACATTATACAGCTCGTTTGGTCCATTCGAGAAGATGGTTATCTCATCTCACTAAGATGATTCGTTTGTTGCTCACGAGCAGATATCAAATAACGGAAAATGAGTCGATTAGACCGACCTTGTTTGCGGTCGAGGTCTTCGACCTTTTCAGGTTTGTTTATTAAACACGTCGACTGGTTTGTTTATTTATAAGCTTTGTTTGTAAAATATTTTCAAAGGCGGCGGATAAACAGTGTATTTTTAGGAATGTTTCGACAGCTGTCCGATTACACTGACCACCACTGGCATCGGGTTGTCTTTATGAGCTCCATTTTTTGTGATGTATTTCACATGCCTCATATCCTAATTCATCTTGTTGCGTTTAAGCACAGATGCCGGGAGAATCTCAGGACATGAAGGAAACTGGCACTCGCCACAATATGGATTCTGCCGACATCTCCAAAGATGTGGACTGTATATTTTAATCACTGTTATTCACACAGTATAGACGCGAAATCTCGAATTAATATTATATTGTGAATTGTAACGTACACGTATAACCTGGCGGGGAGGGGAAGGGTAGGGCGGGAAGGCACAGTGCATTATTTTCGTTCAATAATTAATGTTTTATACACGAAATAAACATATGTCCCAAACACCTCTGTTCATATTTTAGATAGTGAAATTATCTTTTTTGTGAAAACGACTACAGTATACCCCCGCTCTTTCGACCTGATTGGTTGAGAACTGGAAATATGCACGAGAAAATTATCCATCCCTAAAGTAATTAATTGTTTTTTGTTCAGTAAGAGGAAAATCTCGCACGCGTCAAGCATCCCCCCAGGTTGTCACCAATCATTAGTCAGAATCCGAATCTGTAGCACGGCCCTTGCGTGTTGCATGATGTGTGCGAGGTTGTGTTTGATTTCTCCGATTCATTCCGATGGACCAATGTGCCGGGTGACTTTCCCGCCGGCAATTGCGCCGCGACGAGATGAAAACGAAAATTGCAGGTGCACGTGTACCGCCACGTTTGAATACATTTAATTCGAATTCATTCAGTACACTTTCAATTACGATTCATTCATTTTATTTTTATGTTCATATAAATCTCTGCTTCTTTTTATTTGATCTATTCGCTCGCCTAGTTTTTGAGACATTTTTTTCATCTTTGAGATATTTTTCCAGCGGCAGAAACTACCAACGCTTCTTCGATGTAGAGTAATCTTAAATTGCAAAAAATGCTGTTCGAAGAGTGTTAAGATTTTGTATATTTTTGAACTTTATATGCCCAATACTACCTATGACACGCCACAGCGTTTTGGGCGACACGCCAGCGTTCACTTATATCAGAGTTAGCAAATAACACGTGTTCCGCTACCAGACGTCTACTTGACAATAATGTTCTAATTTATCACTACATATGTTGTTGCGTATCAGCATGCATGCCGGAAGAATTCAGATACGGAAGGAGTTTGGCACTCACCATAATTCGATTCTGCTGGCACCTCCAAATGTGGACTGTATTTTAATTCACTATTTCGTCTTAGATTCCTTTAGACAACGACGAGTTCCGACACTTTATAGACGCGTAGTCTCAAATGTATAATATTGTAATTCTTTCGATTCACGTATACCGCATTCGCTCAAGGTCGGCGGCGTGCCGGGAGGGAAATGGAATGGGGGGAATGCACAGTGCATTATTTTCGTTCAAAATAAATATTTATTTAAACAAATAAATATATGTCCCAAATATGTGCATTATCTACAATTTTTTTTTGATCTCAATTTGTAAAAATATCAATTAATAATAAAAAATGCATAAATCGTTCATTTTTGCATAATTAATTATGTAAAAAAAATTATGTTAGATTTTCCGATTCAAAAGTTCTTTACCATCATCAGTATCATCTGTACCTTATGTACGAGTTGGGTTCTAAGGTAGCCGAAGAGTTCAAACCTGGATCCACAAGTTGTATGGCATCTTGGGCATGGAACAACAGCGGCTGTGAGCTGATTTCTATGTCTTGTTTACTCCGTACACCATTGCCTCTAGTCTCAGCTAGTCTCAGAGACATCGCCCTAAAAGTTGGTCTTTTGAAGTTTCGCTTTCAGGCCTTTTTGAACCGAAAATGGGATCAATATTCTAATATAATTCGGAGCACTCATCAAGTCCTATACGCTACTAAATTTTTTCTTATCTCTCTTCATTAAATTAGTGAGAAAGAGAGATCACATATTCGTATGTTTGTTATTATTTTTATTGTGAAATTTAATGTACCATCTCTATTTGTATTTGTACAACAAATGGTATTTTTCCCATGATATTAATTTTACAACTAACCGAATTGAAAAATAATTATTTTTGTAAGATTCTCTCTACACAACTGATTTTTCACTTGTCAGTTCTAAGCATAAACCTCATTTTCTTATAATAAAATAAAATATAAATTTTATGTTACGTATATTCGATGCTCGTTATTTTGGCTTATTGTAATCGGTGCGTTTGCCGTATTTATTACACTATCAGAGTTTTGAAATTAAATTAAATCCAGAAAGTAATGTACGTGTTTGTCGAAGTTTTTTTTATTCTCGGATACTTTTTGTGTTGATTTTTTTTTTTTTTGTTCGCTTGTTTATACACAACAAAAAAACGATACACGACATACTACTTAACGTGTGTTTGATATTCGATGCAGATTTTCCAGCACCTCATTTAGCAACACCGCGTTAATATTTTTAAATGTCTTAATTCTGCCGTCCATAGTCCAGGTGTCGTTGTTTTTGTCGTGGGAATATTTCCAAGTAGGCTTTGCTGAAGTCTGGTGAAATCGCCTTTACTCATGCGTTTGTGACATTATTCAATGCTGAATGTTGTAACCCGTCAATGTGACGGGAAATGAATAGTTTATATTGTTTTTTTTGTATACACTTATTACTGATTCTTAAAAAGAATATGCAAGTACCCACTTACAAGTTCCAACTAATTGAAAGTATTGTGACAGATTCGAAGCAATATTGAGTATTTATATATTGTTTAAACAAGGGATGGGAAATACTAGATGTAGGAATTTGGTATTGGGACATAGGAATAAGGGCTGAAGGACCAACCAGGAAGAACACGACTTACCTGAATTTTCTTGATGTATTCACAACTCTCCTGAACTTCAGGATACTTCTTCGACTATCACAGCACTGAGCACTGTGATACACAACAGTAGTTTCGGCACGAGCCCGTAGCAAGACGTTGACACTTGGACAATTCACAGTCATAGATTACACACACAGAAAAAGTCGTGCTCTGTGGTATATGTTATAAAAAAAGGGGGGGGGGGACAGATAGGTATAGTAAACCTAATGAAGCAGCCAAACGCGCACGGCGACCGGCGATCTGGTCCTGTCATAAATACCGAACATATATACAAATTTATATTTTCGTAGAAAACAATCACTTTGTGGTTTGACATATTATATTAAATAAATTACAATTACTGTGTATGAAACCATGAAATTTATTATACGCCAAGGGAGAGAGGAGAGGAAGGGAGATCCCTTGATGTTCTATCTAACTGTATGTGTATTCTGTCTCTCTCTCTTTCACATGTAATTTTCTTATTTATTGTTTATTGTTAGTTTTAAATACGTCCTGACGAAACTTGAGCTAAGCGAAACCGGTTGGCGTACAATAAATTTCGTAGTGTCATACAAAGTGATTGTATTTTATTTAATCTAACGTATATAAAATTATTTGTATTTATTTATTTTGGGCTATTATTACTTGATGTCGTACAAGCGTCGCTCGGGGGAAGGAAGGAAATAAAGAAACCTGGATATATGGGTCGATGATGGGTAAGGATTCCAGTCGAAGGACCAGTGGTCTCGGGGAACCAGGACTCGGGAACCAGTCGCCGCTGAGATCTCACAAACGGCACGCGGATGAGCAGATCTTCGCTTCGAATTGGAGACGGCGATATCACAGCTTCACCCGCGGCACACAAAACACAAATCACAGAATCACACAATACAGTGCTCGTGCACTGGAGCTGAACGTCCACACCGCGAATGCTATCGCGATGTCGAACAAATATTTGTCTAGTTGACGTCTGCTGACGTCAAGGTCACTATTCACACTAAAGACCAGCACTAAGGAAATGTTATGGGTGTGTATAATTTGGACGTGAAAAGGTGTCAATAACATGGGTCGCGGCCTCTCTGACACGCGACAGTATGCGATTGAGATTAAAGTAATATTGTTAATATGTAACAACCCCTAAAAGATTGTGTATTAGGAGTGGGGGTGCTGCATCCGTATTAAAATCGTACAACTGTGAAGGTAACCAAAAAGTGCATTATAATTCCGTTACAGTGCGTGAGTTTTGAAATTGCTTTCGCTGCCACACCGACACACGCGGCGATCCCGATTGTTCCGTTTGACCTTTAACACGGACCGGAAGCAACACCGACACGACACGGTATCGGAAGTCAGCGCACAGCTGACGGGGGGATAGTCCACGAGCGCTGCGCGCCTACCTGCGCGGCGTGACCGCTACACGCACGAGCCGCCCTTACGAGCGCACCTGGCCGTTCAAGCGCAGTGTTTCCATAGCGTTGCCTCATCAAAATTTGAATAATTTTGTCAACAGTGGACGAGGACAAGCGCAAATGTTATTTGTACAGTAAATAATACGTGGCGTAGCGTAATTAGCTATTATATTACGGTGTCGATCAGCTGAGCGGAGTGACTGACCCTGATGAGTTAGAAATTTGAACATCGTTCTCTGCAACTCGCCCAGATATTTAAAGCGTACAGAATCGTTTTCTCTTCATCTTAAATGTATCAGATGAATAGTTTTATTTTTTTATAAGGTTTTTAAATCTTTATGAGGTTAATTGGAGAACCTTATTATTTATCAGCCTCGTTAATTCGAACTATTAGGAGTAACATGGCGAAGATTGGCGGCGGATCGAATTTAATGGGGCAGATGAGATGGGCACTATTCTTAAAGTCGGTATTGGCTGTGTGATGTACGCTAGCAGAAGGTTCAGATGAAGAATGTTATTTACGTTATATTACAATAGTTGGTTGGAATCTATTGTTAGAATTCATACCAAATGCTCGCGATTGAGGCGGGAACCGAAGTGGGAGTGGAGGGAGAAGCCAGCGGCCATTGGATGCCGACGGCCCATGTTGTCATTGGCCAATAGATGGATAATTATCGTTTATTAAGGAGAACACATTCTAACTTTGTTTTATTAACCACTTATTGAGTTTAAATACATCTACCGGTTTTGAAAAATACAATTTTCTTCTTCAGGATGTCAATACTAAACTAAAAACATATATTATTGTTTCTTTACTAGAATCTATTTTGAAAAAAAACAATTATTTAAAAAATAAAATTTAGTACCTAACTCAAATTGTTACTCAAAATTTTAGAATGGGACTATCTGTAAAAGTTGGTTTTCTAAAAATGTTGAATTCAATTTTATTATTATTTTGAATCAATGTTAGATCCAAATCTTGATCCAGATCCAGATCCAAATCTTGAATTCAAAATTTTTAGAAAACCAAATTTTACAGATACTATCATACAAAGTGAATCTAATCATCCATTATCACACACGGATTCAGTGTTCCACTCCACGATACATCGTTTAGTCAATATTCCTATGTCAACATCCAATTTCAATATTGAATTGAATACAATTGAAAAAAATAGCCGTCAATAACGGATGATATTTTAAATACTAATTAAATGTATTAATTATCGAAAAATATTGTTGTTGCTACCGGGATTTGAACCTGAATCTCTTCCAATCCGAAGAACGTGCATTAACCTATTATGCTATACCTACACAGTGCATTGACGAAAAATTTTCGAACTTATATGTTGCACTTTTTCACCTTCGAGTAATCCGATAGGGGGCGCCAGAATTAATAACGAATAATTCGACATCAACAATGTTTTTATGTCTTTCTAATTAATACATTTATTTTGTATTTAGATTATCGTTTAGTTTATTTGTAAATAATTATTTCATGATTTAGTCAAAGTCTCTTATGTAGAACGAAAAAAATCAGGCTTGCATACAATGAGACATCTTATTGATATTACAACGGAAACACCAACAAAACGAACAATGGCCTAAAATAAATACAATCTGAAGAGATAATAACAATGATTGAGAATTGGTAAAGGTTTATCTATATGTACAAGCTTGTATTATTATATGAAATTCTAACAGTAATATCAATTCAAAATTAAAACTAAAAGCTTTTCGAGATTGGTGTAATTAATTGAACAGCGGATAGAACCAAAAAAAAAAAAAAACTGGCTGCTCTACTTTGGTGCATCGTAAATTATTATTCACCATGTTTTGAGTCTAAATCTGTGTTATGGTCTTCTCAGAAGTGGCTTTCTATAACCAGTACACTATGTAAAACAGTTTTTTTTTTTTTTTACTAATAAACAAATTTATAATTTATTTCTAAGATTGTCAAAATCAACTTTGTGGTTAAAATCCGTTATATTAAATTGGTAATTTTCTTTTATTAACCACTTAATGAATTAAAATACATCTACCGATTTCAAACGGTAAATGAGCATTTGAGATGTTTGAATAATAGTGGGTTTTCAGAATTTTCTAATCATTTGATAGAAAATGGTCATGGTTTTGATTAAAAATTTGGGATTGTCTATTTTGCATGTAAACGGTGTTGGTCATAAATAAAATAATTTTTTATTCGTTTGAGATAAATAAAGCGTGTAAAACTAATCAAAAAATTATAAACAACCAACTAAATTTAACCACAAGTCACATTCTAAAGTTTTTTCTTATCATCGAGTAACAATTTAAGTTAGGTGCTAAATTTATTTTTATATGATTATTATTATTTTTAAATAGATTCTGTTAAAGAAACAATAACATATGCGATACTCGAAGTGAGTCCACATACTAACATATATACAACTTTAAAAAATTTGATAAATGTGGAGTTTGAGGGGGATAATTGGTGAACGTGATCACTTAAGCCAGCTGAAGATACCTGTAATTACCCGATACTTCAATTTATTTTCTATTAAATATAATAAAAAATAGCTTTGTCTCTATGAGATCTGATATTTGTTTAAATTTATAATTTGTCAGTGAGTCTGTGAGTTTCTGGATTGAAAGAGAAACTAGATATGATCTTGAATGTTGGATTTTGTGATAAAAATTCAGAGCTCCGTATTTCGAATATATTCAATATCGGCAACCTCCATTATTTTCCTAACTTTTAATGCAATAGATCTTTTTGATATAAATTGGTCATTCAAAATTAGTGTTTGCTGCAAAATCAGTTGATTTCGACATTCGCCATTTATTTGAAAGAAGATGTTATATTTATTTTGCGTGTTATTTATAATAAAAAGTGAATCAATAAGTTCTTCCACTATGCCCTTCAAACTCCCATTAGTTTTTTTTTTTTTACATTTTTCTCCAAAATAAAAAATATGGTAGTTGGCTGACATCGCAACTAGTATCCTCACATAATTTATTTTTTATTTTTTATTAAATCGCAATTTTAGAACACAGTTCTAAATAATTTTTTGTTTAGATGGGCACTTGTTCGTAGGTGTTTCATAAAAAAAAATAGAAGAAACACACAGACTACCAAATATATAGACATAACTAACGCTAATTCGTTGTTTCAATATTTTCAATTTGGTGTCAACCACGTGATCACATTGGTACTACTTACGCATTCAAATAACTCCGCGACTTTGTTTAAATATATGATTCGACCCAATATCCAAATCATTCGCTGGTATGTGAGAAACACATATAATGTCAAAAATTTGACGTGAAATTACATGGTTAACATAGTGTGAGTGATGACTCTCTCGGCGAGAGGAAGTTCCGGGTACGACTCCCGGTTGTGACTGATGGTTCATGTAATTTTTATTTGAAGAGGATATAACTCTTCTGGATGTCTTTTAGTCTCAATGTAAATGACAAAGAACATTTTTCTTTGTACTAAATTGCTTTGTTTTTTTTTTTTCGTCTCCCACGCAATTCTTACATCATCTTACCGCACTTATCTAAAATGTGGTCTAAACATATTCAAAATACCTTGTTGCATGTGTATCTGATTTATCGTTTTATACCGTTGGACTGGCTCTGCGCATTTACGTCTGCTAAATTGCGACAAAAATTCGATTAATTTAAATTTATCACGACAATATTTTGATAAACTGAATTTATTATCACTATAATAATTGTGAAATCTGTATTTATAGTATCTTTTTTATTTTTATTAAAAATCTCTCAAGTTATTTTACAATAATTAGTTTCTGTTTTTTTTTTATTATTATTATTAGACAGTGGTCGGCATTACATTCCCTTTTTTCATATCGTTGTCTAATTCTTTAAATCCATGTATTTTTTATTTTGTCGAGTAATATTTTGACGGTTCTTCGCCGAACTGTTTTTATTTATTTATTTACAAATATTATAAATATATAGTGTTGTCGCGAATAGAACGCTCGTGTCGTCGTATCGTGGGTTTGAATTCGACCACAGGCGGAGACTTTGCTTCGAGATACCTTCTGTTTTCGTTAATCTGATAATCGCTCAGCCTTATGTTGTTGGAGACGTTCAGATCAGCCGAAACACGCCAGAGCGCTGTTTCCTCGGCCAGAAGCGTGTGAAGTGAGAGCGGCTAGAGCTGAACGTGGATTATTTCAAATCGTGAGAAACGGCGTCATCGGTTGGTCGGAACCCCTAGATTATCTTCATCGCAAAATTTACATTCAATTACAATTTAAATTCAGGAACGCGCCCAGGTACTAGTCGAGTATTCAGTGTTTCGCTACTCTCCGCATCGAGCTATTTCCTGCAATTCTTTTTTATTTTTTCCATCGGTCCAGTCAGTTCCGAGCATTAGCATTAATATGTTTTGTATAATTATAAAATTAGGTAATTTATATGCGCTTACAATACAGACCTACACTATATTTGTATTTAAAATTATAAATTGTTATTTGAACATATGGATATATGACTTTTTGATAAGGTGCGTTTTTAGTGTCTGTTCCTTATGACGGAGGGCAAAGAGTTCCACGATACATCCAGAATACTTCTGGCAACGGCTGGTCGGTTCTCCAACCCTTCCTTCAGTTGAAGTGATGGCTGCCCTGACAGTTTGACATCTACCACACAAGTCGGAGTCGGAAACGGAGCCATTGTAGTTTACGCAAAAGAAATGTTATATGAGAGAATTTAGAACTTCAATATTATCCGTGTTGCTATATTAATAAGCTCTGTAATAATATACTTGTTACAAATATCATCAGGTGTATCTATTTTTTAAAATATAAATAAATTCATTCGATTCTATTTGGCGACACGGTCTGAACGAGGGATAGCACGACGGCAGAGCGCTCGTTTAGTTTATGAGAGATAGCAACACCTGATTCGATTCCGGTACTGGTAAAGATGAAAATAAAACACAAGGTAAAAATGTATAGTATGTAAAAATATTACGAAATTTAATAATATCCTATGTTGAAATAACGTTGAAATAACCTTGTTTGGGAGTCACTTCAAAAATGCTCACTGAACTGTTTGATAGTGAATGTAGTTGGGATTTGTAGTGTTGTTATTGGTCCTCGGAGCTGATTGTCATCGCCGCAGATCCGAGCCGGGCAGATCGTGACTGGAGTGTTGCTCCGGCGGGCCTTTCACCGGCCGCACGGGCTGCTGCATCTCATATGACCCCTGTCTGGTTATTGCGGCTTCATTGCGACCGTGTTGTTGCGACCGCAGACAAGATTAATGAATCTTGTCTGCGAAATCTAATTAATTTGCCTGCTACACGTGTGTGATGAGGCTATATCGGAGCGGAGCTATAGTACAGGTGTTATTATACATTTTTTTTAAACTTATTTATTTTTATAATTCTGCTAAGTTACGCAATGTTACCTTACAAATACGTTAAGGCAATTAATTAAATATCCAAGGCTACGTTAAAAATAAAAATATTTTTTATGTGAATGTCGATGTGTCTTTTTGGATTTTAGATAAAAAACATATTTTGAAAGCAAATGTACTAAATGTATGTTTTTACATCAGCATTTTTTAAAGATACAATTTTGTAATATATATTTTTTGTATGTATCGTTCTGACAACCATACTGAATTTTATATTACTTGATAATCAACAAGCGTTGTGATTGGCTGATTTCATTTTAGAGGGAATAGCAACTTGTACTCTATCTGCTTTGAGGTATTTTGGAACGATCCCTGATTTTGAACATGCAATATCAATGGATTTAAGTGGCTGATAATTTTTTTTTAATTCAAAATCTGTTTTAGGCGGTTTTGGAATTAGGCGCTACATATTTCTAGCAAGTAAAATAGATGTATTATAAAAATAAGATTTATATGTACATCCAAATATTACGACAATGGTGTATGATGCTACACAATGATCCGGATTCGTGTCCCGGTGGGAACTGTTATTTTTTTTTTTTAGATATATGTATGTAGTGATGAATTGAAAATAATATATGTATATAATATATATATAATACATGACGTGATCAGATGAACCAGATATTAAAAGCTACAACAACCGAAGATCGTGCAAAATGTGTGAAAGCAGATGATGCAAGAGTGGTGTACTACGACAGAAGAGTGGCGTTCTATCCTCTCTGCCTATCCTTATCAGCAAGTTAATTAGTTAGTTAACTGTATAAAATCGTGTGAATCTAAATTATTTAAATGCTACTAATTTATCTTTGAAGTTAGATGAAATTATCAATTTTAATTAATAATCAACTTTGTATTTTTTGAAGTCGACCTGTTTCGATACCTCTGTATCTTCATCGTAATGTACATCCATTGTGAAGAAAGATACTTATATGTGTTTGATGAGATGTTAGTTATTATTTGTTTAATTTAAGAAATACGTATTGTTTTTGTACTTTCAAATATTCTGTAGAATTGTAATTTTCTCAATTATTTGATTCCATCTCACACGTACATTCCAATAATATATTTTCAGTCAGCATAGAGTTGAACGCCAGGTCAACACGAAACCCGCACGCTCTGTAAAATTTCCTTACTCTTTTTATGATTGCTCGAGACCAAAAATTTGGCAGTCTAAGAAATTTCAAAATCCCGGAAAATACAAAGTTCCCGCGAATGCTTTTCTGCCATTACGGGCTCGTTAATTGTTGAAATAGATCATCTTTAACTTCTCATATCATTCCCTCCTCGCATGTCCACTCCAAACAATCAAGCCATCTCGGTGGTCTTTCATAATTTGATCACAAATAGATTTGCCGCGTATGCGCGCTTAAGATACGACTGTTGCATTACCAGCTTCTGGCTTGACTACCTCACATTTCATACATCACTGATGCTGATGCCGGATCTCTACAGGCCACTATTTTAATAAGCCTTAAGACCTGTATTATATCTTGTATTACATGTATAATCTACGGTAGTTAGTGTTTATTTAAATTATTATCTTTGCATAACAGATGATCTTGCACCTTTATAATAGCCGAAATAACGGTCTTTCTCGTTAAGGAAGTTTCAGAATGGAAACAAAATTAGGATATTATTAGAATACTTAAAAATGTGTTTTATTAAAAAATTAAATTAATTTAATTTTACCCAGTAAAATATAAATACTTATATTTTAAGTTAGGAGCTAGATTTTTTAATAAATAAATTACATATTTTTAAGATTAGCAAAATCAACTGTGGTTAAAATTCATTATTTTAGATTGTTAACTTTGTTTTATTTACCATTCAATGAATCGAATACATTTACCGGTTTCGAAAAATATAATTTTCTTCTTCAGTATTATTTAGTATTTGTATCATCGAGTAAATATTATATTTTAAAATAGATTATATTAAAAAAACAATAACATGTGTTTTTGATTAGTTAATAACATCCTGAAGAAGAAAATGATATTTTTTGAAACCGGTAGATGTATTTGATTCATTAAGTGGTTAATAAAACAAAGTTAACAATCTAAAAAAAATAAATTATATCTACTTACGTAAAATTATTCTCTTTTCAAAATTCTATTTTTATTTCATAAAGGATATGGTGTTTTCTGAAACATATGGTGATAATGCACTTTCCCCGGTTTGGAAAGAGATCCAGGTTCGAATCCCGGTAGCGCAACAACAATATTTTTCGATAAAATTAATTTTATTTGTATATATTTCTAATTAATATATTCAAAAATAATTATGTTACAAATTGACAATTGTATTAATTTATTATTACGCGAGAGTACCTTGAAAAACGTTAAAATGTTTGGATTCCCGGGAAAATTACACGAAGAATTCCCGGGATGAATGTTCCACCCTTGACGGTAATGACGAGACCGTTATCGTCAGATTTCATACTGGCAATAATACGACATTACTCAATACTGATTATATCGCTTCATCAGAAATCAATTAGTAATGATTTTTCGCACGACACGAATGTGACGAAATCTTCCATTTATGGCGGTCGACATTCTCTCTTGCCTTTTTAGATCGCTCCCGCCGCGACCCCTTTGTTTGGAACACATTTATGGTCGGGAGATACTCATTTTATTACGCCAATACCGTCAAGTGTAATATAATATTATACAACCGGTTGTGACATAGTATAACATGTGCACATTAAAGGCCGTGTTGTGTGATTAGTGGTTAATTTTAACCATGACAAATTTTTACTCTGGTAACTTTTTACTATCGCCTGTGGTTAAAATCGTTTGCGGGTTGTTTGAACGTCTAATTTACTATTGTCAAAGTTTAGATGAGATTCCTATAGGCGAGAATAATATGTTATTAAGGAGAACACATTCTTATTGTGAAGTTGTAATTGTTCAGAATAGACGGTCTGTGATATTTTAAATACTTATTAAATGCATTCATTAGAAAGATGTACATATAAAATCAATTTTATCGAAAAGTATTGTTGTCGCGCTACCGGGATTCGAATTTGGATCTCTTTTCCAATTCGGGACAGTATTTTTAACGGCAATTTTTCGAACCTTACATTATTACTTAATAATTTACTTAAAGTTATTTTAGATTCCGTAAAAATAATGTAGATGGTTTTCAAATAATGGAACCGATAGATGTATTAATTTGAAAAAGTGTAACATACGGGTTAAAAATACTATCGCTGTAGTATAGTTAGTAATGCACCTTCCCCGGATTGAAAAAGATCCAGGTTCGAATCTCGGTAGCGCAACAACAATATTTTTCGATGAAATTAATTTTATACGCTTTATGTGCTAGTCTTTCCAACGTTTCCCATCGCGACATCCACACCCCAATGAAACTGCGGAAAAGCGAGCAACGATTTATCCCAATCAGTCCTTCGATCATAATGTCAGAGGTCGAAAGCTTTGTTATATCATGAAGATTGAGGATTTTCGCTAGCATAGAAAAATTATTTCATGAAATTTTTTCAATTTTTTCGCGCAACTCTCGCCGTCACGGCAATAAATGCATTAATGAGATAATATCTAATGCCTCGGTACATATGTGCTCGCCCATTAATGTATAGCGCTGGTCGTGAAGGTTTATAATGATAATAATTGCGGATGAATTCAATGCAAGGTCCTGCTGTGCATGTTAATTGATCAATTATTAAAAAAAAAAACTTCAATGTACCGTTTACTTAACATGGATTATTTTAGTTGCACATTGGTCCAGTATTTTAATAAAGATTAATCGTCAACGGTGTTAATAATAATAATTGTTTATTCCAGCGTGATCAGTTTTATATTAAAGTTATGAAATAAATATAATGCTATGAAAAAGAAAACCAAAGAAAATATTAATAAATAAAAAGTAAAAAGTTCCGTCACGGCCATTGTTGTATATGTAGCTATTCTGTAGGCGTTGCCATTCTCTGGTCAGGGAACCAGCTTTTTCCACGAGAGCGCCGCTTGCACCGGAGAGTCGGTGCTGAGCTCCAGCCGCATCTTTACGCCCGCAACTCGATGTCTCAGAAGCGGAACGAATCCGTGTATACGGCCTTAGGTAAACATTGTAGATGCGCCAATCCAAACAGTATTCTGTATGAGTTGTTGTACTGAATACGTTACTTGCTTGTATTTCGACCAGAGCTCGCAGGTGTACATGCTGGTGAAGAAGGATTTAAACAGGATGCTCTTTACCTCCCTTACTGCATCGGTAGAAACATCGCGACAGCATATTTGCACGAACGCTCAACTGTCTTCTCTGCCGTTTTATATCATTCTTCATATCTGTCTTCATTAAGGGTGGATTTCCTATTTAAAAGAAGAAGAAACAATTGACATCTAATGTAGGTATGAGAACTAGTTTTTTTTTTAGATGCTTAGACGTGATCATTATCATCTCGCTGTTTGTCTTTTCAAATTCTCAAATATTTTCTATCTCTCACACCTGTCTTAAATGTGCATCCTTCAGTTTGATTGTTTGACGACCAGGTTTGCTTGAGATCTTACCGCCAGTGTTTTGTCTTCACGGAGTTTTGACGGTATTATCTTAATTCCAGTCCTGTCACTCCTGCAGCCAATCGGAGCGCTTTGATTTCGAATTTTGAATTTAAACATTTAAAATTTAATTTATACAGTTGTATGATTTGAGTAACATTCGCGTGGGGGTTTAATGGTGTACTTGAGAATGTCGCTGTCTTATCTCGCGCAGAGCGGTGAGATCACGTTTCTGTGAAAAGATTGTTGCAGATACCGCGTTTGTGTGGTGTTTTTTTTTTTACAATGCTGCATACCGTATCCGACCCGCCTCGTTTCAATGTTTACAATACAAGAGCGCAACGTCGTAAGACGCGGCTAATATTTATTCTATAATGATACCGTTCATTCAAAACACGATTGTATATTATAACTTCTTTAATATATGATACACGAAGCAAATATCGAGCCAATTGTATAGAGCGTAATCAGATGTACGAAACATTTAACACGTAACAAAATTGAACTACAGTAAAAAAAAAAACATGACAAAACGGTTAACATGAAAAAATCACCATCGCCAAATTGTTTACTGTTTATGACTCAATTTTTTTTATTACCCAGAACGATGCCACACGGTGCGCTCTATCTTTGCCATTTTAAACATTACCCGGATTACTTTTTTTATTTATTGTTGTTGTGATTTATGAAATTTAATCATAGAAAATCAATTTTATCGAAAAATATTTTTGTTGCGCTACCGGGATTCGAACCTAGATCTCTTTCCAAACCGGGGAAGGTGCATTATCCAACTATGCTACAGCGACAATACTTTTGACGACAAATTTTCGAACCTCCATTACAGTACTGTCGCTGTAGCATGGTTAGATAATGCACCTATCCCGGTTTGGAAAGAGATCCAGATTCGAGTCCCGGTAGCGCAACAACAATATTTTTCGATACAATCGATTTTACATGTATATCTTTCTAATTAATACATTTAATTAGTATTTAAAATATCGCAGACCGTGTGTTCTGAATAATTACAACTTCACAATAAGAATGTGTACTCCTTAATAATTAATAAATATTATTTGAGGTCCTTAACTGCAGAGACAGCTGAAACATTTAAATATTTTTTTTAGCAGAGAACTCAACAATAATAATGATTAGAATTTCATAAAAAAATCACGAATTTCTTGTACATTTATTTTGACATGAAATGAAAAAATCATCAACGCGAAGCTGACCTTTTTCAAAGACGTATATTGCAACTGTGACGTCACGTTCCGCACACAATGGTGTGATTTACCGTTACTTTTAAAAGTGCCGAGGGTGCCGATCGCCTCTGCAATATTTTTTTGGCTCGCTGTGAAGATCGATTTACGAGGCTTAGCGACGTTGTTAACGAAATTAACAGTTATTATGCTTCTGTCGGGTACTAATCTCCTCATTTTGTTTGTGACCTATGGGCACGCGCGTTGACCTCGGCCGGTGTTAATATACAACCTTTTCAAATGGGTAAACTAGTTTACAATTCAATATAGATTAGGCATATTTGGTTAACGCTTCAAAATCGCTTTGTTCACTTTGAATATGTATGTATTTAGTTAGATATTAAATTATATCGTATATCAATTAACATTAGGTAAAGTGATCAGTTATTAAACTTAGATAATACTTACTTAACTTATTAATATATTAGACATGCATTCGATGATTACAATAAGACGTTAAGATTACGTTAGGTTAAATAAATTAAAAAAATAGTAGATACATTTTAAAGCCGAAAGAAATGTTTTTGGATTTTATACATACATTACAAAGTATTTATCAAGACTGTGATATCTGGAGAGATTTGATCAACCCTAAGGTTTACTTAACTTTATCCATCTATAATGGAACGATTAAATGTATTAATTTCAAAAAGGTAACATAGATTCGAAAAATTGTCGCTAAAAATATTGTCGCTGTAGCGTAGTTAGATAATGCACCTTCCCCGGTTTGGAAAGAGATCCAGGTTCGAATCCCGCTGGCGCAACAACAATATTTTTCGATACAATTGATTTTATATGTATAGCTTTCTAATTGATATATTTAATTAATATTTAAAATATCACAGACCGTCTGTTCTGAATAATTACAACAACACATTAAGAATGTGTTGTTTAAAGAACATAATTAATTCATTAATTCCTAAAATAAACCCCCACATCTGTCCTGCTGTTTTTTTTAAACGAATTTTTGCAAAATCTCGATAATCAAAGATGTGGCCAAGATAGTATATTACTGTCGATTATAATTTAGATAATTCTGATTATTATTAATAATAATAATAATAATTACAGATGTAGCAATAGTTTTGATTAGTATATAACAAATGTTGCATCATTTTAACTTTTTGTAAACAAAATGTTACGCTCGCTGTAATACAGTAATTATTATTTGATTGGAATCATTGAAGTGGGGAATGAAGATATTTATAGTTGAAATATCAATAAATATTTTGTTTAAACCAATATTTCAACATGTTTCGATACTTATGGTATCTTCTTCAGCAAACAATGTTTAATAATACAACCATAGATAAAAACAAAACTATTATGCTTGTATTTTTAATTTCAGTATACATATATTGTTTCCTGAAGAAGATACCATAGGTATCGAAACATGTTGTAATATCAATAAATAGTGGTTAAAAATGAGGCCGCAAAGTAATTTTGCTAACATTGAAGAAGAAAAAAAAAAGAGGGGTGGGGGGTATAGAATGTGTTCATCTGTTTGATGTCACACACAGAATCGTAGAATCAAATCCAATATTATGCGTGATTTATTGAAGATTGTGTGATGCAGCTAGTATATAAGGGGCGATGTAAAATGCAAATTAATAAAATGTGTCCTAACGTTATATATATTATATGCTGAGGTGATATAATATAATCCGTTTTTTTTATTTTTATATAACATGCATAATTATTTGAAAAGTAAACATATTAAATCCGCGAGATCTTGAATACATTCTGATAACTGCTCTCGTGTTGAATTATTCAGTTCGCCTCGTCAGCGCCGTATATGGATCTGCATATGCTTCCTCGGCGGTGATGTCATGGGCGGAACTCGAGAGGCGACGGCTTCGGGCACACTTGCCCACTCGCTCACCGCACGAATACCTGCTTTATTTTTAGCCACGCCTTTGTGCATGAGGGGTGCAAACGCAAAATTGCCCTTTTACAATTGTTTAAAATTATACGAGGGCAAGTCAAAAATTATCTACACTACAATTTGTTCACACAACGGTAGAAGTTCAACATGTACACTGTATATTCACACTCGTCCGGCCGCTTGATCTACAAAAATATACTTTTACGCCATAAAGCACTGTCCCCGTTTTCAGAAATCGGATCACTGTTCGTTGTTCCTCCTTGGTGCAAACTACTAGCGGAGCGGACATGTTTACATTGTAATTAGAAGGCTTATAACGCGATTGGGATTAAATTTAGCACACGTGACCGCAGTCGTATCAACTCTAAACACGCAGATATATAGATATGGAGATTTGTGGGAGAGAATGTGATCACTTAAGCCAGCCGAAGACAGGTCGTAAGTCCTGTAATTACCCATACTTCCTTATATTTTCTATTGAATATAATAAAAGAACAATAGCTTCGTCTCTATGAGATATGTATTATTTGTTTAATAACGTTGCCTTTGTATGTGAAAATCCAGTAATTGTGTGTTCTTGGACATATTTTAATATTGCTAGATACTTTTTGACTCGCTCTCGTATATAAACTTAAGTTGATTTGCATCAATTTTTCTTATAAATTCTGATGATGATAAAGATGTTGGTAATCGGACATGAAATTGGCCAACCTCCGACACACGAGTACATTTAAGAGGTTAAACTGATTTATTAGTCCCATTTTTGGCGTTACCTCTCAACCATATGGTGTGACGACACAAAAGAACTTCAAATGCCGATGCCCACCAGCCGACCGACAAATCAGGTTCCCGGCCCGCACAGCCTTCGACTGCACCTGGTGAAAATGATGCGAGCACCCACCGCGGTCGCGTACGATGGTTCAAGAACGGAAACGTACACTTTTACACGGGATCGCTTGATTAGCGTTTAGTCTTGTCTGTTGTGGATCCGTTTTTGTGCTTTCCGATTTGCCAGCGTGGGTGGAGAGCCGTAGCGCTGTTCCATTTTATTGGATGTTTTTATGGGCGCCACTTTTCGCCCACTCTCGAGGGTCTAAAGGTCCAAGCGGACGACATTGACCCACATGAGCCCGTGCGGTATCGGCCAGCAGAAGCGCGTTATACTAATGAAGTCTTATTATACCTGTCTGTAATAATGAATTTAAATGCTTTGTTTGATGTGATTTATGTAAAATCTATTTAATAATTTCATCTTTTGATCGTTTTAGTTAGTTAGAATTATAATTTAATTAAAAAGTAGTACATATTTAAAATAATAAAAATTCAAAAACTTCAATATCTCTGACATGTCACGAGACATCCGGAAAGGTACGAGATCTTGCACCTTATAATTTGTCAGGGGTTCGCGCCTCGTTCCTGGAGACTAGCAAGTTATAGTACAAGTGTTTAGCTTAGTGTGAAAATAGTAATTTTTAAGAACACATTTTTATTGTGAAGTTGTAATTTTACAGAACATATAAGAATGTGTTCTCTTTAAAAATTTATAAGTTTTGTTAATGTTTTTAATATTTAATAGAAATGAATTATCAATTAACTCTGGCGTCCTCCTATCGGATTACTCAAAGATATTTGAGATTCCGTAAATATAAATGTGATGACTTTCGAAGTATCATCAGATTCCCTTAGGGTTCTATCCTCTGTCAGAGTACTTGGGTTCCCATACCTTGTTATATAAAACTTAGTATGTCCGGGTAACAATATTTAGTTTATTCCAACAAATATTAAAGTAATTATACACTTCAGCGATAGACTAGTTATTCTGGAGAAGCTGTGATGGAAGAGAGCTGTTCCCCCAGAGACGGCCTCTTATAAGGTTCGTCCCCCACCACTCATCTACTCACTTTCATGACACACACACACACATACATTTACAAAGTGACAGGTCTCACAATAAAGAAGATGGTTTTCAAATAATGGAACAACAGATGTATCAATTTGAAAGTGCAAGATATAAGTTCGAAAATTTGTCGTCAACTCACTGTTTTAGCGTAGCATAATCGATTAATACATTTCCCCGGATAGGAAGAGACCCAGGTGCGAATTCCGATAGCAACGACAATATTTTTTCTATAAATTGATTTTATATGTGTATCTTTCTAATTAATACATTTAATTTGTATTGAAAATAGTAGTATTCCGTGTATTCCGTCGGAACTCTGAAAGAAGAAGAACATCATAGCTGAAGAACCCAAGGCAATGATTTCGCCAGTCTTATTTTCCAACTTTTGAAATGCACGATCGAATTTGGTCAATAAAAAAAAAAATTAACACTTTCGCATAAACCGTCCCATAATACTTTTAGGTCCGTCTTGTTGTTATAGGGTAGATTTCAAACACTACACCTAAAACTACTGAACTTTGCCGATTATTGTGTGTCAAAGCAAAAAGGGTGTCAGACAGACGGACTTCGTGTCTGTCACGGTAGGGTAGATTCGGCTACCATCTTTATGCCTTCCGTCCGGTCTTCGTGGAGTTCGAGAGATGTTCAGATAAGGAAACGGATGATATTAAACAAAGAGAGCGGCCGTCGTGGACGCGCGTGTCTGCATGCAAAATACACTTTGATCATGGCCAATGGGGGACTGTTTGAATATTAAAATTATGTATTGTAATTTGTATCTTGGTCGGCGTACGGTTTCGGACGCTGGCGCCCGTATTGTGTCTGATGTTCTTAAATTGGTATCTCTGATGGCGACATTGAAACATCGCAAGGATCACCATTTTCGGGCTGCACTGATATTCTCTACGTTACTCTTGTCATTTAAAATGAGCCACTGCATTTCTGGGCGCATATTTGAAGCGAATTTTTGATGAAAACCTTCACAAGATCCAGAGGAACCTGGACAACACAACAGATGAACTGCGAACAGCAACATAGATATAGGGACTACGTTTCAGGTTAAACCATCATTAATATAAAAACTTCTAACTATTTCAGTCACGGCCTTTGTTGTATATGTAGCAATTTTGTAGGCGTTGCCATTCTCTGGTCAGGGAATCACCTTTCCATGAGAGCGCCGCTTGCACCGGAGAGTTGGTGCTGAGCTCCAGCCGCATCTTTACGCCCGCAACTCGATGGATGTCTCAGAAACGGAACGAATCCGTGTATACGGACTTCGGTAAACATTATAGATGCTGCTACTGACCAGATTCATCTTCCACGCTACATTGAACCACCAGTGTTCCCATTATGTCTTCACGCCTGATGATACGACTTTAGTATTAAAGTACGAGAGTGTACCCAATATGTTTTTTTTTTAACGTAGAAACTGTAGGATTTTGATATTTTAAACTAGACATGTTTTTATTATACTGGTATATTTGAATTTTTGACTACTCTAACAATGAATGATCTAACAGCATACGTAAAATAATTCTAAGCTCTCAAATAAAATAGAGTGTGACGCAGGCATTATAAATATAAATTTTTCAAACATTTTGATGAGTTGAAACTTACATAATTCATAAATTAAGAAGGCGTCGTTAACTTGTTGATAATTTGTTATAAACTTTTGTTTGTCACTTTTTATCGCAACATTCTGAAAAAGAATTCCACTGCATTTGTGCAAAATTTTGCTACAGTACATTTGTACAGCAATATATTTTTTTTATATACAAATTGTATCCGATGATAGGGCCCATTTCCGATCCTTGGGGCACTCCCGATCCCGGTTATGGCTCGTGAGGCGCGCACAATGGGCGGCACGACGGAGGCATTGGTCGCCTCCCCCCAAGCGTGACACACATTGCTGCGGGAGGGAAACAGGATCCCGAACCGGTAACCCTCGCCCCATACTGCCGCGAGCTCTATCAAAGCAACGTGACGGAAATAAAATTAAAATGTTGTCATTATACAATGAACATTTTTGTAATGGTAGATGATAGATGGTACGATATATCTCGTGATAATTCTTCTACTTAGTTAATTTTTTTTTTATTATGTATATGATATTGCTCGCATTATTTTATTTAAACAGCATCTTAGTACTCTAAATCCTGCAAAATAATATCCTTTGTGTTGAAGGAACAGTTAAGGGGTTAACTTGGCTCAGTCTATGGGAGTCTGTGTGTAGGGTGTCAGAGTGGCTGGCTCGGATGAATGTAAAAAAAAAACACTTGATTTACACATTAAACATGAGACACTCGACATTAATAGTTCTTTCAAACGAGGTTCGCCAGTTCCCCAGCTGACGAGGAGATACTTTTAGGAGTGATGGTTTCTATGATACTTGACTTATCCATTTGGGTGGTGGGTGACAGCCGTCTTTCGGACGCCATGCGCCCGGACCAACCTTCCATCTCGCTTTCGATAACTTTCAAAGACACTCCATCTCGTTCAAGTCCAAGTAGGAATACCTCGATACGTTTTCCACCGCCGCCCGCCGGTAAATTGCACTCGAGTCCCAGCTAGACGATCCATCATCACGCGGGTGAATCAGGGCCTATTCTCCCGTATTTATCGCATCTCATAATCCTTGTCGCGATCTTCTTTTCGCCATTCTCTCCGGCGAAACGCCGCGCGCTCACTCCGAAGTTCCCTCTTCCCCATGTCCTGTTTTCTTCCGCAGACACCGCGTCCCCTCCGGTCGGCATAGTAACGCTCGGTGCCGCCGCGCATATTTAAAATGTCACAACGTTCATTGGCACGAAGGAGCTAAAGATGTAAAACATTTGACTATTAGTCTTCATCTGACCTTAGTTGGGACTAAATGTTTACAGCACGTTCCTTGACCTGAGTGATTCCTTGTTTAGGAGAGATAAGGAATTAAATTAAGTATTATGAAAGTTACGGGAATATTAATATACCTACATTCTATTATCTTCGCTTTCCTTATTATTTGTTATTTTTCTTTATCAACAATTTTGCATCCATCTTCCTCAAACTTTACCATCGGTCCCTGCCTTGTGCAGTTCTCATCGCACCATTTCTCCTCGTGTCGTCCTAATCTAGCCTAACTATTATTTATATGTTGAATTTAGTTCGAATCAACTATCTATATGTTTTGTTTATTCATGGCAAAAAATAAAAATTTATTATAATGTGAAAAATAATTAAAAATCTTACGTTACATTAAATGATTCCTCGATCAAATATTTCTGCGTGGCAAAGTTTCAACTGTTTTGTTTTAAAAACCAGCAAATCAACATACCTTATCAGGTACCGATCCCCCGACTTGCTTGAAGTCCTTCTTCCGCGTGTTCAGTTTTAACGATACGATCGTCTGATTTGCTTATTACATGATTGTACTCTCTGTGTTGGATGCGACGTTAATACTTCCCCTGACGTATTCCTCCGTCGACTTCTTATTCTCATTAAGTATCAGTGCATCATTCATTGTTACAGATGTTTCAACCCCTTGTTCAGTGAGGAACAACTTTTGATTTAGCGAACAATTTAAGTTCAACCGTGCGTTTAAATCATTCGCCGATGAATCTTGGCAACAATCTGACCGGCACTCGCGATGGCTATTTGTGACAAGATAGTATTGTTGCTCCACCCAGAAGAAATTTAATTATTTGTTGAGAAATTGAAAAAAATTCAAAAATGTGTCGCTCGATTTTGGACACTTGTGAAATAACTATTAAAGTAGAATATGCTTTGGTGTTTTATTTTTTTAAAGGCGACCGCTTTCAGAACGAATGTTATCTATTAGGGTAGGGTGAAATATAAAATATAAATTTTCAAACATAGCAAACACGTTGTGGGTTGACATTTTAATAAAATAATAAACCACTTTATTATTTTATAACCATGAATGGTTTCAAATATTTGACGCAACCCGAAATGCAAGTCTGAAGAAAACTAAGGCAAATGGATATGGCCTACCTTGCGTTGAAGTCCTGGGTTGAGCGTCGATTACACCTCCGGTTGACGAGCACGTATATTATGCCGAACCGAGATCTCGATAACGGCACTTCCGAAAACGATTAAACTTCCTCTGCGCGGTCCAAGCGATACGCACGGCGTGAGTGTAGGGCGGCAGAAGAAGCACAAAAAAACCTTAATGCTTCGTGGTCGAAGCACAATCGGAGAGTGGTCCCGGGCGGCGAAATGTAAGGTAATCGACCAGAGCGGGGCAGGTGTAAAATTATTGGATAGACGAAAGAGGACAGGGAATGAGTATTCGAATTGAGTCAACAAGTTTCAGTTGGACCCAACCTTCTTCAGGACAATGTAGTATATAGATTAATCTAAGTAATGATATTTAAATAGGAGGTTAAGACGATAGAGCAACAGTATATCAGAGTGGGACAGAGTATCAGTATCAACAACCGTAATATCGGACTATCGAATCTATATTTCAATAATATGGCACCCCACCAAAACAAACAGCACCTAAATAAAATTTCGATGTAATTAAAATTATTCCATCTTTGTAAGTTAGCTGTCAAAACGAACAAAAGTGACATATAAGAATCGTGGATAGACAACTTATATGATGAGATTTTTCCCTTGCCACAGACAGAAGAAAAGATGACAGATCGACCCCTCGGAATAGCAAGGCTCCATGTTTTGAGATAATGAGCTCAAAAGTATGCAAATATGATCAGCTTTAAGGTTTTAACTTATTTTCAGTATGACCAGAATTAAAAATAAATAAAAACATTGTAAATTAACAATAATGATCCATAAATAGAAATAAATAACTGATGCAGTTGGAACTGCAGCTCTTGCTATCAATTCCTTTAATATCCGTTAAATAGAAAGAAATAAAAAATAATGCATTTGGAACCCTTTTCACGCAATTCCTTGCTACCACCAGGCTGGAACCTTGTTATTCTAAGGAGTCGAGATGTCAATATACGAAGCACTATATAGCCATAATGACACTGCTGAAGTCGGCATGTACATGTAGATGGGGTAGAGTAATATTTTTATGCACAATTTGAAATGGCATAAAGTGTTTTCTATCCTGATCTTAGCAGCTCTCTGTTTACCGATAACAGTAAATCTCATAAATATAAACCTCAATGAACAATTCCTTAGGTATTGTATGTTTAGCCGATAATCGTGCATCACGGATCCGTGATTGTCTGACAATACTCTAACAATATTAACTCGCTGCTGAATTCATTTTTCGTACTGGACCGCACTCTGTATCCGAGCAGCATCCCATTGTTGCCTTGATACGTTTATTGACCATATAAAATCCGTAGCGAATTTGTAATTCTGTATTTTTACTCGTCTAAGTAGCCGTTAATAATTTTCGGCAGCGTAGAATTTGGAAGGGTTAGACTGAGACCGCCATTCAGAAAGAAGGCCAAATTTCAGACATCGATGATGTACGGTGCGATGAAGATTTTTAATGCAATGCCAGAAAACATAAGAAAGGAGGAGAAATTGAATAGATAAGTTTTAGTGAAAGCAAAGAATTTAATCTTTTTTTTACTGGTCGCGGTGCATTTTAAATTTATAATGTCTAGTTTCCAAGCGAAAGACTTTCATGTTCCCACTAAGTTGGCGCGCGCATTGCTCATATAGTATATCGTAAATAATCTGATCATAAAATTAAAAAGATTCCAAGACATCGTGTAAATAACAAAATAATACATATGAATGCCAAATTGTACGGCCTGTATGTTTAGACAAATTTGTCGAGATAATATTGCTGGCACAGACGTGAGTACGACCTTGAAACGAGCTTGAAATGATAAATTATATTACTTATGATGTGTCTCATTGTTATAAACAGATCGCTTAAGCGGTTCGATCATAAGGAACGGACGAATGAGGAGGTAAGAAAAATATATGACGAGAGTTGTTGGTGGCACCGGAAATAGAAGACGTCCGCGGTAGACTTGGCACGTCCAGGTAGATAGGTGATCCTGTTAAAAGCCTCAATTATCGACGAACTTGTATGAATGTAAACGAGGCGAGAATTGTGTGTTAGGACAAAAGGGTGTGGTGTGCTATCCTCTCTGTCTACTAGTGAGGATAAAATCGTTATTTTAACCGTTATTGTGACTGTGATTGTGTTCGATTATAACGAAGATTGATAACTGATTAACGTAATTCTTCGAGCGATGACTGGTGCACTAGAGAATAAGCCTCCGACAGTTAAATCTTAGTTACCAATCGTCGACACAATCACAATCACGTAACGGTTTATGATGGTTAGTTAGTTAATAACTAAACATACTTATGTATCTAAATATTTTTGTGGATTTTCATTATTAGTATCACATGTTAAATAGTTATCATGTTTATATTTTATTAGTAACTATATAATACTATGTACAAATCTGTTTGGACTGAGCCAGTCTCACTAGAGAAATTCTGTGTCGAGACGGGCATAGTTTACACGCAATTGTTCAATTAATTAGAATTACAAGTAGTGGATAGAATTACATTTATTACTAAATATGAATTAAATATATTAATTAGAAAGATATACATATAAAATCAATTTTATCGAAAAATATTGTTGTTGCGCCACTGGGATTCGAACCTGGATCTCTTTCCTAACCGGGGAAGGTGCATTATCCAACTATGCTACAGCGACAATATTTTTAGCGACAATTTTCGAACCTATATGTTACCTTTTTGATATTAATAACAATAATATTGCAACAACAATATTTTTCGATAAAATTGATGTTATATGTATATCTTTCTAATTAATATATTTAATTCATATTTAAAATATCACAGACCTATGTTCTGAATAATTACACGCAATTGTTCAATTAATTAGAATTACAAGTATAGAATTACATTTATTACTATATAAAAGGTGTATATGAAGAACAATTTTAAAATTGACTTAATTTTTGGATCACTTTGTAGCAATAATTAATATAGGTATGAGTCAATATGTTTGGGTGAGCGCACCAATACTGGCTCTACCCCTATTACGAATCCAATATACAATAATGTTTATTACAAGATGTTTACACTGTCAAAATCCCTCAATAAAATATATTCATCATTAAAAATTAGTGTTGAAAAAATAGCTCGTGAGGATTTTTACTTTGTTCAACTCGCTTTCAACTCTCATTCATAGAGAGAACGTCGCTTTCGACAACATGCAGAAGAAGGATCCTTGCATTCTCGGACGTGTCACCAGAAAGAAGGATGAAAGAAAGACAGTTGAGAGAAAGCGAGAAAGAGGAATGTCTCCTACAGGATATGTGTTGTATTCTGTAATCAAAATTACACATTGCACAAATTTTGGACAGCGTCGAGCACTATAAAGAAGTACATCTTAGTCTACGCGAGCCAGTGTCTTCGTCCTACGACCGACACTAGGCACCAGATGATGATAATAGATCGCGCTGGTTCTCTTTTTGCACCGTCGAACATTCTGGAGGCGGACGCTGGCCGCGAGCTATTTGGGTAACTAAAGGTCGCCGGGTCATCAGCTAGACTATTTCTCCAGACTGAATCGCACGTTCGTGCCGTTGTTTTCTGAAGCGTGGACACGCTAATGTGTTTTCGAATGAAGAATGTAGCTTAATATCAGCGCACAGGAACTCAAGAAATGGGCGATTTTCTTTTCATGCAATAGCTTCATTCTTGCATTTTCAACTCGGTTATTTAGATTGTTGGACAAGACGCGTGTAGCTGGCAGAGGGCTGTGATGATACCCCTAAAGTGGTAACGTAGTAAAATTGGAACAGGCAGGTTTCGTACACAATTTAACGCTTCTAAAGTGTTGAACGTCTGAAATGCCTGGGCAATCGTAGATTCGGCAGATATCACGATGTTTGAGAAACTCCGCACTCGCCAGTCTCCACTCACCCTCTGGACTGTCATTCAATCTAACTACACTACGGCGACAGAATCGAGAGTGTCATCCCGCCCGCAGAATTCATTATTAGTACATTAATTTACCACCGTATTAGGCGTATTTTTCGCTCCGGCGCCACGCCGATGATTACACCTCCAAATCACTGTCTCGTACCATTACAACATTAATTAAATGGCGTCAACTCGGCGACTCATCAATCCTGTGCGATACACGCCTTGGATAAGATGACACGATAATGTCATTGTTCTCCACGTTTCCAGAAAAGCTTGCGCGATGATTTGAAACGGAGATTCGACCAGTCTTGAATAAACGTTTCCTCGTTTGGTTACATGTATATTCTGCATAATTTCATAGCACAATTGGATCAGATTAAATAAATCTACAACGGTTGCATTTTCTCTCCATGAGAAAATCTCAATTCAATCAGGTCATCCGGTGGTCTTTGATCTCAGCAACTTCACAACAGTCTTCTAGTTCTCATGTTATTTTTTTTCTCTCTCGGGGTCAATTGCGAGTCATGTATGTACCGCATAACAAATCTGCTCCGTTAGTCTTGCTAACCAAGTTTCCGGCATATCTAATGTAATGTGTAGTATAAGTTATATCACTAGACTCAATCATTTCGCTATTGTGATGCAATGGAACCTCGATTTTAAGTTTTTGAAGGGACCGATAAAAATAGTCACATTTTAAATTTGTTTTCACATTGCTTTCTAATTATTTGTCTATGCTTGCATTTTTAATTTTAGTATACATTGGTATCCTGAAGAATGGACCATTGGTCTTGAAACATGTTGATTTATCAATATAAAGGTGTTATTTTTATAGGTATAGAACTTTAAAATGAAATTAAAGTCGCGGTGATGGCCATGATATTGGTTTTATTAGAAACATAATTTTATGCCATTTTCGACCACTTGTTGGAGTAGCTGAGGTCGCATATCGGCAATAACGCGACAAATGTCGTCTTACAAGTCTCTTTTTTATCGGCGTACTGGCGACTTCACATACCCCACAGAAAATAATCCAAAGATGTTGGAGGCCAATTCACGGGTCCATTACGCGAAATTATGCGCTCATCGAATGTTTCCTTCGATAAATAGATTGTGGCGCGCGCTGGGCGGCATGTTGCGCCGTCTTGTTGGAGTCACAGCAGCTCTTCCACATTAATGCCATTCAATTGGGGAACGAAAAAGTCAGTAATCATGGATCTATAGCGCTCTCCATTGACTGTAACGTTCTGGCCGGCATCATTTTTGAAGAAACGACAGCTTCTTCGGTGCGCACTGTACGACGTCTCTGCAGATGCGTGGTGCGAAAACGATCCATGGTTATTTGAATTACTTGCTCGGAATGACGATTATGTCTACCGTAACATAGACGGTAAGTTTCGCGAACTGAAACACGATTTTCGAAATAAATTGCAGGCGTTAGTCTATTCATGGTGAAATGGTCAACCAAACTGAGCACAAATCAGATTGGCTGTCGCTGGAAAAAATGTAGCAAATTTGAAAAACACCCTTTACATAACATAATACCACATGTATTACTTCTTCACAAATTGTATCAACAATTACAAGGAAGCTAAAATAGAGTTTAAAAGAAGAGTCTTAAATAATCTCATGTCTCACCGGAATGTCACTTCCTAGCGAAAGCAATCGGCTTTATGCTAGTCACAATATCAATACGTTAATAAAAATATGAATTAAATATATTAATTAGAAAGATATACATATAAAATCAATTTTGTTGTTGCGCCGCCGGGATTCGAACTTGGATCTCTTTCCTAACCGGGGATGGTGCATTATCCAACTATTTTCGAAACTATATGTTATCTTTTTGATATTAATACATTTAATCGTTCCATTATTTGAAAGAGCCATCTACCTTATTTTACTTATACTTTAATTCATTGTTTTGTGTTTTTGCTTAACAAATTGCCTATTGTTTATCGTCCTCGATTCTGCGCAATAAAATACAATTTTTCGGGACACTCGTTGGTACAACACCAGCATATTATTGTATCGCCAAGTTGGCCTGTAACCAATTGCGCGGATTCTGGGACGTGTTCACATGTTATTATAGCGGTTTTGGCGGTAACTCCATCCCACCTCCGAGTGTACAGCTACATGCAAATTGCTGTCAGCATTCTGTTACACATTATCGAGATCCTGCGATCAGCATGCAGAATCGTCGATAAATTTTGCAGGGTCGGATCTGAAGATGCCATGCCGCAAGCATGAGTCATGGGGTTTTATGGATAAAGACTGTGACTATGTTAAATTGGGCAGATTTAAAAACAGTACATTTAGTTTGGATTTGATAAACTTAACGGGATTCTCTATCATCGAAAAAGTACAGGAAAAGTAAAAAATTATCTACATTTTTCTTTCTACGATTTATTTTCACAGACTTGACGAAAGCCAAGATCGTCGTGGATACTTTGATGAACAGAAACATGCGTGATGTTGAAAGGAGACGCTACCTCACCGATGGTAACTCGCCTATTCGCTAGAACCATCTCTCGAGCTTGCTGAATCTTGTCTTCCGATCAGATGAAATCGGTTCACTGCTCGTTGTTCCTCCTCGGTGCAAACTGCTAGCGGAGCGGACATGTTTACACTGTAATAGCCGCAAGGCAAATGACGCGATCAAGGCAATATGACAACTTTGAAGGTGTGTTATGGCGAAAGTGTAGATAATTTGTGACCATTTATCTAGTGTTTATTTGATGTGATGTATCTATGGAATGGCTGCGAGATGCGCGCAAGTGGGCAAGGTGACGTGCGAGTGAAAGGAAGAAAAAATCACCACCGGAGTCGGGCGCGCTCTCTCGTTTCCGAACCGTTGTACGGATGACATCTATTGACTTGTAAAGTGTATAGCATCGTAGAATAAACACTATTTTTACATAGTACACAATGAAGTATGGTATATGTACACAATGAAAACATCATCAAAATCTAAATACCACAAATCTGCAAAGATGTTTGCAACCAGTCCGCATCTTAATATTCAAGGTGCACTTCTGCACTTCTCTGCGGTGATTTATCACCTCTCAGCATCCGTTAAGATGCGGTGACACTTCGCCGTCCCTGGACTGGTCTGGTCTCGAATGCCGGGGCGCAATCGTGCCGCGCTTATTTGATCGCTGTGTAAGATATGTGTACAGTGCAGCAGCATCGGTGAAATGAGCTCGAAAAACCGCTCAGACATGACAAATCAACTTGGCGGGAAAAAAAAAATAATCGATTGACCCAGCTTCGGGAGCGGTCAAGGAAGTTTTTTTGCAAATGGCGGTTGTTGCAGATTCTTGATTTTAATAACGGTTAACGAAAACCTGTTAAGGAAGCAATCAATAACGTCTAATGCAAATCATGTTTTCTAACAGCAAACGAACGAACCTCAATTTCGAAATAAGGTGAGTCGGGGTAAATGTGACACTGACTGAACTGTTCTCAAACTTCATAAGATTGACTTTGATAGAACTTTGATAAAAGTATCACATTAACCATTTCCTAATTTAAGTCATTAAAAATTGGAATTTAATCTTTTAGGATAGCTGATATTGAAATCATATTATGAAAATTGGACGAATAGACGCGTTTACCCCAGATTTGGGGTAAGATCATCTAGTTGTATTATTTCTGCTAATCTGCTCAATGACGATATAAATGAATTATTTTGGTTCTTAATGACGGGTAAAACGTGCAAAGTTCCAAAAAATCTAATAAAATTGCTTAAACGGGGTAAGTGCGACATGTCATTTCAACTGACATTCAACACTAATTGAGAAAGTTTCCATACAAAAATGTATGAGGTACCATACCAACCACTGAGTAGGTTTAAAATTTACGGGGTAAGTGTATCTGGTCTTATAAATCGTAATCCGCGAAAATAATCACAAAACTTATAAATACATCACAAACTACAACTCAAAATAAAGGTACTTACGTAATATCAGCGTCCTGGCACAAAAGATTGTCGAGATATACGAAAGATTGAAAAGGCACACACAACTTGCAAGTCGACATCAAACAGCTGTCATAAATTGAAATGGTATTACAAGCAAACTAATGTTTGGATTTCCACCAGACACCAGACTGTCTCTTCAAATATTAATTTATAGTATTTCTTTATAGATTGCGGCACTGGAATCTAATTTCAAACTTAATTAGGAGACTTAGATGCATTTACCCCGACTCGCCTTACATCGGATATCGTTTTACATGAAACCGATATTGTTTGAATATATCTTAAAATGTTAAATCGTCAAGTCATAAACAGTCAACAATTCTTTCTTCTTCAATACATATTTTTAAAATTACTTTGCGGCAACATGTTATATAAATAATAAGAAAAAACACTTTGTTTAAACCTCTATATATTGATTCATCAACGTATAAGAATTTGGTTATTTATTAATGTCAAAAGAATGATTTGTTTCCAAAACGTGATTGGAAAATTCAGAATAGTTATTACTATTTAGATATCTCCGATGCTCCTTAATTCTTATATCAGTTTTATCTATAATTACAATCATTGCAAATGAATTCTAAGTAATAATACAAATTAAATTAGTGTAACAGACCTAGTTCACAAGACTTCATGGGTGGATACCTGACTATATTACTAGTCGAAAATGTTCAATGAATATGTGCAAATTCTGCACTGTCACAGAAAATATTATTGTATGAAATTTTTACAAAATCGTGTCAAGCGTGAAGTCTACATACTTTGAAATAAATATTTATATCTTTGCTTCAGGCCCTAAATTATGTAAAAAAAAAAGATCTAGCCGCTGGAAATTCGATAACCCTTAATTTTTCGTATTCAATATATAAATTGGAATCAAAAGAATATTTCAATTAATCGAAATAATCGCATTATTACGATTTTTTTATAAGCATTCTAAACGATCAAGTTTAAGTATGCCCATTTAGTATTTCATCGTTATCATCCGTTTTCTGTCCACTGCTGGATGAAGGCCTCCCCAAGCGTCTTCCAATTTTAAAATAATTTATTTATCTTTCGTCTATCTCCATATCTGATGTTATCTAACCATCACGTCATAATGACGTCATTCCGAAGGTTCACCTCTGAGTTGGACACTTAGCGCATCACTCTTGTGCATGATTTGACCTTTTTGATTCCTCGCTTTTTACACAATCGGTTGACATCTCAATTATCTACACTATTACTTTTTTCTTTCGAAGTAGGTACCTATCATAAGAACGGCTGAAGTCTGAGATATTTTTTTTTACTTAATTGAACCAATTGATGTCATTATCATCCAAAAATTATTCGTGTATCTAATCAATGAACGTCTCTTCTTTTCACAGATCTCCGATATAGTCGGCCAGGAGACGAACGTGACTGCCCGAGAAGCGCTGCTGAGATGGGCCAGGAGATCCACTGCCAAGTACCCCGGAGTCAGGGTGAACGACTTCACATCATCATGGAGAGACGGACTGGCCTTCAATGCCCTCATCCACCGCAACAGACCGGACCTGATTGACTGGCGTAATATCAGGTAGGGTCCAGACACAATGGTTCATTAAATATGCTGTCTCTTCAAAGGCCATCTGTCTGCAGATTAGAATTATAATATTATGCATATTTTAAACCGGTTTGGTTCATCATTCGTGTTCGACATGATACAATATTCAACTTGGTTTAACAGTGATTAATGCGGGGAATTGAAACAGTGATGAGGCGCGACGAAAGAAAGTACTTACTTAATTTAATTTATTTTTAATATAAGTTTACAATGAATTGCAAGATTGAGAGCGGTGGAAAAATAGAAGCTGTACTGGTATGTCTCAGAAACTAAGGAGCGGCGTGCTGCGCGCGCCGCTGTGACGTCCTACAATGTTATAGTGCATTGATGTCACTCTGTGTCCGCTTCTCTATAGATCAAATCATTTTTCCTACGAAAAATGCAACTTTTTAATGTTTTATTTTTAACACCTTATGAAAGTTTCGAACCTCGAAGCCTCATCAGCAGAAGATACAATACGATTGATGAAGTGAGGGTTGTCATGTTGTTGTGTTACACCTTAAGGGTGTATTTTTATTCTAGAAGATGCTGTTAACGGGTTGGTCGTTTATTATTATTTTATAAATAAACATATAATTCCTTCTTTATCCCGTACAGGACCCGACATGCGAGGGAGAGGCTGGAAACAGCGTTCCACGTGGTGGAGAAGGAGTATGGCGTTACTCGACTTCTCGATGCCGAAGGTAACATCATGTTTATTTTATTTTTTGTCACATTGAATACTAGAATAGTTTTCTAGGATTCAAATCGGCTCTCTCTATTTCAATACGTGTGAGGTTATTATCTAACCGGCCTAATCGCTTACGCTGACACCGACACTGACATTCCAATTATCGCTTGTGCGACATGGCTTGTCGTTTTATGCACTATTACGAGCGAGATTACCGGAGACGCCCGGATCGTCGCCCATTCTTTTGTTGCGACAAAGACAATGCAGCCGACGATTAAGACCACACCTCGTGTGGAACGACGTTGATGACATGTCGCAAAAACCTCGTTCTGTTCCCAGCGAATCCATTGTGCTGTTGGCGTTGCATAATTGCAAAAGTGATAGTGGAATTGTGTGTATCCTGTGTTTTTTTTCTGGTCAATCTTAAACCGTCAATATTATCCGTGAACTAAAATGAGGTTGGATTATTTCGTACTCTAATCACAAGTTTTTAGAATCTTGTGTATCGTATTTTTTGTGTTGCTATAAAGCGCCCTCTCGCTCGGCGGTGGCTACTCCCCAAAAATCTCCACAACAACGGTACCGCATTACAAATTTTCTTAACCATATAAATGTGTATTCTCGTTATTCCCTTAACTGTCATAATTTTTTAATTATACCTTAATGAATTTGGATCAATCCGGATTCTGCTGGCACCTCCAAAGACGTGGACTGTATATTTTTCATTCCCACAAAGTATTGACGCGAAGTCTCGAAATTCGTCAATCGACTGGTCGGCGGCGAGGCCGTGATTGGAAGGGAATAGAGAAACGAAATAAAGCACAGTGCATTATTTTCGTTAATTAATTAATAATACAAATAAATATATGTCCTAAACAATGACTATTATTTTCAAACTGAAAATGAGGAAATTAGTTGATCACACCACTTGCTCGCTAACGTCTTACCGCTACACCAAGCAAGCGCGTCGAATAAAACAACAGCAGCACTTCGTGACGATACACCATCAGTCAATGGCTCCCGGATCAGGTGTCAAATGTCAGGTGCGGCTGCAGGTCCGCAACAGGTTGCAGCCAAAGTGGCCATTGTTATTGTTCACGCCACATTTAACCACCTGACAACCGGGTGACTGAAAACAATGCACCACTTTGGGATGGATCATTACGCGCGATGTCAAATGTGATTTACACTTCGAGTCGAGGGTCGCACATGAACGAATCTACCTGTCGGATCTGCAATGATTATATTGTTTATGGTCCCGAAGGTGGCTGTCGCTTGCTCGCATTGTTGCTTCTTTCGTTTTTATGAATCATTATTTAGTAGACCTACTTATCTATCAATGCTCCGGTTAAGCTTTTTACAAAAAAACATAAGAATTAACCTAAAATGTCGTATAAATTAATATTATTACGAAGTTCTCAAATACAGAATAGAATAAAATTCAGATTCGCTTGATAGATGCGACAGTAGACTTACGAGGATGACATCTGCCATGGTTATCGATTGTGAGTCCGAGTGTGGCTGAGGAGCCTTAATCTCGAACCGCCACACCCTTACACGTGTTGTGCACGTGCATCCGCTAGGCAGTGGTGTTCTGTGTGACGGATCTTCCACCTTTTCTTTCTTCTTTCTCATTTTTTCGATAATTACATCAGCCCTCTTCCGTCGCAAGTTTCCTCTGCGCAATGTACTTTTTGATGTCATTGTCCTCGGTCATGAGGCGCGGCTCTCCAGTGTTCAATTTCCACATATGCTCAGATTAGCCTTCTGGGCGGGGGGGTGTCATTGAATCTTTTTCTCGGCCTACTCTTTAGCCGTATAATAATTAAAATATACAAACAGACTTAAATATCCTTATCCGATCACTGAGATCTCCACCCCTATTTCACATCGAGTTGTACAATACCAATTTAGACTATTATGTCTCTGTCCTACCTAGAATGCTCAATTAGTACAACGATATCTCATAGATTACCACTAACGCAGTGTTAGGGATTATCTCGTGGACTGTATGAAAGAAGGCAATTGAATGATCTCTCGCCGGATGCTGGGAGTCACTTTTAAGACACTCGAAGTCGTTGTAGAAGGTACCGTCGGCTACTTTGCAAAGTATCTCGCGATGTAGGTAGATGACTGGCGCGTTTTCGAAAAAGGTACACAAGTTGTATTGCTTACAGGACGGCGTTCAAATTAGCACTGTTGGACGAGTAGGTAGAACAAGTAAGTGTTGGGTAGTTGAAAGAGATCTATGTATCTAGAGAGTTGGATTCGGAACATAATTTCTCTAACACGTAGATATTCTTCATGACACAAATGAAAGGGTAACAGCCATCCGAACGTTGTAATACGCGCTTAACGTTACACCAACGCCTTTAACGTCATGAAATAAACTAAGTTGACCTTGTAATCCACGCGCTTGTGTACTTATGTGCGATAGTTTTAAGTACTTATATTATTCATTCTCCTCAACTATGTATTAATTTGTGATTTGTATTTTTTCAGACGTGGATACCCACGAACCCGATGAGAAATCTCTCATCACCTACATCTCCTCGCTGTACGACGTGTTCCCCGAGCCGCCGGCTATGCACCCCCTGTACGATCTGGAGGCGCAGCAGCGAGCTGGGCAGTATCGAGAGCTGGCGTCCTCGCTACACCTGTGGATCAGGGAGAAGTCGGTGCTCATGCAGGTATGGCCGCCTTACCTTCACTTTTCTCAGCATATTTATCCTTCCTTCCACGGCACCACATCTCAGGGTGGGATTTGGCCTTCTTCTACAGTGTACTTCTTTGTTAATCCATTCATGCGCGTCACTAATTGGATGACAAGGCATTTGGCTACCTCAAGAGAGTCATCTACAGTTCCTGGACCTTCTCATCCTACTCCAGTCTTGTACCACACCGCTTCCCCGGCCTACCTCTTGGTCGCTTCCTCTGGGATATTCACTTGGTCATGATCTTTGGTTCTGATCCTGTAATTTGGCATTCTTTCAACACCGCTAGCCTATCACAGCCTTTGAATTCTACAAATTCTTATAATTGTTTCTTGCTCAATTTAATATTCAAGCTTGTAGTTCATTTTTATTCTGCAAGATCCATTTTCTAGTTTAGGTTTCTTAGTATTTTGCTATCAAGAATTGCTAACTTTGAATTAGGTGCCGCACAAATTTTTTTCTCAGTTTATTTTTTAATAAAATTTCTTTCCCTCTTCACAACAACATTCTGTAAGTTAAAAATGTGCGTGGACATGTGATATATATGAGAAAGTCGCCAATGTGATGAATTTCACTTAATTTTAATTAATTCTTGTTCTAACAGAGGAGGATGAGGTAATCAAACAGAATGATGAATGAGTAAATGCTACTTACGGTTAAATCACATGGTTTATTCAATAAAGGTTACATTAAGAACGCTAGTGAAATATGATTTTAGACAGTGTCATGAGGCGAAGGTCTAGTTGACGGAGAGGCGTTGATGTTGCTTGCGTGTTATAGCGGGTATGCTGGTGATAGATGACGCTGTGAATCCAGATCCATATAATCATAATATCTTCATCATTATCCTGTTTATTTTTTTAACATAAACTGAGTATGAATAATTCTATCAATTTTCACATATTTATTATCGTTTTCGTCTCCAGGACCGAGCTTTCGCATCAACCCTCATCGAGATCAAAAAACTCCTGAGTGAATCTCAGAGGTTCAAGAATGATGAAGTACCACCGAAACAGAGAGAGAAGCAGAAGCTGCAGCACGTCTACAGAGAACTTGAAGTAAGAAATTTATTATATTCATGTACTTAATTTAATCTATATCCATCTAGTTTTCTTGTCTATAGTGTATAATGATATGTGGAATCATAGAATGGGGTAGTTTTGTAATTTTTTTTTCATTTTAATTAATATATTTGTTGTGTTCGGTATGTTTAGAAGTACTTTGAATCTGTCGGTGAATGCGACATCGAGCCAGAACTAAGACCAGAGGTTCTGGAGCAGAGTTGGAGCAGACTGATGATGGCGCATCAGGAAAGAGAGAGAGACATACAGGAAGAGATCAGACGCCTGGAGAAACTGCAGAGGCTCGCTGAAAAAGTTCACAGGTATTTAATTTAAGCCCTTGTGACTAAGATAGTTTGATGAATGTATTATTCCATATTTTGTAGTATTTTAGCAGATTTTTGTACCTTATTATTAAAAATATCTGTTTCACATACTCAATCATACAAAGAAGAATAAATAGTTGTCTGTGTCACTATTTGTCAGTAATTTAAATGTAATAATTACAGGGAAATCAAGCAGACGGATTCGAGTTTAGATGCCCTGGAACGAAGGATAGAGTCAGAGTCCAGGCGCCTGGAGAGAGGAGCGCACCCCACAGAGGCCAAGGCGGCCGCCGAGCACGTGGAAGCGTCCCTGAGGCAGGCCGACCAGGATATCCAGGAGCTATTCCGGGATGTGCAGGTGTTGCGGGATGGCCGGTACAGCCAGGCCCATGATCTGCAAAGCAGGTTGGTTGGATCGAATTATCTCTGTTATGCTTGGTAGCAATGTTCCCTCTAATCTTTAGTTCAGTTTAAAGGACCGATGCAATTATTTGTGCGCTGAGGGAAAAAATAAGAAAAACTATAACAGTATAAGGATACTGATACCACATTAAAATCAAAGGTATACAGTAACAATCCTCCCTCTCTGGACCAATGAAGAGAAGAAATGGCAGCGATCACGGAAAATACATACAGCAGCTCTTAGAAATGTTCCCTCCTGTTTAGAAGAGTGCCAGCGAAATAACGGACCACATTTAGAAAACATCATTTTTAAGAAATACATTCCCAGGGACTGTATTTAAATGCAAAATAAACATTTTTTATTAAACCCATCCATTATTTTATTACGAAAAAGACTTTTGGGACACCTTGTATATTGCTGTTGGTGATGACTTTTCATGAGGAAAGGTAAAAATATATTTATCACAATTCCATCAATGTATGTTATATGTGAACCAATTGTTATCTTCCAGAGTAACCGAATTGCACCAGCGTTGGCTGAACGTGCGCGCGTCCTTCCAAACCCGTATCATGCAACGGCTGGGCGGCGTCAGCCTCCCGGTGCAGCAGACCACCGTCCGCAGGGAGACGAGAACCGTCCTGGAGACCAGAATAGCAGACACCAACCATCACTTCACCCAGCTGATGGAGTGCGCCCAGTGGTGCCGAGAACGTCTGGTAAGCATATAATTTATAACGTGATTATATTTCTTTATGATTTCGTACATGGTAAATAATCTGGTATTAAAATACATTGTTTGGAACATCTATAAGTCTCGGTCGTTGAAGGCCAGTTACTGAATTTAATTCATTATTCATTTTAAATCAATGTCACAAAATTTTATTTTTATCTTATTTATATTAATTTGAAATGCTTAGTTTAAGTATTAAGGCATTAAAATGTTATTTTTTATGCTGACGGGTACCATTAATATTAATAATCTTCTAATCGCCATTTTATTTTGTTTACCTTATATTATTTTTGCTTTTGGGAGAATCTATTTATAAAATTATTTTTGTTCCAGAAACAACTTCAAGAAGCCGATTATGGCACGGACCTTCCAGCCGTGCTGCAAGAACTCGACAGACACCAACGCGAACACAAGATCATTGATCAGTTCCACTCCAAGGTACATTTACATAATTATTTAATATGGTGTTCTTGTTCTTTCTTAGGATCACATCTTCTGTCCTGACATATAATTCTCACCTCATCCACATTTGTACTTTTAATAATAATAATAATGGATTATTTGTACAGCGCCATTTTCGTAAAAACTTTCACCTCAAGGGCGCTTTACACATCAACTGTTTATAGTTCTACAATTATCTTTGCTTTTAAGATTAAAAATTGTTATCTTCACTTATGGAAATAACTTTTTGAAAAGATGCATTCATTGTTTCTTATGACGGAGGGCAAAGAGTTCCACGCTTTTGGGCCGGCCACCGCAAATGTCCGTTCATTAAATTGAGACTTTTGGCAACGGTTGGTCGGTTCTACAACCATTCTTGTGACTGTAGTAGAGGCTGACCTGAGAGTTTGACATCTACCATTCAAATTGTCTGTGATACAAAGTTTTTGAAGATACGGAGGCGCCGTGTTGTGTCACCTTGTATCTTCTGATACAAGCTCGTTGATTATTGAGGCTTCTAACAGGACAATCTTCTAGTATATGGTTTGCGTGGTCGTGCCAAGTCTTCCGCAGGCATTCTCTATTTCTAGTGCCATCATATATGTTTCTTACCATTATTTCCTCATTCCATATGAACAATCATTTAAGTGATCCTTTCTTAATCTTACTCACATCTTTCAACCAATCCTTGGAATTACCAACTGAGGCAAACCGTGGTACAGATTTTTTTTAGTAATAAGTATTATAAATCATTATTATTTTGAACTTATTTCCACTTTAGGTAAATATTGTAGACACTGTATGGTTTTATTTTTGTCTTGCAGGTGGAACAGTGCGTGCAGGCCCGATCCAACTTCTCCGGCGAAGAGTTGGTGCTGTACAACCAGCACCTCAGCCAGCTGCAGAAACTCTACGCAGAGCTGCTTTCAACTTCCACCAAGAGGTATGCACGAATGAATTTGATGATATGATATTCAATTGTGCCTTTGGCATACTGTTATTATACAACCTATTGTAATTTTCAAAATATCACGGAGACGGTTGGTCATAGTTTTTTACAAACTATATTATAATAACGCACCTAGTATACTTATAGACAATATGTGTCTAAAATTATGTATATTTTCATGAACGATGAAACATTAATCTACTATTTCAGATTTTTGAAACTACGCAGATTTTCAAAAATAAAACAAATTATGTATCAATATTTCCATGGTACAATAACTATCTTGGTAGGCGTTTGACTTTTATTAATTGAAATTATTTAAATTGTTTTTTTGTTTCTAAGTATCTTCGATTCAGTGATCACCTATAAAATCAATCTAATACATGTTTATTTATCTTCTTCATTTTCTTCCATGTCACCATATCCCAGGATGGGATTTGGCTTCCCTCACAAGTGCACTCCACCGACTCCCATCCCTGGCCATTCTATTCCAGTTCTCCCGTCTTGCTCTAGTCCTCTTCCACACAGTCAGTCCACCTCTTCCTTGGTCTTCCTCTAGGTCACTTCCATCTTTGGTGTCCTGTCATCTGGCATTCTTTCAACATGCCAAACCCATCGTAGTCTTTGGGACGTACAGAATCTTACAATTGTTTCTTGCTCACTTAAGTTTTCGAGCTTATGATTAATTTTTATTCCATAAGTTCCATTTTCTAATGTAGGTCTATATTCTTTCCTTAGTATTTTACTTTCAAAAACTGGTAATTGGTTTTCTTAGGTTTGATTATTATTTTACACAGTATTTTCTATGTTACAAAATATTTTTCAAAACCATCTAGCACTTATCGGACCATTTTACAATCAAAATGATGTTTTCGAATAATATGTAGCAGAAAATTTCTAAATATTAATTATAAAGATATACATATAAAATCAATTTTATTGAAAAATTGTTGTTGCGCTACCGGGACCTAGATCTCTTTTCGTTATCCAATTATGCTATCACAGACCTTTGTTCTGAATAATTACAACTTCACAATAAGAATGTGTTCTCCTAATAAGAAAATATCTAAGTAACATCTTAAATATCTATAAATGATATTATATAACATGTTACTGATACTATATATATTCTTTGAATTTTGCATATTAAATTTATTATTTAGAAAAACCTTTTTAAGAACACATTATTATTGTGAAGTTGCAGTTTTTCAGAATATAGTTTTATGATATTTTCAATACATATTGAATGTATCAATTAGAAAAATATACAGATAAAATCGATTTATCGAAAACATATATGATAGGAAGGGTTCCATGTTCGAGTCCCGGTGGCAATAAAAATATTTATTTGATAAAATTCTTTGTGATTTCAAAATATATTTTTTAAGCATTTTCTAAATAGTTCTAGAAGAGTCTAGCATATCGAGCATGTCACAAATTTAATTAATCAATAACCTTTTCAGACTATCAGATCTGGACGCCCTCCACGACTTCCTCCAGTCTGCTTCCGCAGAGCTCAACTGGCTGAACGAGAAGGAGCAAATCGAAATAACGAGAGACTGGGCCGATCCACACATCAACCTGACAGCAGTGGAAGAGTACTACGAGGTATACAATCAATTTTAATCAAATCATTCGCAGACCTCGTAGCATTGAAACCAATTTTGTTCGATAAAATTGCATTTTTTATTCCAACCCTACTATTTGGGCTGCTCCTTTATTTTTCAAAATTGTACCTGTCAGTTTTTCTACATTTGAATTTTTTTCACCCATAAAGCACTCCTTTGGAAATGGAAATGAGGTTTGTTCAAATTACATTTTGTATTGAATTATTTTATATATAATTGATATTTAGTATTAATATGATAGTTATTTCTTATTAAACTTAAGTATATAGGATTTTTTAAAATTTATTTTGTTATACAATACATTTTGATTACGTACTTCATCTACATTTTAAATTATTATTTATGTCTTTGTGGTTTATCTTTCAAACATACTGTATACTCTCAATTTTCTGGGGTTGCATTAACCGTAAATAACTATAATTGTCCAAAATACAAAATCCTTTGCCTTAAAATATTATGTTGCAATAAGTCTTTCATACAAATTTCCAAATTACTACAGCTCTGTAAAATAGGGTGCTTAAGTATTTAAATGACTCATTGTTATTTGGGGGTCAGGGTGATCTTAATTCCATTTATTCAAGACACACGTTGGCAGGGGTTATAACGCTTATTTGTAAGGAAAACAATTCTTGACAAATATTTTCATCTGGTTTTATTTTTTTTTTCCCAACCATCCTGGATAATTGAGGATCTGACTTGGATATTATGAGGCACTTACAAAATTGGATGAAAACCATTTTTATATATTTTTGTTTGATGACCTTCACTAAGTTGTTAGGGAAAATTGGAATAGTCAGACATAATAGAAACATTTGATATTAATATCTTAATTACACAGAACATTATATTCTTTGTTTCATATTTGTTAAGTTTTGTTTTTTGCCCGAGACTAATGTACGTTATTTTCTCTGCAGCAATTGATGTCTTCCTTGGAAAAGAGAGAACTTCAATTCAGCTCCGTCATAGACCGCGGCGAGGCCATGATCGCCCAGCAGCATTCTGCCAGCAGAGTGATTGAGACTCACCTTCAGGTTTGTTTTATCATGTTTAAAAAAAAAGTCAATACCTTTAAAGCTTGATACACGTTCTTGTAAATGTGCTGTCATGGCGTTTCTACCGATGCAGTAAGGAGTACCTGTTTAAATCGTTCTTCACCAGCATGTATACCTGCGAATTTTGGTTGAAATACAAGCAAGTGACGTACAACCGTCTCCGAATTCAGTACAATACTATTCGGATTGGCGCGTTATTGCAGCGCATCTACAATGTTTGCCGAAAGCCGTATACATGGATTTGTTCCGCTTCTGAGACATTGAGTTGCGAGCTGGAACTGGTTCCCTGACCAATGAATGGCAACGACTACAGAATAGCTACAGATACAATAATGGCCGTGACTGAAATTTTATTTATATTTATATATTTTTTTGCTTTTATTTTTATTAAACCAAGTCTCTGATTTTGTGATAGTATCAATGATGCCTATACCGCAGTCTGAATATTTTTGTTCGATTCCTCAGGTGATGCAGTCACAGTGGGCGTGGGTGCTCCAGCTCACGCTGTGCCTGGAGACGCACCTGAAGCACACCACCGAGTACCACAGCTTCTTCCAAGAGATCAAGGAAGGAGAAAAATGGATGTCCAAGTATGTATAAAAAATTGTGTATTCAATTTCTCACCTATTCTATAATAACTAATATATGAGATCAAGATTATTGTGGCTATTTGTTTACTTTTAAATATGGTGAGTGCAAATGCAATCTTGCCTCATAAATTTCAACATTTGTATAACATGTTTTTAGTTAGTTCATTTTACATCCTGAAGTTTTTTTTGAAACCGGTTGATGTTTAAAAATTACCCATTAGGTGGTTGGTTAATTGTAAACAAAGTAAAAAATTTTTTTTTTTTTGTGGTTAATTAGAGAATGACTTAAATACGTTCGTCTCAATACACCATCACTCTTGCATGTAAGCATTGAACATCAGAATATATTGACAAGATCAAAATCGTTCCCAAGCCTGTGAAGTCTTTGTGTGTGTGTGTTACTATAATAGTTAGTATTTGAAGCATTTACGCCAAATATTTACTAATCAAAACTAAAATATCTCCATTAGCTAATTTTGCTACAATAAAATATTGGTTAAGTAACAATTTTTTCTAATTCCACAGGCGAGAAGAAACACTGAACACCTCATTCTCTCAGTCGGAATTCACCCTGGACCAGGGCGAGAGCCTGCTGCGCGGCATGCAGGAGTTGCGCGAAGAGCTGAACCAGCGAGGCGAGGCCGTGGCGCGCACCGTGGCGCGCGCTGCCGGCGTGCATCCCATCAGGCAGCGCAGGCAGCCCGTCACGCGGCCCATCAAGGCAGTGGCCGTGTGCGCGTACAGCAGCGGAAGTGTAAGTAACGAATATGACCGTTCTATGTGCTAATGCTCCCACATCGGTCCTTCTCATTCGCCGCCGCGTTGGCATTTTTAAAATGTTAAATGCTACATGGGCGACAGCAATCAATGAGTACACACTAGTCATTATATACAACAAATAGGAATGATAGAGCAGAGGGGCGGACTAAGAACAAAGACACCCATTGCAGATATCACTGAGGTCAGTAATACACCGAGACGTCAGATTGGAAAATCTCTCTAGAATTTCCCACCTGAACACCCACACCCTGATGAATACCCGGAACAGATCCAGGTTCACCTAAATTAATATTAAAATTCACACTCATGACCAAAGTTCATCAATTGGAGAAAAATACTGTATAAAGTACTTAGGAATTATAATAGATAACAAACTCAAATGGAACAAGCATATTACTAATCTTACAAACAAAATATGGAAAATTGCGTACATATTTTTAAGACTCTGAAACATCTTATCACTTACAAATCTGAAAATAATATATTACACATTTGTACAGTCACATTTGCAATACATTTGTCACAATTAGAAATCACTCAATAAATGATAGACACAAAAAAAAATTCAATAATCCAAATTTTCAAAATTAAAAATAAATTAAATTTTAGAAGCGATTTCCGATCGGCAAGATTTAGAGACAAAATTAAAATATACCGCAAACCAAAATCACTATATTTATCGAGGCATTAAATGTTTTAGCAATCTCCCCATCGCAATTAGAAAAAATTCAGACTACTATAAATATGTATCTGAAGTAAAAAAAAATATGTGCACATACTAACTGAAGCATAAATTATACATTCTCGTATATACTCCTTCTCTATACACGAGTCTTACTCTCATAGAGAAGAAATAAATGTTAAAAGAAATATATATATATATATATCTTCTCTCGTATCTGTCAACAATTCACATCTCTAAAGGATATATCAATATACAAGACAGACCGCAGTAAATGAATATGTACATATAAAAGAGGGGTTCGGAACACTAGTTGTTGCATTCTACACACATTCTTGGTGGAAACATAAATCCGATAGTTTATGACACATTTACTCTTCAAAAATGATTATTTTTTTACATTAATGTATATTATACTTGGGTATGTAAATATGAAACACACACGTTTATTGTATGAAAATGAAACAAAATATTTTATTAAAAGTATTGCCCATCGCTAGCTATATATTTTCCCCTTCTTTCTGACAATTTGTGGATGCCACGCCAAAAATACTATTTCTCTGTTGAGGCAAACCAATCATCGAGCCATTCATGCGTGTCCTATCGATGAAAATAAGTAGTAATCGGACGGAGCCAAGTCTGGTGAGTAAGCCTCAATCGTTTCCTTGAACGGTTTTCCTGCGTGTGATGGTGCATTATCATGAAGCGAAATCACTTTTTTGATCTTACGGTCGTTTTTCACGTTTTGTCGTCGGTAGCGTTCAGTATTAACGATTTCGCCAGGTTTTAGCAACTCATAATAGATCACACCCTTCTGATCCCACCGAACACAGAGCATTTATCTTCCGTCCATAGATTTTTTTTATACCACTCAAAGCACTGTGATTTACCAAGAGCATACTCGTCGTAAGCTTCTACAAGCATTCGATGCGATTCTGCAGCAGTCTTCTTCAAATGGTAACAGATAATCAATGCTATCCGCAAATCGTACATTCGACATGTTCAACGCTATTAAAAACTATGCTGTTGTATGAGACTTGTATTGTTATGAGTTGAAAATCTTTGTCAGATGTCAAAACAAGAAAATGGCGTCAATGACGCGGTTTGACGGTAACTACATTGACAGCTACGGCCATCTATGGGCAAATTCCGGTTTCATATTTACATACCTGGTATTATCAGCGTTTAAATTTTCGTTCCAATCGAGTCATATTTTTAAAAAAGTTCCGGAGCTATTTGATTGCGTAGGTGGTGCCAAAATGATCACAAGGAATATGCGTTAGTTTATGCCTGTGTGGATACTTGAATTTAGAAATTATTTTTAAATGTTCCTTAATGTTTTCTGTTGTTCCAGCTCTCCTTGGAGAAGAACAGCTCCTGCACGGTGGTGGACGTATCCGGGCGCACGCGCTGGAGGGTCAGGGGAGGAGCGGGCGAGGCGCAAGTGCCGTCAGCCGCCCTCGCCCTGCCGCCCCCGTGCCAAGAGGCGTTGGACACCGCCCAGGCGCTGCAGGAGAGATACGACAGGGTGAGTTGGTCCACTACGATGCGTCACAATCTCTCTAGCACTGTCTGATTAACTGTGGAATCTTGGGTCGGGGAGGAGCTGGGAAAACATTTTTGTAACCATTTAAAATTACATATTCGGAATGTCGACTATAGACAGCCTGATACACTATTTGAGAAAAGTCAGCTTCTTGATGTACAGTAGCTCTATGCATATTAAAAAATGTAGAACTTGGGGGTGTTAACTCCACCCTCACTCCCACCTCCCTTAACACCAAACATTACTGTCTGAAAATGTTTTTAACTTTAGTTGAATTGTATTATTGATAATGGGAAGATGTTCCCGAAAACGTTCTAACGTTTAACACAATAAAATATAGTGGAATAAAACAGTGTTTCAACCCAATTTACAAAATAATAATAACAATTTATACAACTTTTGAACAGTTATGGTACAGTGAGTATTGAACCTCTAATAAGGTAATATTGATTAGAGTAATCTCAAAAAAAATTGACTAAAAGGTGACCAAAAACATATATAAACACCACCATGGTGTACCATCCAGTATTCATCTTTACCGGTGTCTAGCACAGTAATGTAGTCACCGTATGTCTCGTGATACTACTCTAAAACATGCAATAGCCTAGTCGAGCGGTAAGTCTACTCGATATTAAATATAGGTATTGAGTATATAAAATATGTTTAATATGATATCATCGCACTCTTTTTTACTGAACATAAATTGAAAAAGGGTTCAGCTTCGAATTTATCTTATTTTTCTAGTCGATTAATTTAATTTGTATTAAAAACAAAGATATATTCTAAATACAACTTCACAACAATAATGTGTTCTCTTTAAAAATATATAAATTTATCTAAATTTAATGAAATGAATTGATTTGATTGGGATTCGGAATTCGATAGGTGTGGTAGTCGAGCATGGGTAAAATTGGTGAACGTTACACTGCGTAAAGTGATCACTAAAGCCAGCCGAGACTTCCATACTTACCATATAAAAACAATAGCTTCGTATCATCGTGCCAGAGCCACATCTGTACAATCTGACGTGAGACTCGTTGTCACATTCAATTCAGAGGGCAACCAGAGAGAAGCTATAGAAATCATGCACCCCCAAAAGGGGAGTAGGTCGCCAGTGAAATGTTCCGTTAGGTCTCTCTAGCCACTCCTCTTCCCGGCATCGTCCTTCCCAGCAACCCCCAGCGGGAGACCCACACCCTAATAAAATACTAATTTGCGTGAATTTTGCAGCTCTTGGCTCTATGGCAGAGAAAGCAGTTGCGCATGCGGCAGAACATGATCTTCGCCACCATCAAGGTCGTCAAGGGATGGGATTTAGCTCAGGTGAGAAATTTCAACTTGTATATCTTCTTGGGCGTGAGTTTTTGTAGTGTGTCAAAAAATAATTTAAAAATTCAGATTACCATGCTTTTAGAATTTTTTCAAAATGTGCAATAATTTTGGAGATTTTGGCGTTCAAAGTTAGGCTTGTTGAAAAAGCTCGGATTATCAAATCCACCGTGTGACGTCACAAACTCTCGTACTATCAATATTAGTTCAAAATGTCGAGTGCCGACTAGTAGATGTGACGTCACATCTCTCGTGTGGTATAAACCGATAATTTTTAAAACACGCAACTTGGCCATATTTAAAGATATCGTAAAAATTCTTTCAGTATTGCAAATGAGATTTTATATTATTTTTTGTGGTCAAATATATTATTTTCACTCTTTTAAAATAAAAACTAAATGTAATGAAAATGTTTGTGCCCAGTTCCTGGCCATGGGTGCGGAGCAGCGCGGCGCCATCAGGCGAGCCCTGAACGAGGACGCCGACAAGCTGCTGAGGGAGGGAGACCCAGGCGACCCGCAGCTGCGCCGCCTGCGCAGGGAGATGGAGGACGTCAACAGGCTGTTTGACGACTTCGAACGGAGGGCCAGGGCCGAAGGTGAGTCATCTTTGATCTTTTAATAGTTGTGTGAAGTTGATTCCGATAGACTCTTACTTCGAGAACTTTTTATTTTTGTAACTGCTCGGTATTTACGACTGGACCAGATCGCCGTGCGCGTGTGTGGGCTCTTTTATGTTGACTTTACCGATCTATTTCCTTCCCCCCTCTCCTATACCCTATACCACAGAGTACGACTTTTCTGTGTGTTGTCTATGTTATGGTGCTATTGTGTTTCGCAGTGCGTGCCGAAGATTTACAATCACTATTATGCGATGCACAGTGCTTCGTGCTATCATTGAAGAAAATTCAGGTAAGTCGTGCTTCCTGGTTGGTTTTGAACCCTTATTATTCTGTCCCTATACCAGCCTTCCTGTTTGTCCTGGTTTCCCCACCCCCTTGTGTAAACAGCACCTGTGCGGGTTGAGAAAATTTGAAGAATATATACAACGAAGCATATAACATTTATCAGAATCTCAGACTCTCCATTCACGTGAAACTTCAAAGACTGAGATAAGTGAGTCAAGTTTAGAGGATCTAGGTAGCCTTAATGGTAATATATAAACATATGATTGGAAATTAATAGATGCATATAGGTATGGCGAAAAGTTCTTATGTCTAGACTTGATAAAATATGAAAAGACCGCGGTATTTCCGAGACGACGAAGGTCACTTCTCTGGTGACAATCCTAAGATGCTGATAGTCAAGACGGTAGGAGTTCAAAGAGATCACAATCATGAGGCACCGACATGATGATTGGCATTAGATGTGGCCGGTCGTTATTCGGTTAGGAACGACGGCTTTACGAGGAATACTCTGTTGGGAGTTTGTGGGTGTGTAGGTGTCCCGCTGGGAGATATTGAGACGGTCTTGTATGAGCCAAGAGGGTGATGGTGATGAATCGTGAATTGTTAATCAACTATTAACTTTTACTGCGAAGTTAAACACAGAAAAAAAAATAACGGTGTGTTTGACCTTTTTATCATTTTTATTTTTGATCTAGTATATCTCTGGGATTATTTAATAATAATAATAATACATTTATTAGGTTCACTTTTTACATTTATAAATAATGTCTAACGGTCTGGCGTATTACTCTTCCAAATTAATATTCATTAAGTATACATTTTCACCTAGTTCATTACTATGACAAATGTATCATAAAATATATAAAATTTGGCAAAGTAAATACAACATATCAGTAAGAAAGTAAGACATATATTTGGGTACCCTGCCTGCTACACTAGTAATTGACTGTATTATAGCAGACAGTGTTCCTCCGGTATAACAGTAAGCAAAGTGCAATGATCAATGTATAAAAAATATATATATAAACAGTTAATCAAGAGATGCAATTGGGTAATTCAATATAAATTTATTCTTAGGTTTGTATCTTTAAAAATTCTTGGGCGTAATTTCTCCCCATTTTGTGGTGCCAGAACTGCACTTTTCGTGAAAAATATTTCGTGTAAAGTTTATTTTTCCTTTTCTCGAACTCGGTACCGGTGATTTGAAGTAATGACTCCTCTTTACATTTTTTTTGAAGATCACGTATTATGCATTATTTATTAATGGTTCTGGCTCAAGCGGCGTCTGCCCGGAATTTGTCTGCAGAAATGAGAGGGCACTACCTCTCTGTCTTTGTCTGTCACAATTATGACCACATTAGTATTATCTTCGCTGAGAAATTGTGTGCTCATTTAATTAACTAGTTTATCCTAACGCAGCGTTAGACCGAGAAGATGGTACGCCGCACTCTTCTTTCTTGTTTCGCTTGTCTTGTCGTTCATCATCTTGTTACGTCACAATTCTTTAGTCCAGATTATTATAAATTGATTTGAAATATTTGTATTTTTTTTGAATTTTCATCCTGTATTCGGCTCGAGGGACGAATAATTCAAGGCGAGGTTTTGACACTTTGATATTTCTATAAATCGTATATTTTTATCATTTATCCGGCTCGTAGGATCGACGTTTCAATGAATTATCTTAATCTTTTGTACAATAAATAGCTAGTAGCGAAGGGTCCAAATAATATAATAATATTTATTTTTTAGGAGAACACATTCTTATTGTGAAGTTGTAATTATTCAGAACAGACGGTCTGTGATATTTTAAATATGAATTAAATATATTAATTATAAAGATATACATATAAAATCAATTTTATTGTTGCGCTACCGGGATTCGAACCTGGATCTCTTCCCTAACCGGGGGAGGTGCTTTATCCAACTAAGCTACAGCGGCATTATTCAAATGATGGAACGATTAAATGTATTGAATTCAAAAAGGTAACATATAAAGTCGAAAAATTGTCGCTAAAAATAATGCCGCTGTAGCTTTGTTGGATAAAGCACCTCCCCCAGTTAGGGAAGAGATCCAGGTTCGAATCCCGGTAGCGCAACAACAATATTTTTCGATAAAATTGATTTTATATGTATATCTTTATAATTAATATATTTAATACATATTTAATCAGATTTGTATATTCTTATAAACTCGTATCCGGCTCGAAGGACCAATGTTTTTCATGTAGCTAGTGGTCCACAGAAAGTTGATGAAAGTCTGTTTGTTCCATTTTTTGTGCTTATTCCCACACATTTGAAACAGTCGAACTAATTATCCGATCAATTAGTTGTTTAATTGTTCAATGATTGTCAATTATTTAGTTCCTCTTGGGGGCCTCCTCCCGTGCTGGTCCATTTTGCCCCGGCGGTCAATTGAGGAGGCAATTTTTATCAATAAAACTGCCGTAAAGTTTCCACTTTTCGTCACCCACATTTTTCTGCAGCACGTCCCGCCGACTAGTCGCCGCCGTGATGCAATCCGAAGTGTGACATTAATTCCGATGACGTATCTAATAATTGTTGAAGGTCACCAGGTATTATTACATTTGTTATGGTATGTGCGCCGTAAACGAGTACTCGCTCTCGTGTAAATGTTTGAATTTTTAATTAAACACAAAAAAAATACAAAATATGTTATAAATGAATCTGGTTTTTCACCTAATTACCGGGTCGTGAAGGGACACATTTTAGTTTTCTGAAATATGTCAAAGTTGTAGGTGTGTGTGTTAACAAAGAAATTACGGAATACATGTCACATCAATATTTTTACTATTTTCAAACTAAGCTAAACGCTTGTGCAATGAAAATCAGAGGCTTGATGTCCTCCTGAAACGAGGCTCGAACCCCCCCCCCACCCCCCGAGCATTAGATCACTAGGCGAGTATTGTAATCACTAGACCACAAGCGCGTCACGTCGCCATCAATGACACGGTTCTAAAGACAATGAAATCAACGAATTGACGTATTTTGATCCTTGTCATTGGAGCAATGAGCTTAAAAACCTTCAACGGTTTTGCCAGACATCTGATGCTCTTCTAGACAGTTGTCCGATTATATAACGAGAGTATTTTAAGAAAAATAAGATGTCTGCCATCGTCCGGGAAACTATGAAGTTAACCATTCTTCATGTTCTAAAAGTATTGACATTTCAGAAAAGTAATTTCTTTATTGAAAAGCCACTTATTTACTTTAGTGCATTTAGAATGGGTTTAAATTTAAACACTGGTCTGTCATTCTATAATTTTAGACACGGGTCATTCGTTTTTCATCGTCTCTCTGAACTGAACCAGGTCACTCTCAATAATTGCCGTTAAGGTCACTGTAATTAATCACAGGTCGTAGTAATTCAGCATGTCTAAAATATCATTTAATATTTTTTTCGACAAGCGGAAATACGTCACTCATGATGCAAATATGATGCAACTGTAAAGTTTGGAGAAATCAGTCAAGACACAAACAAAATTGTTTAGCGAAATCTCCGTCTATTTTGCCCGACGCGCGGCTTGCACCACGTACAATAAGATTATTTAAAAGCAGGCTTTACGATAAATTATGTTTTTTTTTTTTTAAATAGAGATGCGTATACAGAGTCACATATACAGAGTTGCCCAAAAAAAGTGAGTTATTTCAAAACATAGTATAATTTTTTTTTTTTTTTGCACAATGTTTAGCTAATCAGAAATCATCAAAACACCCCATATTGCATAATCTAGTGGGTTTAAATCTGGACTGTTCGGTGGCCACATGCCTGGCTCGATGAAATTAACATTCTCACGACGAAGAAAGTTGACTGTATTTATTTATGGCTGTGTGAGATGAGATGGAGCTCCGTTCTGCTGTAATGTCTAGCTATACTCCAGGCTCTGTTTTGAAACCCCGACGTTTTTCATTTCGCAAATTTTTGATCAGAATACGGTCTTCTGCAGTGATTTTTGTGTCATTCTGGGCAACAATTTGAAAAAGCCAAATATAAACAATTGTCGAAATAAAACGTAACATAGGTATGTTAGTAAATTAGTAAACTATTTAAGCTATTTTACGAAATTCTCATTTTTTTGGACCACCCTATATATTCGTGCTATTTTATGATTAGGCTAAACGCTTGTACTATGAAAATAGGACTACATTGTTGGAACCTGCGACCACTGGATCACTAGACGAATATCTTAAAATATTTAAACCTTGTTATATTGGGCTGTCCAATAAGATCGTGCGGTTTTGTTCAATTATTTATAATAAAATCAAATTTTATCAACAAAAATTACAGCATTTCTATCAATTATGTATTCTCCATTATTGTTCAGATCTTTCAACCGGTTTGTCGATGCATTTTATATAAAAATTGGCTGGTCTGGTTTTGAAATAGTTATCGAGTCAATTTTGAACTTAACGACCGAAAAATGTGATAATCTGACGGAGCTAGGTCGGGTTTGTAGAGTGGATGCGGTAGAATTTTTCAGTTGAACTCCTGGGTGACAATTTTAATCATGATTAAAGGCGAAAGGAAATAAATGTCGAAAATGTTTTTATTTAAGCCTAAAGATTAATAAAAACTATACTCACACTGACGTTTTAGAGCAGAAAAATGCTTTTTCGTTAAGTATTAAGGAAAGGGTGTTTAATGGCGCTCAGTGGGCAATGCCGCTCAACGCTCGCTAGGCGTAAATATTAAATGTATGAAATAATGAAGTAGTAATAAAAGATGAGATTCCTAAATAGCAACTATTCAGAATTTTCCAATCAGCTTTTGGAAACGAACAAGGGGTTAGAAATTATACATACAAAATACTAGGGGTTTACAGTTAGATAAATTTGAAATCTTAGAAAGAAGAAAAAGTAATGTAATTATTATAAATAACCAAATACTCTTTGCAAATAGTCACCTTTTAAATTTGTTTTTATATTAGTTCTCACTCATTCACATAATTTCAGTATACATTGTTTCCCGAATAAGATACCACAGGTGTCGAAACACGTCGAATAATCAATAAATAGTGGTTTTAAACAAAGTATTTTGTCTAATTATTTATATAAAATGAGGGGTCACAAAGTAATTTTGCTAACGTTGAAGAAATTTATTCTTTCAGTGTCCAAAAATATTACCGTTAGTATATGTAAAATAATGTCTTATTTTTTATTTTTTTTTACTTTCTGTAATTTTCGCGAATGGCAAACTATTCCATCCAAATCGAACATATCTTAATCATTTTCACAAATATTATAATTCTTTCACATTTTGTTTATATCGCGAACCGAGTATGTATTATACGATACAATACATACGTATAATACGGGAGTTAACGAGCGTCCACGACAACAATATTTCAATATATAAATCGGGCGCAGTCAGGTGAATTAGATTTATTAGTCAACTAACACACTAACGGTTTTGATGGCACGGACACGTACACACACACACGCACGAGGGTAGCCGGTGCCACCGTTATACAGATGACATAATACGTTCGTGTCAATAACAATAACGGTCGGTGCCTAAGGGCAAATCAATTTGTGCTAACCGACCACACACCAGATTGAGAGATTTCGCTTAATGTATTGTATCATTTAGGCAGGTAGAATTAAGACAACACGCAAAATGCTAGTAGATGATGAATATGTGAAACATGTGGCTGTGTTTATTTTAGACTTTCACTAACAAATCTGGCAGCGACACTGAATAGTTTACGCGAGGCTCGTTTTTTAAGTGAGAGTACCGTTTGCCGGATGTTCCCGGTGTAGCGCTGCCGTTTCTTTCATATGTTGACTCACCGCGTGCAACGTTAGAGACATTCGCATAGTGTCGCCATATTGCAGTGAGTGGTTGAAATATTCAAGACTGTATCCCGTCGACTGTGGGATACGGTCCGTGATTCGTTTCTTGAATGGACGAAACATGAAACCAGCTCGCGTTCATTGCCAAGTGATTTCCATATTTATTGTTGGCAAGCGTTTTGATGGCATGGTTTTCATCCCAGGCGGCGTCGTTCTATGACGAAGGTTAACAAAAATTGGTGCCCCGTTATGGAAAATGTCTTTATAACGGTGGCGACTATGTTCAGATGTAGTTTAACGTGTGTAGCTTCCGAAGAAAGTGAAGTGTTAATTAAAAAAAAATTCCGGTACTTACTTTAAAAACGTCAAAATGTCCATGGACTGCCAGCAATTGTGATGAATGAATCTCTTTACATAATGCTAATTGATATGCGATTAATTAAATTATTTTTTTATGTTAGTGTTGCATAATAGATGGAAGAATATTATATAATTTTTACCACTAAATAAAAATATATATATTTACATATGTGAATGTGAAACATACGTTTTTTTATTCTACTTGAGACGCGTATCGCCTTGTCAATCTAACAATTTATCTCAACAACTTGTATTTATATCTATAGTGGAGAACAACTATACAATTTTATTTGCATGAGATGAAAAAGGATAACATCATTCATTGGTATTCTGAGGATTGGATTCATTAAAAAATAAATAACGGTGTCCCTTTTCATCCCATGCAAATATTTTCTTTTTCTATCACCGAATTAATTATATGATAGCAGATAATTTCGCAGAAAACTGAAACTAAAATGGGAAGTTACTTTTTCACTCTCGCCACTTACGGATGTACGGTATAATCTGCCATATAAATGGCGTCATGCTGTTACGCGACTGATCCACTTAAATACGGTTTAGTTGTTGATTTGCACCTTCGCACCAGCGTTTCGGAAGCGGTCGCAGTGTGGGTCATGGCAATGATCACAGAATCACGGACACTGCTTCAAGTCCTGCACCAGGAACAGATGCAGAAGACAATGCTCAGTCTCTTTGGAAATAAATAGAGATGCAAAACGACGAGTCTTCCAATTATTGCAAATCGCAGTTCTTGCGCCGAGCCTCAATCTCTGTCTGGGGGCAGGCGTACCCAACTGTACGCTTTATATTGACGGACGAGTCCTAGGAGCTAGCCAACCACTTCTCCGCATATCGATCATATATATATATATATCGATCACAATTCATAACACAAACATTAACCACCAAATCCTTAAAGTTCCTCTCGGAGGAGGAGGTTGTAAAACAAGGAAACTTGTTTTCTTCGCGCCTCATCAATGTAGGTTATACGCATTTATATTTTTGTCTTCTTCTTCTTCCTGAAGCCTTAACTACGATTGGTATGCCATTGTGTCACGCGAGACGGTTACCCAATCAAGTTATGTTTCTTACGGTAAAATAAGACACCCTGAAAGCGAATCTGAGCAGATGTGGTGTAGGTCCTGAGCACTGGGAAATCGTGGCCCAAATAAAACATGCGAACGGAAGAGGGCTGACGCAATTACCGAGAAAATGAGAAAGATGAAAGAAATGGAGAGAAAATTCGTCCCTCGAAACCGCCCTGCTCAGCGGATGCACCTGCATGACTTATGCAGAAGGGTGTGCGATTCGAGAATAGGGCTCCTCAGCAACACTCGGACTCACAATCGATCACCATGGCAGACGTCATCCTCCACCGGAGGAACCACCGAAGAAGAAGAAGATTTTTTTTTCTGTGTCTATAGTTCACATCTTCTTTTTTCTTGTATGAATGTATTCATTATGTATTATGAGACACGATGAATGCGTCTGTAGTCGTGGTCGCTTGTTGCTGGCAGCACGAAAAAGAAAATTGGCTACTTTAACACAGACGGTAGTCTAGCAAAGTAACCACAGAACAATGCTTTATATATCAGAAGTGGATACCTCCTGTAACCCACACAGTCAACTAATAAATGTATTATATGATTGTATGTTCATTTCTGATGTACAAACAAATGTATGTCAATAAAGGTGTTTTGGACATATATATTTATGTGTGTATAAATATATTAATTTTTGAACTGTGTTTTCTCCCCCTCGCTTCCCTTCCCGGCCTCACCACCGGCCCAGTCGATTGACGACGTCTACGGTACAATTTATAATATTATACTATTTTGAGATTTCGCATCTATACTGTGTCGGAGCACATGACGATATAATGAGTTTAAACAGTATACAGTCCACATCTATGGAGATGCCAGCAGAATCCGGATTGTGGTTGGTGCCAAAATCCTTACTGTCCTGAAATTCTTCCGGTATCTATGCTTGTACGCAACAAAAGGTTTTATCAAATCTTATCTAAATCTAAATATGGAGGTTACAGGTCAAGAAGTTTCGTGGCAGTTTAATTCTAAATTGTATGCCTTGGGAGAAAAATTTATCACTCTCAATTATAATTGGGTAGATTCCTCTCAGTCAATTAAAATTTTATTTCCTATTATCAACATTAAAACTTTTTACAATTACTTATAATTTTGGTTAATTTATATTCGAATCATTTTTATTTGACCACAAATCGTTCGTCCAATTATTAAATTTTGCCAATTTGCAATAGTTAAGATTACTGAAATAGATGACAATGTCGAAGTGGTAATTCAATAATATATTTGTTAATCTTTTTTAAATTAATTTATCTTCATACTTAGATATGTACATCACAAAGTCAAAGTTTCAGGCGCTGATGTTAATGTGACGTATTGATTTATTGCAATACCGTGTCGAAGACATTATTTTTGATATTTTGCCATTTTTATACGCGGGGTGTTCGATACGCGAACATACTTGACGTTTCCTGAAGATTCCCGCGTGCTGGGTAGTTGACCGCCCACGTCACTCTGGTCCACAAATCGTCATCAGCTAACTAGAGCATTAGTCCATTTCGGTTCGTCCTGTCGGTACATGACACACGTTCTTGAATCTTCAGTCCTCACCGTCGATCAGACAAAATTTAAAAAAAAAAAAAACGCACCGTTCAATTGTAATAAATCGACTTTCTTAATATTGTTTGATCTTCGTCTCCATGTGTGCGTGTGTGTGATAATAATATTTATAAATGATAAGATTAATAATAATAACGACACTAAATAATAGTTAAAATTTCTCAAAATATAATTTTTTTAGTCAATTTTTTTTTTTTGGTGAAGCCGGACTTTGGTCGTCTCCCCTTTCTTGCGTTGTCTACATTAACCTTCTCAGCCTACACTTTCACTGCATTATTTAATTTGACATATGTATCTACGTCACGTACAATCGAAAAACAATACATTTTCGATCATAATTGAATAAGACTTTTGTTAGATTTCTCTTATTTATTATCATTATTTACTTGACCTCGCGCGTCTCGGTATCGCAATAATTGAACTCTAAGAAATGTTTTTATCACATTAATGATATTTATTTTTAAATGAATCGAATGTCAGAATTACAGTGCTTTGAGTGTTTTATATATAATAATATTGTAATAATAAAGACTTGTCGAAACATTTGTTTGTGAAGAATGAAAAAAATTAAGAAGACCTTTTTTTCATCGTCAAGTAACTATGGTAAATATTACTATTGATTTTTTTTTGTACTGTGTCATACGATAATTTGATATCGTTTAATTTATGTGTTTATATGTTTTTTTGAGATATTTTCAAAAAAAATTATCGAAATTTGATAAGAACTACCGGAATCACCCGCCCCCGTGTAACATGGCGGCGGAGCACGGCTGCCATCTACCGTTTAAAAAATGTCAACCGGGCGGCGAATGAGAAGAACCGTTATGGGATCATTAATATGGTAATGACATTGAAACTGTGAAAATTTCGCATACGCAAAATGTGTTTTTAGACGATGTCAATTATCAGCAGAATGGGGCTACGTGCCACACCTGAATTTTCCTTGACGCGTAATTCTCGCTTCGGAGACGTGAATTGGCCGCACAGATCGTGCGATTTAACGTTATATGAAGGATATGGTCTACGCTAATGCTCCAGAATCCTCAGGGACCGGAACTTGTGGAGATGCATTAAGAACCGAGTGTCATCGGAAGAAAATACGAACCATGAACCATCAGCCTTATAATGTCTTCCGTGCGTGGTAGCAATACGGCAAGAAGATGGACTAAATTTCTCGAGGATCAATACATCTAGTCTACCAATATGTTTGTTTAATACAGTGGATCCCCGAGTTTATATGAACGGAATTCACGTTTCCCCTCCATTCCCGTGTCATTTTAGTACATTAAAACCCCTATTTTACGTTTGTTTTTCCCGCATTATACGTCGAAAATTCATTGAAATTCGTTCGGCCAGTTCGCAATTCGCATTTTTCATTCTCATACCTGCGGAATTTTTACGTTTCGTTTTTTTTATTGCTTTTTACAAGCTAGAATCTGCAAATAAATTACGTAGAAGATAGTATAGACAGCATGGTAAAAAATTTATGACTTAGACGTTGACGTAGTGGAAATTTATGAAGTAGTGGACAGTCGTATAAACGAAAACTTAACAGAAAAAGATTCTTCCTACGAAGAAGATGTGTCTGCTCATCCCATATACCCAATTCCTACAAAAGACGATACCATGAGACATATATTGAAGGCCTCAAAGCATATTTTACTAGTATTAACAATGCACCACCAGAAACCTTTAATTTAATTTATAATATTGAAAGTACTATTTAAAAACAACAAAAAAACCTTGTTTGGTTTTTTATATCAACTATAATTATAATAACTTTGTATGAAACCACGAAATTTATTATACGTCAACCGGTTGCGCTCATCTCAAGCTTCATCAGAACGTATTTAAAACTGATCATAAATGCATAAAGAGGGAGAATTTATGTATGTATAAGATTATATAATGATGAACAATTGTTGCTTATGAGATGTAGTATTGCCTTGGATAGCTAGACCCAGAAATGTCTCCATTCTACAAAGACTACCATGACGAATCCTCCAATGTTGGACATCTTGCGAGAGGAGAAGATAGCTTCAAGAAACTAGGAACTAAGTAAAAGAAGACTCCCCACCCATTGAACCGACACAGAAGTGTGAAACGGGCGGGTATCAAGAGTCACAGACACCTCGCTGGTGTTGACCCTCAGATGCCAAGAAAGGTAGAGTGCGGAAAATTCACGAAGATCACGACCCTCGGTCCACCTGCTTTCTGTGATATGCAAATCCTGATTATGGATAATTTTTTAAAAATGCATTTTCGACCGGCCACTGGGTATATAAAGATTTATTTTACATATAATATATATTCTCATTAAATAGCTAACATAATTAATTGATCGATTCTATTGCCAATGACCTTAAAATGCGACAAAATGGCCGGCACTGAAGAAAACGATTTAACTGCCAAACATAATTAAATATTTACCGTCATCGAGAGTTTTCAAAAAAATGGTGGAACAAGTCTGTTTAGTGAACAAGAAATACCGGTTAAGCGTCTTGTTCTCGTGCCTTACTTACTTACCATCACGCCGTTTCCCCTCCGGGGGTAGGCGGAGACAATAGAGCGTCACACTTTTCTGTCCAGACGTACATTTCTCGCTTAGTACTCCCAGATACTTGAAGGTACAAATAAATATTTTCTTAATACAAATTATTTTCGAACCTGGATCTCTTCCTGTCCGCATGTCTTCGGCTGTCTTGAGTGATCACTTTACACAATGTAACATTCACCAATTCTACCCATGGGCGATTGACTGCCACACTTATCAAATTTTAGGATGTTGTATACATGTTTTAACCATGTAGAAACATTTCGCGCATTTCTTACGACTACGCTGTCGCCATCTATGGCTTTTTGAAAATTTGATATTCATTCGCCTGAAACAGCATAGATGTCACTTAATAAGATTTTTATTTATTTATATATTTGTGAATATGTGCAAGATAAATTGTATTAAAAATAAACATTTTGATCATGTTTATATTAAGAGCATATATACATATATGTACTTATGTATGCACTATATTAAGAATAAATAAGTATAAATTACAATGCAGACTTATTATATATAATACCTACATGTTATATTATATTCCATTTACTTCATTTTAGTAGAAATACGAGTATATTTCATATTATTTATATATCTATTCAATCTCTCTATATTATTTTGAAAATTTAATTAGAGCACAAAACCAGCAGGTGTTCGAGACCACCGATAAATCGGCAAAAATTTGCGCTCATTGGCGCGAATATTTTTCACTTTTTATATGATTCTGCGTCTTGCCGTTCGGAAAATATGGCGTATGTACCTGTATTAATTGAACTATTTCAATATTTCGCAGAGGAGTCCAAGAATGCGGCACGCATCTTCACCGAGCAGTCTGGCCGCGCTGGCGGGCGGCTGGACGCCCTGGAGCGCGCGCTGCACGAGCGCGTGGTGGCCGGCGTGCCCAGGGACCTGCAGTCACTGGAGCAGCTCGTGCTCGACCACAAGGACTGGGAGAACGACGCGCGCGCGCTCGCGCCCGACATCGACGAAATGCAAGAGACGTTCAGGGGTAAGTGATGAATCCACATCTATCACGGCCATCCTAGACCACTGTTCATTTTGAAAGAACAATTGTATTAGTGTGTGTGACAGCCCGTTTCAAAGACATGTAATACTTTTTATTTTAAATGTTAAATACATTCCAGATCTCAAATAAACCGTTTTCTTGCGATATATATTTTATATTTTCCGTCGTTGTGTATATGTGATAGAAATAGGGTTAAGTCATAGACCAGTAAATGAATAGACATGAAATAAAATATACATATAGGAGAGGGGTTTGGAATATTAGTTACGCGACGAGGGGCATTCTACATACATTATTTGTGGACATTTATTGTATAAACAAGTCGTATTTTCTACATTAATGCATATTGTATTGTCAGCGTTTACATTTTCGTTCCAATCTAGTTACGGAGCTATTTGATTGAAAAACCAAAGTGATAGTTCAAAGGTTTTTGGTGAAACTTTGTAGAATTTCACGATTATTTTGTAAATTGAGTTAAAACACTGTTTTATTCCACTATATTTTATTGTGTTAAACGTTAGAACGTTTTCGGGAACATCTTCCCATTATCAATAATACAATTCAACTAAAGTTAAAAATTCTTTTAGACAGTAATATATGGGGTGTTTAGAGTTAACGGAGATGGGCGTGGGGGTGGAGTTATATTATATTATATTAGTTAATAGAGGTAGATGTAATGGGCGGTATTTGAATGTTTATTATGTTTTTATTGTTATTCTTATTATTAAATATTTCTACATTTTCTATGTATAAGTTGTTAATAGTAATTTAATAGTAAATCCAGTAATTGTGTGTTCTTACAAAATTATTGTTAATTAGCTGATTGGTTGAATGTTTAATGTTACAATATTACATATTTATTTATATTAAATAATATAAGCCTAGAAATGTGAGGGTGGTACTTCGCGATATATTTAACGTTTTACTGCCACATCGGTTTTTTATGCTCGTCCCTTCTCGGGATGGGTAAAATGATAGTTATTGAATAATTGTATTATTCTTGACCTGGGCATTTACTTCTTCAGGTATAGCTCTGAAGACTCCCGCCATGAAGAAGGCCCTGGACAAGGTGATGGGCAAGTGGGAGACCATGTGGTCAACATCCAAGCTGTACATCGATAGGTAAGTTTATAAAATAAGATTTACATATTTTTAAATTATGGAAATTTGCCACTATTTGCGACGTAAGTGACTATTCTATTATTGATGTTTGTTAGTTTTACGTCAACCGGTTTCGATACTAACGTATCATCGTCAGGTTTTGGCGTACAATTGAACTATTCCATAAAATTCAAACGACCTCCATTACGGGGTGTACGGCAGAGTCTCGATAAGAGTGGGTAAGTGATTGATAGGGAGACTTTAAACTGGAAAACTTGCCAACCACCTTTTAGAGATAGGTCACAATTTTGTAAAAGAGAAGTGCTATCGCGTCAAACAAAATAAATCATTTTGCTGTTGTATTTTCAAATAATAAATAAATGTTATACAATTTATTAGTTTTCCGTCGTATGACAACATCAACATCGACGCACACTGCTTTCGACACGGTATTGCAAGCCAATACTTAACCAAAACATCAACTATCACAACGTCGCATCAGCGATCTGTTTATTGACATTTATTCAATAGTCATTTCAAATACTAATTAAATGTTGTTGCCGCTACCGGGATTCGAACCTGGATCTTATTCCGATCCGTGGAAAGTGCATTAACCAACTATGCTACAGCCGACAGTACTTTTGTCAACCAATTTTCGAACCCATATATTATATTTTTCAAATTAATACATCTATCGTTCCATTATTTGAAAGCCATCTGTCTACTGTGTTAAATACCTTTGAGTAAACGGATAAATATCACAGTTATTTCAATAAGAAAAAAACTCGAGTATTCCTACAGGAAAGTGTTTGTAATCTGTGAGAAAACTAGCTTTAAATTGTGCTACATTTATCACATAAGACACGAGCTACAAATGATTATTTAAAAGTAGGCTATCGATAATAATCGTCGCCAGAGCGACGAGACCCGTAATAATAATCTTTCGTCAGTAAAAAGTGTGTCGCGGGAACGGTATGTTACATTATTATTAGAAATATAAAAAAATCTTTTAAATATGAATTAAATATATAAATTAGAAAGATATACATATAAAATCAATTTTCCAACTATGCTACAGCGACGATATTTTTAGCGACAAATTTTCGAACCTACATGTTACCTTTTTGATATTAATACATTTAATCGTTCCATTATTTGAAAGAGCCATCCACCTTATTTGTACGGAATCTCAAATACCTTTGAGTAATCTGATGGAGCAGACGCCAGAATTATCAATTCATTTTTATAAAATTTTGGACACATTGATGCAACTTTATTATTTTAGAAGAACACATTCTTATTGTGAAGTTGTAATTATTCAGTCTGATCCGAGAGTATTTGTTTGCGTTAATGGGTTAAGTTGTGCTGTGGTAAACCACTTCCTTTTTTTTTTTTTTGATAATGAATTATATAATATTTTCTGATCGCCTTCTCCAGTATTTGTGTACATTTGGAATGGCCAAGTTTCAACTAAAATCGACTTCAAATAATAATAATACTACAATCGTCTGGAGTACCAGAAAGCGTGTTTTTTTTGTTGTTGTAGTTTATCAGAAAACGGCGGGTCAGCGAGTATCACTTAAGGGGCGATGCCCGTGTCGTGTACCGTTTTAAAGTTTAAAAACTTAATTTAATTTAATTTCACCTTATATATTTATCATCATTCTCTGTCACTCTTTCAAGTTCTCCACGCGCCTTTCACTCCTCCGAAAATTGAATTTATCCATCAAGACTTGGGCATGTTCTTGGTCATGTATTGTCTCATCATCGTTCAAAAATATACTTCTATTTTGATTATTGAAATATGGTCCACGCATAATCCATAATGACAATTCATATTTTAGCCTCGTTCAATCCTCATCCTAACAATATCTTCAATATGATTGGAGTCTGAATACAATAATGAGATGGGACAAATATAAAAGGGAGGCTGAATTGTATTATTTAGATATAGTTTTATACTGTCCTGGTGAATGAACAGATGTTGTAATGCTCTTAATTGTTTTATATAAATCTTTAAAGTGCATTATAGTATTTTGCCGGAGCGCCCTAAACTATGTGTGTGTGTGTGTTTTAACGTCAAATCACCCGTGAAGCGAGTCGCTATCCTCGCCTTCAGTCCCACTGTCGTCCTCGACGCGGCAACCGGCGCAGTCAACTCGCAGCTCGCAGCGCGCCACCGAACGTGTTCTGATAACAATGTTTTAAAAAAAAACAAACTCTTTAAACATTAATAATATCAAAGTTTACAATGTTTTAACTAGTGTTTCAAGAAACAACCGAAAATGGTTCTGATAAAATTGTGGACGTCCGTCGTGGCTCTGGCGCTGTTCGTGTGCTCATCCGAAGCGGACCTTTACTGCACGTTCGAAACGCGAAAAGCCTACACCCTCGACTGCACGGCCGTGGGCGAGAGGTTCAACCACCTGGTGTCGCCCGACGCCTTCGGAGACGTCGAGGCGTGGGACGAGGTCGAAGTGATGAGGATACGCGGTGTGAACATCATCTTTATCAGCGAGGAAGCATTTTCCAAAGCGAAATACGTCCAACATCTGGACCTTTCTAAAAATCAGTTCGACGTCAGTGCCGGAACGTTTTCTTCAATGGTGAGTCTGAGAAGCCTCAATCTCTCCACCATTTTACTATCGTTCTTGGACCCCGACACCTTCAAAGGGCTGGATGAACTGAAGGAGCTGGACCTGTCCCACAACTTGCTGTCTCTGGATGGAGATACACCGGCGGCCCTCAATTCTCTCACCAGTCTACGGGCTCTGGATATTTCCTACAACATAGTGAATAATATGACGACACTGATTCTCGGATCTAAACTCAGAACGCTCATGGCGTCCAATGTCGGAACTACTGTTTTGAGCAAGGATAGCTTCTCCGACGCCGGTCGGCTGGCTAAGGTCGCGTTCAGCAGAACAAACCTGTTGATTATTCCGAAAGGACTATTCGACGCGTGTCCTTCCTTGACTTTGGTAGATTTCTCTTTTAACAATATCAATTCGACAGGACTTCCCGCCAAACTATTTTCACGGAACGCCAACTTGAGCATGGTCGACTTGTCCCACAACAGGTTGACGACGCTCAGCGACCCCGCCCTGTTCTCCTCGAACCCTGGTCTGATGACTCTCGACCTGTCGTCCAACAAAATCACCCTCCTGCACGCGCGGCTGTTTGCCGCAAACCGCGAACTGTTGGTGTTGAAATTGGACACAAACCAAATCGCAAAATTGCCCACTGGAATATTTGACTCCCTCGAAAAATTGCAGCATTTAGACTTGTCCAACAACGTTCTCGTCGTCCTGCCGAACGGAGTGTTTACTAAAAACGTGAATCTCGACTCGCTGTCTCTGATCGGAAATTCGTTCAAAGTTCTGAATCAGAATACTTTCCAAACGAATGTGGTGCTGAGAATTCTACATCTCTCGCGTAACAAGCTGGAGCAGTTCCCCATCCAGCTGATCAGCCATCTGAAAGAGCTGATTCTCCTCGATCTGGACCACAACCGACTGACCACCTTGCCGCCCGAATTGCTCTACCTCCAGTCGCTGGTGCACCTGTGGATCTCCTGCAACAACCTGACGTACTTGCCGGCCAGTTTCTTCCAAGTGCAGGCGCTGACCGCCGAGTCGGACGCCCCGACCGCCAACAAGGCGGTGTCGCTGCACGGGAACCCGTGGCAGTGCGCCTGCCTGAACGTCATGCTGGAGGCCGCCACTCAGAACTTGGTCAGCTATCAGCTGGAGCACCTCGCGGATGGGAAGTCTCTGACGTGCGTCATCGGCGTCAGTCCGTCGATATGCACCAACGTCCCGCTGCAGAAGAAGGATCTCGCCCAGTGGGAACAGACATTTAAGTTGTATCCGCAGACTTGTCGCTAGAGCTGGCCGTGTCGCCGTCAGTGATTACCATTTTATTAGAAGAAGTTTTGAATTTGTAAGATGTTTTCTGGTGGATTTACCTAAGGGGAAAAAAAGTTGAAAAAAATTCACGATTAATACTCAATTTGTATTCCTGCCATCAATTTCCAAGGCCAAGGTTATTTTCCGCATTTGTCACGGATTGACAATTATTTACGCAACACCATTAGCCAAAATGAAGTTTACTAGCTCTGTGTGAATAGAGTCAGAAACGTTAAAAATAATATATTTAATAAAGCAATACAATAAAATAATACTGTGAAATTTTGATGAATTAAAAAAATCCTTTGATTGAAATTCAAACCGTGCGCGATTTGCGATCTTATTCTTAGTTAATACTTTTATTGTTAAGGATTAGGACCTCCTCGTCACAATGCGAGCTTTCTCCACTAGTCATTTTCTTGGGCATCACATAGCCCTTTAAATACTAAGGTTCCGGCTGTTTTGGCCAGTACAGCCCATTGGTACTTCTGTTTTCATTCTTCCAATGATCTTTCAAGAATTGTATTGTCATTTTGGCATGCGAATGTGAATATTGGATAGTTTATTAGTTCTTCCAGAATGTTTAGATTGGTCGGGCTGTCCATGCAATCCTCTGTAGTAGAGAGACCAGCGATTGGACATGTTTAGAGATGAACTCTGTATTATTCGATATGCTTCTGTAACACCGTTTCCAAATTTTTTTAATGTAGCTAGAAATATAAATAGAATAAAAACAATGTAAATTATAAACATTTATACAAATTTTTGTGTTTCATTTAATTAACATTTGAAAATCTTTTGGAATGATTTGTTGGATACAAATGTATGGACCATTTATTGAAGATTTTTTTATAAATTTATTAAAAGATCTTGCCGTATGTAGTGTCGGAAAAACAAATTCGCCTAAGCTTCGTGTTTTCAGGTTTATCTATTCATTCAAAGATGTATAAAAATTGATATTCTAAATAAATGTATTTTCAGATTTAAAAAATATATATTATTAGAATCACATTATATGGTATCGAGAGTATTCTTGTAAATAATAAGGGATCATCGCAAACATTTAAAAAAAAAATAACATTATGGCCTCATACAATTGACGAAGGATATTTAGTATTACTGTAACCAAAACAAGTTAGAAAAATACCTAACTGTTATAACAAAATATACGAAAAGATTTTTTTTCTTTAACACAGATATTTTTTTCAAAAAGGTGTTGTTTGCATCTCTTTGCTCCTAAAATCTTGCATTTTCTCGATTGAGTGTATTCTAAAATTTTTTTTTTGCATATTGTATAGTATAGTATCATTTTACTTTAGTTATGATAGAAAATGGGTTACAGTATCATTGTTCTTTAGTTATTATATTAAATGGGCTACAGTATCATTGTTCTTTAGTTATGATAGAAAATGGGCTACAGTATCATAGTTCTTTACTTATAATAGAAAACGGACTGCAAAATGATGGTTCATAAGTTATAATTTAAAATGGGCTACAATATGATTGTTCTTTAGTTATAATAGAAAATGGTATATTGTATGATGGTTTATCAGATATTTTAGAAAATGGACTGCAGTATCATTTTGCTTTAGTTATTTTATTTTATTTATTTCAAATTATATGTTGCGAGTACATTTAGTATTTTAATATCTGACTCGCTGGGCCTCAACCGTGCTAATTCAAACATTATACATTGTTAATCAATAATCATATTATACATTGTTGGTTCAGCAAATATAAATTTAGAATTAAAGAAAGGAAATAAAAATACTAAATAACAAAATAAATAATTTAATATTTGAAAATGAAAAATATAAAAGACAATACAATAGAAAATGGGCTACAGTAAAATTATTCTTCTGTTAACAATGAAAAATGGGCTGCAGTATGATGTAGAGGGAGAATAGATCTCGTATAAAGAAGGATCTCTTTGGTTAGGATTTTGATGCAGACCCTGCTACCGGACTGCGTAAGAAATGCCATGAACCAGAATAGGTGGCAACAAATCATCCATGAGTTATAATATGACGATTCATCAGTTAGATATAATATAAAATGAGCTACAATCTGGTGGTTCATCAGTCCAAATAGAAAATGAACTACAGCACGATAGTTTACAACTAATTCTAATAGATAATAATGGCTTTTACGGAAAATGGACCACAAAATTATACTTAACGATAGTTGTATAGGAATGTGGAGTCCTTTATTTAAAATTACGTTAATGGTTTCGGTAGCCTCGTTTTTTGATATTCGCCATATTTATCATCGTCTTCATTATTATCATCATTTTCATCATAATCATTATCGAAATCGTCATCACCACCACCATCACCATCATAATCATTATCGTCGTCATGATCCATTGTTAATTCGCTGCTATATGAAGGCTCTGCTAACTTGCAGATATAATTTCCACTCCCAAAATGTCATCTATCTCACGAGACTTGAATGTATTCTTGGTCATTTATGCCTCATCTTCATTCAGAAATATTCTCCGTTCTATTTCGACTATTAAAATATGGCCCGCACGTCTACGCTTTACCAATGACTTGCTTCTCCACGCTTTAATTCGCGTTTCTTTCTTGTACCTGGATTCTAAGATTTTTCACTTCAATCTGGTTCGGACCATTAAGGCCCACTTTCCACAACCCTCGTGATACTTGACACTAATGTATTTTATACTAAAATTATTGTACTTAGTATCCCGAACGTGAATTAAAAATTGAAAAAACGAAATTGTATTGTTTAGATTTAGTTTTATACTGACCTGGCGAATGATGAACAGAACGTGTTCCGAAACCGGTTGGTGTTAAATAAATAATTGTTTATGCAGAAAGTTGTTTTTCCGTTAATCATTAAAATGTATTATTTAACTCGTTATGAAAATATCTTGCCCGAGCAGCTTAGCTGTGTGTTGGTGTGTGTTTCTCGTCAACATCATCCGTGAAGTGAGTCGCTATCCTCGCCTTCAGTCCCACTGTCGTCCCCGACGCGGCAACCGGCGCAGCCAGCTCTCAGCTCGCAGCGCGCCACCGAACGTGTTCTGATAGCGGCGTTTTAAAATAAAACGTAAACATTAATATTATCAAAGTTAACAATGTTTTAACTGGTGGATTAAGAAACAAAATGTCTTTGAGAAAGTTGTGGACGTCGGTCGCAGCCCTGGCGCTGTTCGTGTGCTCATCCGATGCGGACCTTTACTGCGCGTTCGAAACGCGAAAAGCCTACACCCTCGACTGCATGGCCGTGGGCGAGAGGTTCAACTACCTGGCGTCGCCCGAGGACTTCGGCGTCGTGGAGGCGTGGAACGAGGTAGAAGTGATGATGATACGCGGTGGAAACATCATCTTTATCAGCGACAACGTATTTTCTAATGCGAAGTATGTCCAACATTTGGACCTTTCTTTTAACCAGTTCGACGTCAATGCCGGAATGTTTTCTTCAATGGCGAGTCTGAGAAGCCTCAATCTCTCCAGCATCTCGCTCTCCATCTTGGACCCCGACACCTTTAAAGGGCTGGATGAACTGAAGGAGCTGGACCTGTCCCACAACTTGCTGTCTCTGGAAGAGGATACGCCGGCGGCTCTCAATTCTCTCACCAGTCTACGGGCTCTGGACATTTCCTACAACTTAGTGAATAATATGACGACCTTGACTCTCGGATCTAAACTTAGAACGTTCATAGCTTCCGATGTCGGAATTACTGTTTTGAACAAGAACAGCTTCTCCGACGCTGGTCAACTGGCTAAGGTCGTGTTCAGCAGAACGAACCTGTTGACTATTCCGAATGGACTATTCGACGCGTGTCCTTCTCTGACTTTGGTAGATTTATCTTTTAACAAAATTAATACGACAGGACTTCCCGCCAAACTATTTTTATATAACGCCAACTTGAGCATGGTCGACCTGTCCCACAACAGGTTGACGACGCTCAGCGACCCCGCCCTGTTCTCCTCGAACCCTAGTCTGATAACTCTCGACCTGTCGTCCAACAAAATCACCCTCCTGCACGCGCGGCTGTTTGCCGCAAACCGCGAACTGTTGGTGTTGAAAATGGACGCAAACCAAATAGCGAAATTGCCCACTGGAATATTTGACTCCCTCGAAAAACTGCAGCATTTAGACTTGTCCAACAACGTTCTCGTCGCTTTGCCGAACGGAGTGTTTACTAAAAACGTGAATCTCGACTCGCTGTCTCTGATTGGGAATTCGTTCAAAGTTCTGAATCAGAACACATTCCAGTCCAACGTGCTGTTGAGAATTCTACACCTCTCGCGGAACAAGCTGGAGCAGTTCCCCATCCAGTTGATCAGCCATCTGAAAGAGCTGATCCTCCTCGACCTGGCCCACAACCGACTGAGCAGCGTGCCGCCCGAACTGCTCTACCTCCAGTCGCTGGTGCACGTGTGGATCTCCTGCAACAACCTGACATACCTGCCGGCCAGCTTTTTCCAAGTGCAGGAGCTGACCGCCGAGTCGGGCGCCCCGACCGTCAACAAGGCGGTGGCGCTGCACGGGAACCCGTGGCAGTGCGCCTGCCTGAACGCCCTGCTGGAGACCGCCCAGCAGAACGTGATCAACTATCATCTGGAGTACCTCGCCGACGGGAAGTCTCTGACGTGCGTCATCGGCGTCAGCCCGTCGATATGCACCAACGTCCCGCTGCAGAAAAAAGATCTCGCTCACTGGGAACAGACTTTAAAGTTGTATCCCCAGACTTGTCGCTAGAAGCGGGCTGTGGCTATTATTTAATTAGAAGTTTTGAATTTGTAAGGAGGTTTCTTTTGAATTTTCCACATTTACCATAATGGGGTCTGTTTCTGCTGTCTTCAATTTTACCAATCATTTTTCAAGAATTGTGTTATCATTTTGGTAGGCATGTGTGAATATTGATAGTTCTTCCAGAATGGTTTGATTGGTGCGCCCAACTCTCCACGCTATCCAAAGTAGCAGAGAGATCAGCGATTGGATATCTCTCATCATTGTATTATTCAAATACTTCTCTGTACCAACGTTTCCAAATTTTTTAAATATGTAAATAAAAAAACATGTATTCAATTTTTTTTGTTTGATTTACTTTACTCGTGATAAATAAATATTTTATTGATTTGTTGGGGCAAACCTGTATTTTAACATAGAAAATAAAATTGATGATTTTTTTAATAAATTTAATAAATTAATACTGGTTAAACAAATTCGCCTATGCAGTTTTGGTTGAGGTTTGTTTATTTATTTAAATGTATATAAAAACAGAATGTTTTGTCATGGTTAATAAGTTATTTAACATACCGAAAACAAAATGTAAAAATAAATGGACACAATAGCACATCTGACACCACTGACTTTGGCATACCACAAGGCACGGTATTCGGACCATTGTTATTTATTTTATATATTTAAACTCTTATTACATGGTAAAATAATATCGTATGCAGACGATACAGTACTAATAATTAATGAAAAACTTGAACTGACGTTAATATATCTGCTAATGAGGATGTTACTACCATAAAAAATTGGAGTGGATAACCCACTATCAATTAATACTGATAAAACATAATTTCTACGATTTGCTATTCAACAGAAAGATAACACCCAAATTAACATTAAAATTCACACCAAAGCCTGTACTCAAGAAGACTCTTGTGACCAATGTTCATCAATTGAAGAAAAATACTGTATCAAGTACCTAGGAATCATAATAGATAACAAACTCAAATGGAAAGAACATATTATTAATCTTACAAACAAAATAAGGAAAACTGCCTACATATTTTTAAGACTCAGAAACATCTTATCACTTACAAATCTGAAAATAGTATATTATACGCGTTTGTACAGTCACATTTGCAATACGGTATTATTGGATGGGGAGGAGTATATAAAACTTCAATGTCACAATTAGAAATCACTCAAAAATGATAATTAAAATTATTCTAAAAAAAAAATTACTATCCAAGTATACAACTCTTCACTGACTTCAAAGTACCAAAAATAAAAGACATACAAAAAAAATTCAATAACACAAATTTTCAAAATTATAAATCAATTAAATTTTAGAAGCGAATTCCAATCTACAAGATTTAGAGACCAAATTGATAATCCAAAACTAAAATATACAGCTACCCAAAATTACTATGTTTATCAAGACATCAAATTTTTTAACAATCTCCCCATCACAATTAGAAAAATTACAGACTAAATTTGTATCTGAAGTAAACAAAATATGTACACAGAATAACTGAAACATAATCTCTTGTATATACTCCTCTGTACACGAGTCTTACTCTCATAGAGAAGAAATAAATGTTAAAAGAAATATATATATATATATATCATTATGAGGCTAGTCAAATTGACAAGAGTTATTTAGTATTACTGCAATCAAAAGAGGTTAGGAAAATACCTAACTATAACAAATGATAGATTTAAAAAACAATCTATCTTATTATATATCTTGATACTGATTTTGCACCCCTTTATTTCTAAAATCTTTCATTTTCTCGATTTGGCGCATTCTAAATTATTATTTATTTTATTTATACGTAATGAAAATATTCAAAAATTAGTTAATATAAGAAAATAGGCTACACTCATATTGTATTATCAGTTATAATAGAAAATGGGCTACAATGTCATTGTTCTTTAGTTATAATAGTAAATGGGCTACAATATAATGGTTTATCAGTTATAATAAAAAATGGGCTACAGTATCATTGTTCTTTATTTATAATATAAAATGGGCTATATATAATTTGATGGTTTATAGCTTCTATTCTAATAGAAAATCGCTCGTAATTTGCAAGATGATTACCAACACATATGAAAAATGTACCACAAAATTATACTTAATGACAGTTTTAAAAGAATGTTGATTTCATTTTACATTAAAAATTTAAAATTATGACATTAGACTCGGTGATGAAGGGGTTGTGAATCTCAACGAAAGATACTCGGATCAGGAACTTTTCAGAACTTATTTTCGCATAAACCATATATCTTCAAATGTATGATATATGTGAAGCGGGAACATAAAGAAAGTCTATTTAGTTGAGTTAATTAATTCACCATCGTAGTCAAATGTGCCAAGGGCTGCAGCTGAAAGGGTTGCATTGTAATATCGGACGAAATCTGAAATAACACAAATAAATTTTATTTTAATATATTTTCAGACTCAAATGTGTGGAAATCATCCTGAACGGCTTGGAGGAGAATGGTCAAGTCATCTCAGAGTTCGAGCTGAAGCTCGCTCAGTACAGCGACCTACCCAACGATGCCGAGCTCTTGAAAGATGTAAGTCAAAATTTGCTGTAGAATATGTTAACATGTCATAGGCAGAGAGGATAGAGCGCCGCACTCTTCTGTCCTGACACATACACATACATCTTCTCATACAAGCTCGCCGATTGTCGAGATTTCTAACAGAACCATCCTCCAGTATATGGTTTACCTGGCAGTGCCAAGTCTTGCGCGGACATCCTCTATTTCTGGTGTCATCAACACTTGTGTCGTATATCTTTTTTACCATTCTCTTCTCATTCATCCATTCTATATGACCAAACCTTACTCATTATAATAACATCAGTTTTACATTCTTTCCTTATTTTTAGGAGAACACATTCTTTTTGTGAAATTGTAATTATTCAGAACATAGGTCTGTGATATTTTAAATACTAATTAAATGTTTTAATTAGAAAGATATACATATAAAGTCAATTTTATCAAAAAATATTGTTGTTGCGCCATCGGGATTCGAACCTGGATCTCTCTCCTAACCGGGGAAGGTGCATTAATATTGTAGCATAATTGGATAATCCACCTTCCCCGGTTAGGAAAGAGGTCCAGGTTCGAATCCCAATGGCCCAACAACAATATTTTTCAATAGAATTGACTTTATATATATATATCTTTCTAATTAATATTTTTAAAACTTTCCTTATTTCTTCATTCTTTACTCTGTCGTAAATAAATTTGCCACATATACGTCTAATTGATATCATTTCCACTGTATTCATTCAGTCTACTATTGTTCCTCATCTATATAAATATATATATATCGTTCGTCTCTATGAGATATCTATTTGTTTAGTTAATTTTTTACCTGTATGCTGACAGAAGTAAATTTATTGTTAATATGTTTAATTAAATTAAAAAATTTATACTTATATATTAAAATGATTGTTCTTGTCTTAATATCATCAGATCCACGAAGACCTCATTCACCTGCAGACAGCGGTGGGCCAACAGCAGATCCAGGTGGACCAGATGAACGACGACTGGGACAACTGCCGACGCGTGACCGACAAGTCGCGCACTGCGCTCCCGCACACCTCGTCGCTGCCGCGCAGCGCCAAGCACACGGACCTCGAGCGTCTCGACAGGGACGTGGACAAGCTCAACACCAGGTGGAACAATGTGTGCGCTCAGCTCGTCGACAGGTGAGCGTCCAATGCAAATATGTATTTCAGATTATTGATGGTAAACCGTTATGTGATGATGATTGGTAAGTAAGATTTAACTGTGCCCGCAGAATTACAAATAATCAGTTACCAATCATCGTTACTATCGTATACTAACACAGTCACAATCGTATACTAACACAGTGACAATAACCATTTAACCATCACTATTGTTGTTATTTTTTTTTTTACATAATTAGTTACAAAAATAATAATACTATACTTTTGAATTATTTATATTTAGTGTCACTATTATTAGTCTTATCTGGGATCTATTCCGTGAAACGAGGTGACATTCTTTGCATATCTCCTTTTTGTTATACATGTTGCAAAAACTGTTTTCCCGTTGTCACCAATCATCTTGAATGCAACCATGACTGACTTGACGCTTTTCATTTTCAGACTGCGTAGCTGCGAGGCCGCTTACAACCTGATGAAGAACTACCAGGCAGGTTTGGAGAAGGAAGCCGAATGGATCGATGACGCCTACTCCAAATTGCAGACACAACCTCCTCCAGAGGTCAAGCCCAAAGAGAACCTTGACCAGACCAGGGTTAGTCATAAGTACCGGATGTCCGTCACGCACGGTTACAGATGATTAATACAATCTTTTCAGGTCTTCTGCGGCAGTTATTCATGTCTTTTTTCCTGTCGGCTGTATTCGCTGGTTGCTGTTGTTCTTTTGTTTCATTCTACAAAATGGTTGTTAGTTCTTTGTTTTATCCTAATTTTACAGCTGATGATATGATTTTTCTGGTCCAGGAAATGCGGCATTTTATATGGTGTTTTCACAAGCATAGGTGGATTTTATTTTCAGCATCTTTACTGTCATATTTGATTGTGTTAGGTTTTTTGAATAGAAGACAACTCCTAGATAATGGTTTGAAGAGAGCCTTCATTTTGATGCACATTTTTCATCTTAAAATCATTTGGAATTCCATTATGTAGAACTCACTATCAAATTACAAAACTAAATTATAGTATGTAGAAGTTAATATTTTAATATTTAACTATGCGTAATGAATGCCGGACGAAATCATTTATTTTTTTTGGAAATATTCTCAAAATTTGTTTTGAATTTTATTAAAAATATACATTTTCCGGCGTTTATTTGAAAGTTCGCATAGTATTATAATAATTTAAATCACTCACTAAAAAAATATTAGAAATGTAATACAAATGCATGTAGATAAATTAATTTAGCATTGTGGAATTATTAACAACTTACAAATTTGTCAAATATGTTGTAATATGCACATTTATACGAGAACGAAATAATGAAATCCGTTCTTGTGTAAATCTGACATCATATATTAAAAGTTCACATATGATAACCCTCTTCACGTAGTCTCATCAACGTTATTAGATTAACAATAACATTTTTTTTCATGATAATTAGTATTTTGTAAATATTCTTATAATACATATATACAACAAAATTCTATTTATTTATGCAATAGGAACCATCGTTAAATAGACATCACTTTAATTTGCATTGAAAATTATTCACATTCTGTAAGAATTATACATTTTCAAATCAAATTATGTAACCGATATTTATTACACAGATCGTTGACTTAGCACGGTTTATTAAAAAAATTATGTTATATAAAATTTTCAGCAAAATTTTTTTTTTTTGTAAGAGAGTAAAGTAGTCAGATTGAATAATTTTCAATGATTGTTAGTAAAATTAACAAATTCACATGTTCTGTATATAATGGTAATATAACATAATATGTTAACCGCCGGTTTTTGCAGAACCTACTGACTAGTGTTGTTGAGCGAACCCCTAAAATCGAGAAAGTTAACATGGAGGGTGGCAGATTCATTAGGGAAGCAAAGGTAATTATCAACGTGACGTGGAGATATCCGATTCTGGACTGAAATCATTACCGTATTCATTAAAAGATTTGTTCGAATTCATGTTGCTCTCGTGATATTTTCTGTCAGGTTGCATTCCGGCATTTCCGTTCACGTTCCATGCAATTTTGAAACATAACAAAAATTAACTTGATTCAGATTAAATTAAATTCAAAATTAGATATAGATTAAATACATGATAGCATATAACAATACAAATAAACATAGTTTTAAGAAAATATTTAGAACCAATGGTCACATATCAGCTTTCAAGAAAAAATGTCTTGTAGAAGTTTTTTGTAGCTCAGTAAGTAATCAGAGAATACGTCTGACTAATTTACTGCATTAATGTCGTTATATGTGTTACACATGCCTGAAATCGAATTAAAGAACGCAATATATCTGTGGTAGGTATCTAGTCTGAATGTTTTCTGAAATTAGAAGATTAATGATCAAATTAAAATGTCATGTATAATATTCTAATTATAAATACGCACTTAGACTCCTAGTCTAGTCATTTTGCATTGATAGTTAATTACTTATTAGAAATATTACATTCAGTAAAGTAGTGTGTATATTATTAGAAAAAATGCAACAAATAAGTCCATCACTCTGTCCTGGGTGAGTTAATTTTTGGGAAACAGATTAAATTAAAATAGACATGGAATTATGAATTTGGAACATGTGACCGTTTGTTTTATAGAGATTTAAAAAAATTGTAATAAGTGAATACTGAACAAAATACATATTATTTTGTTAATTTTAATGAATATGGTTATGTGACAATGCATACATTTAAGTCCCCATTATATTTCTCATCTCCGTCGGTCCAGAATGCAAATGTTAAAAGATTTTCTCCGTTGACAGCGTAAGGATGAATGACTCGAGAGATTGTGAGAGATGAAATTTGAACGTTTTCCTTCGACAGCTTCTGACTTGTACCTGGTGAATTTCGGCCTTTGGTATCCTGCCTGCGTTTTCTTTGGAGGTGTCGCATTTTGTGATATCCGGTGTTCTTTTGTTCGTTCCATTTGTAAATAAAACGCAGCTGTTTGCTCTCATTGGTTGCGGGAGTAGTTATTTCAAAATAGAAAATTAGCTTTTTTTGTTACCTCAATTAACCGTTCAAAAAAGTTTCTAATAAATACATTATTTTGCTTTCTAACGATTACTCACCGCTTTCAAATACAATATCTATCTTGATTACAATTTAACATAACTCTTCTTGTAGATTCTATTGAGAAAAATTATATGGATTTTTGAATGAAGAATATTTGATTTATTTTATATAGTTAGCATGCACTTTTTTTATTGGCAATGCAATTCTCAGGTGTGCGTGGTGTTTTTTTTTTTTGATGAATTACATTGGAAAACTTTCAATATTAAATAATATGTGTATTTATTTTCTTTTAACATTAAAAAATTATTGCACAAAATTGTTTACTGTTTATGACTTTATGACTCAATTTTCTATTGACTTGGTAACGATAGATATACGAATGCCACTTGTCGCACACTACCCTTACCAATTTAAACAAATGTTTTTGCCCGTCGGCTGCAATATCACTATTTACTGTTTATGACTTTACGACTTAGATAACTAGACAGATATAATAATCTATCAATAATTAGAGACCAAATTGATATTCCAATAATAATATATACCGCAACCGAAAATCACTATCTTTATCAAGGCATCAAATTTTTTAACAATCTCCCCATCACAATTAGAAAAATTACAGACTACTATCAATTTGTATCTAAAGTCAAAAATATATACACAGACTAACTGAAATACTCCTTCTCTATACACGAGTTTTACTCTCGTAGAGAAGAAATAAATGTTAAAATAAATTTAAAAATTATTGTAGTAAATGTATGTATTAAGAATTTATAAAATTTACCCAGTGTAGTGTTAAATGGTTATTCTTTTTTGAATTTGTTAAGAGTTTCTATTTTTGAAAATATTTGTGAGGTTTTTTTTTTAATATCTTTAAACATGAAAAAAAAAAAATTTAAACATTACGTTAATATTGAACGATCTCCGGTGTACTTTCAATTATTATTTTTTATTAAATTAATGGAAAAAATAAAAAACAACATCTTGCACTGGTATATATAATATTTTAATTCAAGCATGGCTTATTGAATTGTGAGTGATTTTTTTGAAAAGACGACAGAATTTGATTGTTTTTTTTTTCCAAAAATATTTTGACATTTAATAGAATGATTGAATTATGATTGTGTAAGACATACTAGTAACATTTAGGATATATATCTTTTTTATCTATTTTACACGCGTACTTGCTTATCTTAAATTCAGTAATGATATTAATTTTAATTTTGATATTTAATTAATTAATGACAACTATTTTTATCTCTCTCAAATATTTGTATAGATGCACTTTAATTTATAGTTTATATGTTGATTGAAGTCAAAAATAATACTTACTAATAATTGTGGGTTTATTTATTTTATGGATTTTTTTTTTATTAAAACTGAAAGGCTTGAAACCACCATCATCATCATCATCAGCTCTTTTGTATCCACTGCCGGATGAAGGTCTTCCCGAGGGTCTCCCATTTTTATTTTAGAGCTTGATGTTTGTTTGAGGCTCGGATAGAGCGTATGGATCATCAGTTTAGATGTTATGTAATGGTGTGTAACTATAGTTAAGATAAGAAGGGTAGGTCACCTCTAATGTCACGTTCCCGCTCGGTATAGGTGTGTTGTGAGATACGAATGCATGCACTCGGTTGTTGGAAGTAAATTAATACTCACAATTTACACTGAATTTATTCAAGGAATGTTACAATAGGAGTGGGACGCGAGAGCTGCTAATGAAGTCAGGGCCGGGAAGAGTGTAAGAGGTCCGCTGCTGAAAGTGGCGTGGTACATACAACCAGTGCATTGTATAAATGTTATAGTCAGGATTAAAGAAAGATCTGTCTTTGACTTGTCTTATTTATTATTATACATAACATAATTTGTAAAAATCAGACCGTGCAATACACAAAGAAAATAATTACATAGTGTCGGCATGTTTTTACATAATCAAAATTAAAAATAAATATAAATTGTGAAGTAAAGCAATTTATCCGTCACCATTGAGTCGAGACACAAAAAATTGTAATGATAAAGAGTTCAATTTACCAATTTTTCAATTAGCCAATGCACGAGTTCTGACATTACCACTGTAATAAAACAATGAATTGTGTCTCGATGACCTTAATGGTGCGTGAAAGTCATGCAGACCAACAATCTGGGGGCAGTCTATGTCTTCTGGAGTGATGCAAGAGTATATATATTTATATTATTTTTTAAATAGAGCCGTGTACACGGAATACGTTGCACACCAATGTTCTTACAATTTTCAAACAAAATATGACTAACTTGATGACGCATGTGCACTGAGTGTAGATGGTAGTAGACGTTGGTGAAATACAAGCTTTAACAAATGAATGTGTGTTATTTGTGTATGGATATGATATCACAGTGGGAATGATTTGGCAATAGATTGGTAGAGGATACAAGAGACGTAGGTCTTCATTTAGCAGTGAATCGATGGTGGCTGAAGATGATGATACATGATTTACTAATTAAATAAAATCAATAATACTCCGCAAAAGTAACAATTGTAAGGTCCAAAATCAAAAGCGGACGTGTCCGCTTTACCTGTCACACCACAAAATCGGACGTGTCCAACAGTAAAGATGGATTAGTTTAAAAGTTATTTTTGGCTTCAAACTGCGCGAGAGTTAACCCAACCAACATAACATTAACCGCGATTAACCCCGCCCGCGGTGCCAAGATCTACTCGTCCCGCTGCCAGCGGTACAGCGAGTGGCTGCTGGAGGAGGTGCACCCCTCCATGGAGGAGCGCGAGCAGGACGGGCGGGCGCAGGAGCGCGGGGCGGAGAACGTGGCTCGGCAGCTGGACCAGCTCAACTCGGGCCACCAGCGCCTGCTGGACCTGCTGTACGAGAGGCTGCGCAGGATAGCGGCCGCCAACCCGGGGGATATTGTGACACTGGTATGTGATTTATTCAATTTTATTTTATTTTATTTTACAGAGCGTTAACAGTTCAATTACACAATCAAATAAATTTTACGTATAGGAGATGGGTTTGGAACATTGGGGCATATACACACATTATTTGTGGAAACATAAATCTGATAGTTTATGACACATTTATGCAACAGTAAAAGTATTTACTCTTCGAAAATTAAATTATTGCAGGGTGTTTTGTCAGCGTTTAAATTTTCATTCCAATCGAGTCATATATTTAAAAAAAGTCGCGGAGCTATTTGATTGCGAAAATTGTATTAAAATGATCAATTGAAAATATTGAAACAGGGAATATGCGATAGTTCATGTCTATATATTTGGTAGTCTTTGGACACAGTACATTTTATATACAAAATATATACTCGTAGAATACATAAAGAGAGTTTGTTTTGGCATGATACAAACCATATACAGGGTGGCCAAAAAAAAGTGAGAACATCTCGTAGCACATGAGTTATTCCAAAACATAATATAATTAATTATAATTTTTAATGTAATTTTTTTTGCACAATATTTAGCTAATCAGAAATCATCAAAACACCCCCCATATTGCATCATCTACTGGGCTTAAATCTGGGCTGTTCGGGGGCCATTCTCACGACGTAGAAAGTCGATTGTATTTCTGGCTGTGTGAGATGGAGCTCCATCCTGCTGGCTTTGTTTTGAAACTCTTTGATCGTTTTCCTAGCACCGCGACGTTTTTCAATTCGCAAATTTTCGATCAGAAAAAACCAATATATAAACAATGGGAAAATTAATAATCAAAGATGGCGGCCGGAAATTGCCGAAATAAAACGTAATGTAGGTAAATAGGTAAGTAAACTATTTAAGCTATTGTCGATATAGTTAAACTAATTTTGATGTAATTATATCACATTTTACGAAATGTTCTCACTTTTTTTGGGCCACTCTGTATCTGTATGTGTCTCGTCCTTCTCCTCTCTGGGAGTGTATGATTTGTTAGGCCCTTTAATGACTGCCTCGTATCACTTGCGTGTTGTACTTGTATTGTATTTGTAAGACCGAAATATGTATATATGTATTGTATACAAGGTGATATATAATAATATTAAATAGTGTGTGATAAGAATAAAATTAGTCTATTGTCTTCTGTAATATTCGACTTTATGAGAAAAAAATAACGAAAATGTGTATTTAAGTATTTTATTATGTCCAAATCTTTATATATTATAAAGGGTGTTTGTTTTAGAGGTATAGAACTTTACAATTAAATAAACCACATAAAAATCGCGGTAATTGCCATTGTATTGATTTTATTACAAAGATAATTTTATGCCATTAGTGTTTAGATATGATTTCGCGCTTATGGGCTGGCTCGAATAGAGCGCAATCTGAATGTCCAATTTTGTATGTATATCGGCAATGTTTTTGCTTCCGAGTCGTCTATCGTCTGTGGTTTATCGGCGTAGGCTGGCCACTTCACACATTTACATGCAAAATTGACAATCTCAATTTTTTTTTATCAAAACCACGACCATTTTCTATCAAATGATTAGAAAATTCTGAAAACCCACTAATCAAACATCTCAAATGCTCCTTTATTGACATCCTGAAGAAGAGAAGGATATTTTTTTCGAAACCGGTAAATGTATTTTAATTCAATATGTGGTTAATAAAACAAAGTTAACAAATTAAAATGATTTTATAGTTCCATTTCTCACTGCGGTGGACTTTATAAGTTGAGAATTGTATCGGCGTAACCGGGCGCATGACTGACGTGGGCCCAGTTACGCCGCTGTCCCCTTGCATCGTGACTCTAAAATTAATTACACGACATCGAAATGACGTTCGGAAAATGACGCAAAACAGTCGCATATGACAGGTGTGTCCAGGTTAGAAATAAAATTCAAATATATAATTGTAAAGGCTGCCTCGCTCGCCTGACTGTAGACAGGGACCGCCTTCCGTGAGACGGTTGAAGGTCGTTTCATTAACGACAATGAGAGGATCACGTGACCCGTGCCGTGCGAGGCGCCCCCGCCGTCGGCCATTACCGCGCCATCTTTGTTGGAGTTTTGGTGCGTGCGGTTTTCGGGAGCTTTCGTAGATTATTGTTAGACCAGGGGTCGGTTATTTGAGCGGCTAACTAGTCTGGCGATAGTATTTTTGAATATTTTTTTTATTTCTATTAACGTCACAAAACGTCTTGATAGACGTTTGTCTGCAGGTACATTTATATCGATTTGTTACATTTAATAAACTCATAAACAGTCACCGTTTACACGATACATATAATTTTTTATAAGCCATTTTTTAATAATTTCTTTCTGCTCTTTTGTAAAGACCCAGGCATTTTATTTTTTATTGTACGAAAAACAAATTCTACTGTCCGTATTTGAAGTGGAATACACGTGTAAAATTAGGCGTGTTAACGCGTTCATGTCATTTAAAAGGTTTTAACAATGTATTCCATTATTCAGTTTAGAATTTTTGAAACGGGAGTGTCTTTGAGGACATTATCGCTCCATTTTAGCTCAGGACTTCCCAAGCTCTTAACCACTCCATCCCTCCCAGTAATATAAATATATATTACATTTAATTCTAAATTTTGCTTGGTTGCACTTTAGGATCCTGAGGAAAATGTGGACCAAAATTTTGCATACATAAATATAGATACTCAGGAACGTACCTCTTGGCTAGCATATATGTGCATATATTACTTACTCACTTACTTATCATCACGCCGTTTCACCGCGGGGGTAGGCAGAAGGGATAGAGCGCCACACTTTTCTGTCCTGACTCACAATTCTCGCCTCATTCACATTCATACAAGCTCGACGTTTATTGAGGCTTCTAACGGGACCATCTGGTTTAAGTGGTCGAGCCAAGTCTTCCGCCGCGGACGGTTTGATCACATGCAACGGATGAATGAGGAGAAAATGGTAAGAAAGATATATGACGCAAGTGTTGATTGCACCACGTCCGCGGAAGACTTGGCATGACCAGCTGAACCAGTCGGTCCTGTTAGAAGCCTCATTAATCGACTGTATGAGTGTAGTTGAGGCGAGAATTGTGTGTCAGGACAGAAGAGTGTGACGCTCTATCGCCTCTGTCTACCGTCGCGATGAAACACCGTAATGGTAAGTTAGTTGATTAAAAAATAATCATTAAGGCTTCTGCAAAACAATGCCACCTCCCGACACGAAGCGCTATTAGTAATTTATGCTATTTTCGCTATGTCTAACTGCAACCAAATGTATTGTATATAGGAGACATCATTTTCGTGTTATTGTAGAGGGAGTGTAAACTAGCGTGACTAAACGTCATGACTGCGCTAGTGACGTCACGCTAGATAGTTTTACATTGTACATATATGTTTTATTAAAAATTTATATATATACGTTATTGTATTCTAGAGTATTGATCTAGCGTTTGAATTTCCAAAATCGCACCGGCGACTGAGACCCGGGCCGGGTTAGCAGGTCGGCCACGTCATCTTCTGTAAAACTCGATTACCTTCGAAAAAATCAGCCCCCCGGGCTCGTTGGATTGTAATGTTGGCGAAAATCTGTTTTCGCCGCACTAACGACATTCTGGCGCACAAACCAAACGCTAAACTTTTTAAGTAGTTTTGTTTTTGAATGATTATATATATATATATATGAAACTTTTTTATTTTATTTTTCTATGTAAAAGGTGTAAAAATAGGCACTACGAAATATTATTTAAAAAAAAATAAGATAACGCGTTACGTGTCTCAGACGTGTGTATCATACCACTCCTGCATATAATACTTTTTTCTGGTACGTTCCACCCCCCGCGTGGGCGCACATTATTACATTTTGTTTTCGTGTTCAGATGGTGTTCTTTTGTTTTGCGGGAATACTTCTGTCTCGTTTGTGTTTCTCAATGATACTAAACACCAGTATTGACGTTCTTATATATTACACCCCCACTCGCGAAGCCTCCGAAAACACATATCCTCTATTATATTATATTACAAAAGCGAGCAACGTGGCAGCGTCTTGTGTCTCGCATTACGTTGTGCAGTCTGTATTTGTTATGAATACGATAATATCGATGTGTTTCGTGGAATAAAATGCCAGATTCAGAAATCGTATTCTCATCTCGGGATTGCGGTTAAAAATCCACGACCGACCATTTAAAAAATAACAATTTAACCAAGACACAGACCACTTTATTTCGAGAAATCTCGAATCGTGTCATGGTGCATTACGTATTTAATCATTTACACTCCAAATATATAGTGCTGTTATTTCAGAATTAAATGCCACAAATTCAGCATAAAAATGTTCGGAGAAAACATCCCCTGGACCGCTGGGTTCCACACTCCCATGGTGGAAACATATACTAAATGTACCCACTGATAGGCAGGAATAGAAAACTTTTCACCGACAACAAGCTATATAATACAAGTCCGTCATGAGATTTATTCTCCTCCTAGCACAGCACCCCGCCTCCTCATGGGGCCACGCGACCACTACACGCATAATTAAATTACAATCCTTCCAGAATAAGATCATCACACTACTAAATGGACCAGGATTACGCTGAATTTCCACAGCACCGGAACTCCACGATAAACGTTCTGTCATCCTATGACATAACGGCCCCCTCGCATATTAAACGTCCCAAAACCGTCCTCATTTAAAGGTTATCTCTTGCCCCAGCTAGCAGCCCCTGCATCATTGTAGTAATAATAATAAACACATGATGGAAGAGCAAGGGGTCCAAATGGACCCGGTACTCTGAATAAAATGATACAAAAGTCAAAAAAAAAAAGTCTGAATCATGGACATGCACCATAAGTTGTCCTTATCACGTGCGGTAGTTATAAGTTAAAAGATTTTTCTTTTACATAATATAATCTCTTTGTTTTTGATACAACTACAATAAATTAAATTCATTCTATTGTTTTTGTATACAATCGGTCACTTGGAAACCTATTCACAGACTTTTGTTCAATTTGTCAGCAAAAGCACATTGTGTCTTCGCAAGCAAATTGTATTAAATAGCTAAAAAGTAACTAAAACTTATATTGATACGGCATTTTCTCGTTTATTTTATCTACAAACAAACCTATAACAACGAACGCTAGATGTCGTCTGAAAGTTATATTTAAATTATAAAGAACATACGTAATATTTAAATATAAATCTTTTTTTTTTAGTACTTCAATATGTATTTTAATGAATAATCTTTATTAACATTGAGACGTTAATTGCGTTATAAAACGTTAATCAAACAACTTGTTTACATTTTTTTAAAATTGTAAAATGGCGTCCGATATCGTGAGATCATTTCGTAGCGTTGGAATAGAATTTTCAATTCAGACTGTTTATATAATGATACCACCTACTTATTTGGAGGCTATTATGTGACCTTTCCATTTATGGTATGTTAATATCCGCTTCAGCGGGCACAATTTGTTTATTTTTTTTCAATTTAAAGATGGCGCTGAAATATCGTTAAAAATCTATATTTGTTTTTGTAACTTCCTCGGTATACCTTTTTAATGATGCTTTAAAATCCACCATTGTATTATATATAAACGTAAAGCCAGTTTATCGTAAGTATGTAAATATTTTTCAAAATAGTCTATACTTCCGTTCACACATTACTGCTGTCGAACACAGCGTTCACGACTCCGTCTCAAGACCGCGGTTGTGTCGGCCATGTTGTCGGGTAAAATTGGAAACAAAACGCGAAAGACAACAGTGAGTTGTGGAGTGAAAAAAAATCTGTGAGAGATGCTTTAAAATGATTAAATTAATTATAATGATTATTTTATTTTTAAAACTGCGTTACAAGCAACAACAACTGCGACAACACTGTATATCGGTTTTTACAAATGTTGCTAGATAGATGGAGCCGTCGGCCATCTTGGACGATATACAGTGTTGTTGTAATATTATTTAATATATCTTTCGATGCCCAAGATGATGTACAACATAATTTAACAACTGCCCAAGGCCGATACGCATTGTTGCAGGGGTGACCTCTATTTATTTGAATTATCATATACTAGCATTTTTGTAAATATCTCATCTCACGGGCGATGATGGACCGAACACCACCGAGGAAACAAAAAAAAAATAATATTGAAAATTGAATCTCAGGTTTGTGCACACACGTGACGTCAGTTAGCGGCGGTATCGCGTTCAGAATAAAGCCGCCTCGCTCCGCGAACGTTTCACCATTCCGAACGCACCCGATTCGATGATTTATGAATGGAGCGCCGTTGGCCATTTTTTCTCTCACCGTCCGTTTGCCCGCCACAAATTCTCAGGACAGACATTTTAAATATCAAGGTTTTTTTTCTAAAACAATAATAAATTCTCCAGACAGTGACTTGTTTACGGCGGCCGCCGGCATTTGCATTCTAGAACAAGCGCCATCTTGACAATTTTACGTGTTTGTAAGAATAGACACTGAAAAAAGAAATGAAACCGTTGTCGGTTTTACGCTATTTGAACCACCTTTACGACTTCCCGGAACACGTACACAGAATATAAAAGTTAACACTATCGTTTTAGATGTATTTTATTACAGACTTTACATACACACAAGTACCTTGATCTATTTCTTCACACAATACGTCACCTTCTACATGTACACGTTATCAATCGTTAGGAGAACACATTCTCATTGTGAAGTTGTAATTTTATTCAGAACAGACGGTCTGTGATATTTTAAATATTAATTAGAAAGATAAATATATAAAATAAATTTTGTTGCGAACCTGGATCTACAATATTTTTGGTGACACCTTTTTAATATTAATACATTTAATCGTTCCATTATTTGAAAGAGCCATCTACCTTATTTTTACAGAATCTCAAATACCTTTGATTAATCTAATAGCAGACGCCAGAATTATCAATTAATTTTTATTACATTTTATTTAATTCATATTTAAAATATCACAGACCTATGTTCTGAATAATTAGAACTTCACAATAAGAATGTGTTCTCCTAATAATAAAGTTGTATCAATGTGTCAAAAATTATCTAAGCACGTGATACCCGGCGTATTGAGGTGCTGAGGGCTTAGTAAGGGTATATTTTACGACCGATAACGTAGAACCATCAGAACAGAGAAATCTTTTGCTTAGTTTCTAAGGTTTTAGAAGGGAGATAACTTCTAGAAAGAAGTCTGTTTCTATATTATGAAGGAATCCCCAAAGGGTCCACCATATCCCGGAGTCGTTTTGAGATTTGTTTACTCTCGCTTCGATTCCACTCAACAAAGCAACGGGTACAATATTTTTCAAAATCTTCGAACCTTTTTTTGGAATATATATATTTTTATTATATGGCACAATTATTACATTTCGTCATTAACTAATATAGGTTGGCTCCGGTATCATCGTACCAGAACCATACCTGTACAATTTGACGTGAGACTCGTTACCATATTGAAGTCAGAAAGCAGCCAGAGAGAAGCTATGGAAGTCATGCACCTCCAAAAGGCAAGGGTAAACATCACATTTATGTGTTGAAGTCCTAGAACTCGGTCACAGTTCGGCAGAAATTCATCCTGTCCAGGTCGTAGGAGCGTGCGAGGGAGAGCCAGTGGAATACTCCGTTAGATATCCCTAGCCAGCAACCCCCAGCGTGAGACCCACACCCTAATAAATACCCGGAAATGTCCGAGAGTCATTTACTTTATTAATAGGTCATCGTTCTTGTAGATACTGTTTCTATGTTGTCAAATGCGCACCAAAGATAGTTTGTTTTTTTAGGAGAACACATTCTTATTGTGAAGTTGTAATTATTCAGAATATAGGTCTGTGATATTTTAAATATGAATTAAATATATTAATTATAAAGATATACATATAAAATCAATTTTATCGAAAAATATTGTTGTTGCGCCACCGGGATTCGAACCTGATGAAAATGATGGAACGATTAAATGTATCAATATCAAAAAGGTAACATATAGGGTCGAAAATTGTCGCTAAAAATAATGTCGCTGTAGTTTAGTTGGATAAAGCACCTTCCCCGGTTAGGAAAGAGATCCATGTTCGAATCCCGGTGGCGCAACAACAATATTTTTCGATAAAATTGATTTTATATGTATATCTTTATAATTAATATATTTAATTCATATTTAAAGATAGTTTGATTCCCACGGTTTGACGACTCTGGTCTAGAGAATAGATGCGCGGCGGGGGATGCGGGTATCGAGTCCCGAGCCGGCCCTGGTGGGCGAATGACATCACCGTTGAGGAGAAATGCCGACCGCCATCGGCAAGGTGCTGTCGTGATGTCACCGGCCGAGCTGAACCAGAGATCATTTGCATGCGTAACTAGACGCGAGTGCCGGCTGAGAGAGAGAGAGAGAGGGAGAGGCGGAAAGGGGTCAGGGTCAGGCCTGAAGTTATCTCGCTGACCCCGAATCCTGACGCTGTTATGATCCGACCATAAATAACACATCAACCGTGACAAGAGATCATTCGAGAATTAATAATGATTGCATAATCGGCTCGACGCTTTCGAGGTGTGGTGCTGGCGTCAGTGGCGTAGCTACCGCGCGGTCCCGCAATCGCTGGACAAATTCAACAATATTGAGCGCGAATTAAATGTAGCTAGCAGTAACAATTTTTTTTTTGACAGAGTCACAAACATGAACCTACGCAAATTTCTTGTTTCAATGTTTTCAATTTGGCGTCACTCACGTGATCACTTTGGTACCACTTGCGCATTCAGATAGCTCCTCCACTTTTTTTTAAAAATAAATGACTCGATTAGAACAAAAAATTAAACGCTGACAATGTGTCTTGTTTACACAAAGATTAATTTTCGAAGAGTAAATACTTTTACTGTTGCATAAATGTGTCACAAATTATCGGATTTATGTTTCCACCAAGAATGTGTGTAGAATGCCCCTCGTCCCGCAACTAATCTTCCAAACTGGTCTGTGGACACAGTAAAAAATGAAGAAATTAAGAAAGAATGTAAAGCTGATCTTAGCATAGTGAGTAAGTTTAAGAAAGTATCACTTATGGCATAACTTGACCTGTTAGAAGTCTCAATAATCGACGATCTTGTGTGAGAATATGTTTAAATGTGGCGAGGATTGTGTGTCAGGACAGAAGAATGTAGCGCTCTATCCTCTCTGCCTACCCCCGCAGTGAAACTGTGTCATCAATATACAAACGTTACGTCCCCTCTCCTGCGCTTGTTGACCACGCTCCTACACCCACCCAACTGCAACTTAGTCTTAAGTTTAGTATTAATAACATTACCGAAGATGATGCGTCAGCATTGAAAACGTTCTAATAAAGTAAACAGTGTTTTGATTTTAAATATGATTTTGTAAAAATATCCGTTTTCTGTATATTTTTTTTTAAATAATACTTATGATGCACTGTTTTATTTATTTCTAAGTTAAATCTGTTTTCACTTCACCTTTGCTACTTCCCCGGGTGTGGATGTGACAGGCGGTCGATGTCTGCATCGTGGGAGTCGTTCGTCTAGCTTCTCCCACGCCATGCTCGCCATGGTCACCTTCTTGGTCGAGTTGTTTCCTCGAGAGTATTTTCCAAGTGGATTCCACGTTAGGTCATTTCTATATCTGATCATTCTGCTCCACTTTGTTCACGTTCAAATCTGTTGTCAAGGTGATTTTCTTCGTTCGATTTTATGTTTTTCCTCTCTTCCACACCATCTTCTTATTATTTTTTTTCTTGAATTGGGGCCAGTCTATTGTTATAACCTTTTTTTTATTTGGTCTCCTCCACAAGAGCTCTCCACCGACTCTGGCTATTCTTCTCCAGTTTCCAGACACTTCCATCGTCTTCCACAGTCAGCCCACAATTAAGTAAAGAGATTATAATAACACTAGAAAATAAACACATGAGATACTACATATTCTGCACTTAACCTAGTGTGCTGTTCCTCGATCGTATCTGCCGGCAGTGGTGCTCGGGTAGAGAATTTGAACTTGTCTTGTTTGACCCTCTGTCCCCCGGGGCCTGTGTGTTATTACTCTATCTTTGTTAGTATTATATTTTACTGTTATGATGGATGTTTTGGTTGGCGGCCGTGCATTATGTCAGTCATTGGGGTAGTCATGTTGCCTTTTCCTTTGGGGTCCAATTTTTTAACTTACGCCTCTGGTACTAATCATAGAGCATGGTATAATTGCTTGGGGGTGGAGCGACTATGTCTGCAATTAATCCAATAATAGCAGCTCAAAAAATTATATTAAAATTTATCCTCAAATCCCCAATCACAACGAGCACTGATGAAATTTTTAATAAATTCGATGTGTTTGATATAAGACAAATATACGCTAATACTACTCTTAAATACATATATAAATACAAATAGACACATTTTAAAACAATACGAAATATAATTTCCACACGGACAAATACAAATAACCGTACAAACCCCAAGAGTACATACAACATATGGTCAAAGAAACTACAAATATTTTGGACCTAAATTATTTAATAGAATGTTAAAAGATTTAAATCAATTGAATTGTCCCAAAAACACGAAACTATATATTAAAACTTGGATTCGTAATATGGGTAGAGCCAGTATTGGTGCACTCACCGAAACATATTAACTCATACCTATATTAATTATTGCTACATAGTGATCCAGAAATAAAGTCCACTTTAAAATTGTTCTTCATATACACCTTTTATATAGTAATAATAAATGTAATTCTATCTACTACTCGTAATTCTAATTAATTGAACAATTGCTTGTAAACTATGCCCGTCTCGACACAGAATCTCTCTAGTGAGACGGGCACAGTCCAAACAGATTTTACATTGTGTTATATAGTTACAAATAAAATTAATACTGCACATAGAAGCTGAAGACAGACCTTTATCCAACGGTGAATGCGCGCGCACCGACGAGGAATGATCGATTTTGAAAACCCGTCTCTTGACGGGAAATTAATCTGGCACTTGAACATAAAATAGGGCGTGAAATCTCCGTGACACGCGGCCTTTTCTAGAACTAATGGTGAACGCATTTTTTTTACGATTTCCACATTGGGTATATAAATGGTGACATCATCGCGGCGCTGCCTCACGCCACTTCGCGGAATATTATTAATTGTATTATTTATTATTTGCAGCGCTGCGTAGTTTCTCCTTCTCCCGCCGGATGATAAGCCACATTTGGTCGGCTCATTAGTATTTTTAGAACACATTCGTAATGTGTATTCCTCCGAGTTATATAGGTATTTTATTTCCCGTCATTTCTTTAAATGACGCGTTGACCACCAGTAAGAGGGGCGCCAGAAAGGGGGGAACCCACCCATCCTTTCCCGAAACCGTTAATAATAATAATAATAATATTGTTGCGTAAAAGCATAGATGCCGGAAGAAACAGGATATTCGGAAGGAAGTTCCACTCACCACAGTCCCGTTCTTCTAGCACCTCCAAGGTGGACTGTCACTTTAGGTTTTGTTTTAGACCTTGAGTCCTTCAGATTGCACAGGACAGACACTTAGACACACGTCTCACTCGTTTGTTATACTGCGAAATTTACTCGTTACCGCACCGCTTCAGGGTCGCCGATTGAAACGACGGCAGGTGAGGAAGGGAGGGGAGGTGGAAGGCACAGTGCATTATCCTCGTTCAAGCATAAATAAAGGCCCAACATTATCTTTTTTTTTTTAAATTAAATTCACTTATGCGAATGATTTTTTTGAAAAGGTACGTTTTTAGTTTATTTTTAAATAAAATCTCTGATTCACCGTGCCCTACGACGGAGGCACATAGTTCCACGCTTTCGAGCCCGCCACCGCAAATGCCCGTTAAGGCTTTAGACTTCTGGCAACGGTCGGTCGGTGGTTCTACAAGTTTGATGTCTGCTATTCAAATTGTCTGAGATACAGAGGTGCCATATTATGTGTCGCCTTGTACATCAACCTGCACAATTTAAATTCAACTCTTTCAGGGCAGCAGAGCCAATGTAGCTGATATAAAAGGGATGTTATATGAGAGAATCTGAAAACTTAGAATGGATTGTAATCTATGCAGCTGAAATATTGGTAAGCCAGCATAGATGCTGTTACAATAGTCCACACGTGCAATTAATTAAAAACAAAAGCTAATGTAAGAAAATGAAATGAAATTTATATTTAAGTAAAAAAAAATAATTTAAGTTAAACAAACAAATATTTAAATTTAGACCTTCCTGGCCACCGTCGTCCATACACGACGGTCCGTCATAACTGAGGATCCTACAGATCTTAGGGCTAAGAAAGTGTTCCACGCTGTTATGAAGATCATCAACAGCCAAAAAAATGTAAATTTTGAAATCAACCAAAAAAAACTTGAATGCTCACTGCATTAAATAAAACTAGCAGCAAAAAGCTTGCCAATCGCTTTCACTGGAATTGTACAAGCGGTGTTCTTACGTATCAACTTTGATATTTATATATATATCCACTTAAAGGCATTCTTGAAAAATACAAACAAATCATTCATATGTCACATTTGACAGTGCGACGCGAAATGACCACGAGACATAGATTAGATGACAGGATGCTTTTTTTATCTATAACAGAATGACAGATGCTCATTATACTTGCCAGCTATAATACGATTTCGCTGTTGTATGTTTTTTCTTTGCTTGCACGCTTTGTTTACACGCGATGTCTATGGCGAAATGGAAGGTTTTAAGGGCACACTAAAGCGCTTACTAGGAGTTATCTTAAGTTATATGACAAGATTTTATGGGAGGAAGTTATTAAAAATAATTCGTTAGAGAATATAAATAATATTATATGTTTCTTTTCCTATTTGCTTGTGGTTGGTTCTCCTTATTCAAAAGCGTCAGAATCCTCTGACCTGGACGGTCTCTTGACTTCTACGGACGACTATCTATCTAGTTTGACCACCTGGTCGCTTGATGTCTACTGTCAACATTTACTGGTCTCCTCATGACCCTATCATCTCAGTCTGACTTCTCTGTAATGGGTAACGTGCTCATTCCAGTCTAAATTTTTAATCTATAATCTCTGTTTCCAATTTCGTTTTTCTATACATTATCAATTATTAATATTACCTATAGAAAAAATAAAATCGAACATATTTTAGTGTTCTTTTAATGCTTGCATCAATATAAAAATCCTTAAAGTAACCAATACACCAGAAAGTACAATTATTAATACTACATTCCATTAACATGCAAGCCTGTCGGCCGCTTCCTACCTCGCTAGGTACATATAATGTACCTGTTCTGAGATAGGTAGCCATTAGGAGGTTCCATTAGCTAGATTATAACTCGGAAGTAAGGTAACAAATTAAATTAAATGATAGAAAACAGAAAATCAAAAATCAAAAAGGAGACAGAGTACAAATTTTCGATACGGACTAAAGACGTGTAGAAAGTGAAAGAAAAGAAACAAGCGGGGATGTTAGGACAAAAAAAATTTACATAAAATGTAAATATACGTTTAACAAGGTCACACCACATATAAATCAATATTAATATTTTATTGTTGTCAGCAGCAGTTGACGGTGCTATAAATAAATATACAAGTCGTGAAAAACGTATGAATAATATTGACCTAAAGTATGAATTGGAACACCGGGCCAATTACATGCAGACACGTAACGCCGCCACTGCTCGTGCGCGCGATTCTAACCATTTTTAATTTAATCATCATCATCAAATATTTTCTGATTCTATGCGCGCGCAATGGCCGAACGTCTCTTCGATGATGTCTTCCCTCTCAAATGTCGTGATGTCATTGATTTGAGGATTTGATTCGTTAGTTCAATAGGTACACTTCAATGTGTATTTCTTCACTTTATATATATTTTCAGACTATTTACCTTTCAAGCTCCCAGAATATAGAATCAAATTGAAAATAAAATTAGAAATTTAACTGACATTAAGACTTTTAAAAAGGATATTTCAAATTCAGATACAGAGAGTTATATAATGAAATAATTTGTGCGTTTTGGTCTTGTATATTTACATATACCTTATATCTGCTTACATTATTGGTATTATTATTATTTATTTTTTTCCTTAAATATTTTCACATTATATTCTATGTATGTATTCGATCTTACTGTGTTTTGCCTTCGATGCGTTTTGTTTTTATAAAATATATTAGTTTATCAATTTGCCCTAAAACAGGCTTGCCTAGTTGGGCAATGTATTTAAAAGTGTGTAAATATGTAAATATGATATATTTTGAAAGAAAAATTCAGCTACAATACTATTATTAATGATAACAAAGAAATAATCAATGCTATCAAAAAATACTTTAAAGATTCATAATAATTTTATTGAAAGCTGGTTATTGTAAACAATAATTATTAATATTTAAACCTCGTATTATTGTAATTACAACAGAATAATAAATTAAAAAAATTAAAAATATTCAACTAAAACAAACAATAGCTGTCCGTTTGGCATCGTTGTCTTTTAAAATTTGCAAAATACAATGTAATAATGAAACAGACATATCAAAAAATGCCAACGTAGATGTTTAATAGCCGACTGTCTGGCATTTGGCAGCTAGTACAGGGTAAATATCATGTCGCAGGCCGATGTTATTTCATTCATCAATATTTCAAGCCCAATCCACCCAATAAGTTTTTACAGCATTACCTCTTGCATCCTGAAAGCAATAGGGCCCAATGATTCCGCTGGCCCACACGGCGCACCGTGCAGTAACTCTGCGTGGGTGTATCAATTGAGGATTTTCAGTGCCTCAATAACGGCCGTTTTGTTTATTAACAAAACCCGCTCAAAAGTCGGGTTTGTGTTTGTTTTAATGACTTTAATACGTTGTTAAGGCATTAGATACTCTATAATAAATTGTAATCAACTACTCTCTACGACTACCAAATGCGAACTGACAACTGTCTGCCAAATCAAAATGACGGCCAAACAAAATCGGCCTGGAACATAATATTCACTCTAACGAGCGAAATGACATGTATGAAATATGAAATTAAATACAAATCAATAAAATATATGTACGTACTTATTTACCATCGTACCGTATCTTGGTAAGGAAGGAGTGAGGATAGAACGCCAAATATTTATGATCAAGTATACCACTCTTGCTTAGATTACTTTCATGCATGCGATCTTCGATTGTTGAAGCTTCTAACGGAGCCATCCTCTAATATTTTACTGACCAGAAATTAATTTTATATTTTTTTCAAAATAACTGAGACAGCCGTTAAACACGTGTTGCATACATCCAATCGTTTTTTTTTATTAGGGTTAGATTAAAAAAATAAGATTGTTTTGTTTGGCGTCAGCAATTAGCGGTGCTGAGTGGAATCGTAGTGCCCACACTTTAAAAATGTACAGTCTCGACTGTTCGACGCCCACCGATAAGCCAAATGTAAACATTGCATCACCGTCGGGTCGATGTCTACCGCGATATCTGATGATGTGCTCGCGCGAAGTGTCGTGGAATGAAAGAGTGCCAATTTGCATAATGCCAAAAGACACCTCAATCAAATACATTAAATACAAACCAATAAAAATGTGACCGACGAAGCCAACAAACAAGTTTTAAAAAAATATTTGCTGGTTTTTTAAACTTTTATTTGTTCTCACACTCGATATATGGATGTACTAGCTAATATTTTAACTTAAAATTTCACAAAACTTCCAGACCATGTATTTTTAGCTTCGCACCAGTCATATATATTCGATATCCCCTATATGGGCTTATGTTATCAAATATCACATATCTCATAGAGATAATTTATTATATTTAATGGAAAATATATGGAAGTGTGGGGTAATTACAGGGCTTACGACCTGTCTTCGGCTGGCTTAAGTGATCACTTTATTTATATATATAATCTCCACATTTATCAAAATTTTGAAAGTTGTATATATGTTATTATATGGACTCGCTTCGTTCACTACACCATCGCCATCTATGGACCAAATTTGATAATTCATTTTTCCTTTTTTTTAAGCAGCATATATGTCGTCACTGTGAGAATCTGTTTTTTTTAATTATTTTAATGCAATATTCTTTATATGCCTAATAAACCCTTTGCTTTGTCCTTAAAACCTTTTATTTCACCGTTTATCGCATGGATGCATATATATGTATACATGTATATAATATGTACATTTTATAATGTATTTTGCAATTGATACCTGAATTCTTGTTGATATTCTTAATTTATTTATTTTAATGAGACTCTGATCTCTCGTCTCGCAGGCTTGTCGGTACTGTGCGTGCAAAATACAACAAACGGATGACAGCTCGCTCCGCTCTCAACTGTGTACGCGACTTTCTATTCTAGTATCGTTCGTGAACGAGCACCATAACCTTTGAAGCTGTAATTTTGTGTTTAGACACATTTTATCTACTTTACAAATATAAGTTCTGTATTTAACCGATATTGCTTTATCTTTTATAGCGTCCGTTCCGACGCTGTCCAGTCTCACACGAGTTTGCGCATCATTTGCTAGAATCTTTCTAGAATAAAAATGTAAAATGCATTTATTCCACGATTGCTTGCAACACGTTCTTCGGAATTGTATAATAAATACATTTATTATTTTTCTCGATAATTTGTCGCGTTTTCATTTCGTTCCGAGTTCAGCTGTGACGTCACCCTGTTCGTAATGGCGACGGCTATCCGCTTACGGAGCCAGTCCTGACCATATCGGCAGCCCACGGCCCATTCGATACAGCCATGTCCTTTGAATTTACTAGAAAATGTATTTAAATGCAATTCTCGCGATATTATTTCAATATATTTTTATTTTTTACACAGAGGTCGTATCCGTTTATCACTTAATAAAGCGTATACACTTTGATCAGCAAAGATACTTTGATTTGGTGGCAATTTATTTTAGATCTTTAACGTACATCAGATTCTAGCGGAAGTTGATATTGACGATCTACCGGATCTGTCAAATTCCAAATCCGGATGAATTTCGAATAATTTGTTTTATTGCTTTTGGAACTGGTTCCAACATTCCGAATCTCAGACATCTCAGGCAAATGGTTGAAAGTAGTGAAGGACAAAACGTCATTTCGTAATTAACGCTTCACGAAATGCACGTTCACTAACTTGAAGCGTTCAAAATGAACGCTTCATTCCAAGTATGTTACCGATGCAGGTCGCAATCGCTTCACACTTCATATAGTACAATGAAGTATGATTAAGTCGTTATTGAACTATATTTCAAAATACTAATTAAATGTATTCATTAGAAATATATACATATATAATCAGTTTTATAGAAAAATATTGTTACTACAGGGATTCAAACCTGGATCTCCTTACAATCCGGGGAAGGTGCATTATCCAACTATGCTACAGCAGACAGTACTTTTGACGACAAATTTTCGAACCCATATGTTACACTTTTCAAATTAATACATCTATCGTTCCATTATTTGAATGTCATCTACTTTGTTTTTACGGAATCTCAAATGCCTTTGAGTAAACCGATTGGTATTAAAAATATCGTAGACCCTGTGTTCGGAATAATTACAACTTCACTTAATTATACTTCAATAAAGTGTCTGAAGTGCGAAGTATGCAGTGAGATACTTTGCGAAGGATACTTTGTCGCAAGTTATTTGCTAGTATTTGTAGTTTGCAGAACTAGTGCATTGAAGTGCTTCGTTCAGTGTGGACCCATCGCTAGTTGAGAGTCTATCCTTGATGTTCAGTTGCAGATGCTGAATTGAGACATTGTCTCATGTGGTCTCCTGCACCACATCTGAAAGGCATCAATCCGTCTTCCCTTCCTTGCCTTCAGGGTCCATGATTCCACAGCATATAAAAATCTAGAATGCACCAGAGACTGCTCAAGCTTGACATTCGGAAATATCGCGGTCTTTCCATATTTTGTCAAGTCTGGACATTTCTGTCTATAATATATTGTGAAGTTGTAATTATTCAGAACATAGGTCTGTGATATTTTAAATATGAATTAAATTTTTATTTATTTTATTTATTTTTTTCACACGCGCTAATCGTTTCCGCTTCCTTCATCTCGCGATTACAAGCGACGATCGCAATTACACGGCGCTCGTCCACCGCAATGTTCCCGTCTATTTCGTGAGTTTAGACGTATTGTGCGATGTGTCCGCAGATAAGATTGCTTAGGACTATTAAGACAACATTTCTCGGAACAAAAGTTTGGTCGGTTCAGTATTTATTTTTGGATGAGTAATTAAATGGCTTCGCGTGACGGCCGACATTAAAGTTCGTTCTAGTTTTTCCTGGGCGTAGTTAACGTCTGCGCTGTGTTCGTAAAATTAACTGTTATAATTTTTATTTTTTGTTTCATTCCTCGACGAGGCGTGTATTTAAATCGTAGATGTGATGGAAATAGTCATGTGTACGATGTATCCTAGGAAGGTCGAAGGTTTAATGACTCGTCATAGTAATCGTTCCTCTGGCATACGCAAGACGTGTCCAAGTCACTCTAATTGAGAACTTTATATTTTTTTTAAAACACATTGCAGTTTCGGAACGTACAATGTTTTGAAAACATATTAAATATATCAATTAGAAAGAAAAGGTTCGTATCCCGGTTGCAGCAAATATTTTTTTTTTAGATATACATTTTATTGTAAATTTTACCCCTTATATACTAGTTGCATCACACAATTCTACGATCGTACGAGTGATTTCCGCAGGACGCCAGTCATTAAACATATTCTATGTTAAATCTGGGAAATTTTGATAACATGATACGCTAACTCATTCACAGCATCCCTTATACTGTACTCGTAAATCCCTTATCTAACGATTATCTATTTTAAACGGTTTCAATAACATTTTCCGCATTCTTATATGGAACATTTTATAACACCTAGCACATTTATTAAAACACAAAAGATATATTTGAAATTATTTAATAAATGAAAAATAATCTTTGCATCTTTTTACGATAAAAAAGATTTTATGTGAGTGGATACCTACCTATTTAAGAAATATATAAAAAAATATTATTCGTGTATAGTTATTATCATTAATTACAACTGGCGATATTTTATTTTAAATTAACTCTTGTAAATAAATACCTCTGCGCTGATATATCGGCTCTCGAGTATTACCGAAAAATACGTGTGCGCCGATATATCGGCTCTTGATTATTGCGAAAAATACCCCGAGCCGATATTTCGGCTTTCAAAAAAAATCATATTTAAAACATTATTTTAGTAGGTAATAAAACTAATGGGATAAATTATTCTATGCCTATTAAATATTATAATATAACAGCGGTTAGAAATTAAGGCACACCTTTATTTCTCAGATAAAATGCAACATAAACACACAAGGTTAATGTGTGTACTGAGAAAAAATCGCCTAAACAGTATTGTGTGGGACAATAATATAAACTCGTTAAATTAAATATTATTATTATTTCAGCTAGTTTTCAGCGAGGTCGAGCATGTCGTTTCGAAATCTGCATTCAACACTTTGTGTTTTCTATCGTCGATTTCTAAAGAATAACAAATTCGTCACCTTCAATGGCGCAACGAGGTGATATCATTTTACAAGTGGTGGATTTATTAAATATTATCAAGTATTTTTTATTTGTACCATTCTTCTAGATAGTGGACTATTGCAACATAATCTATGCTGGCCAGCACAGATAATATATGAAGTTTCTAAATTCTCTCATATAACATCCCTTCTACATCAGCTACATTGCCTCCCGATTTCTTGAAAGAATTGATTTTAAATTGATTATTGATAAAATCGACGTTAACTGTGTGGAGTTTCATCATAATGGATGGGATATAAATGAAACAATGTTATAACTCTACTTGAGTTTATTAGCACTACCCGAGTTTCGAGAGAAACGGTAACTCTCATCGACAGGTGAATATAGGAGACACGACTTAGGTGGTGGACGTATAATTAATTAATTACTGACACATTGAGGGAGATATTAAATTGTGCTGGTTGAAAGCGTGGAGCTCTTTCTCCTCCGTCATAAGGACCAATGAATGCATCGGAGGTTGTATTTAAGAAGAAACTAAAAATGCACTTTTTCAAAAAATCATTTCCATAAGTGAAAATAATATTTTTTAATGTTAAAAACAAGGATAATGTAATGGCGACGGCTATCCGCTTACGGAGCCAGTCCTGACCATATCGGCAGCCCACGGCCCATTCGATACAGCCATGTCCTTTGAATTTACTAGAAAATGTATTTAAATGCAATTCTCGCGATATTATTTCAATATATTTTTATTTTTTACACAGAGGTCGTATCCGTTTACCACTTAATAAAGCGTATACACTTTGATCAGCAAAGATACTTTGATTTGGTGGCAATTTTTTTTAGATCTTTAACGTACATCAGATTCTAGCGGAAGTTGATGTTGACGATCTACCGGATCTGTCAAATTCCAAATCCGGATGAATTTCGAATAATTTGTTTTATTGCTTTTGGAACTGGTTCCAACATTCCGAATCTCAGACATCTCAGGCAAATGGTTGAAAGTAGCGAAAGACAAAACGTCATTTCGTAATGAACGCTTCACGAAATGTACGTTCACCAACTTGAAGCGTTCAAAATGAACGCTTCATTCCAAGTATGTTTCCGATGCAGGTCGCAATCGCTTCACACTTCATTTAGTACAATGAAGTGTGATTAAGTCGTTATTGAACTATACTTCAAAATACTAATTAAATGTATTCATTAGAAATATATACATATATAATCAGTTTTATAGAAAAATATTGTTACTACAGGGATTCAAACCTGGATCTCCTTACAATCCGGGGAAGGTGCATTATCCAATTATGCTACAGCAGACATTTTACATTTGACGACAAATTTTCGAACCCATATGTTACACTTTTCAAATTAATACATCTATCGTTCCATTATTTGAATGTCATCTACTTTGTTTTTACGGAATCTCAAATGCCTTTGAGTAAACCGATTGGTATTAAAAATATCGTAGACCCTGTGTTCGGAATAATTACAACTTCACTTAATTATACTTCAATAAAGTGTCTGAAGTGCGAAGTATGCAGTGAGATACTTTGCGAAGGATACTTTGTCGCAAGTTATTTGCTAGTATTTGTAGTTTGCAGAACTAGTGCATTGAAGTGCTTCGTTCAGTGTGGACCCATCGCTAGTTGAGAGTCTATCCTTGATGTTCAGTTGCAGATGCTGAATTGAGACATTGTCTCATGTGGTCTCCTGCACCACATCTGAAAGGCATCAATCCGTCTTCCCTTCCTTGCCTTCAGGGTCCATGATTCCACAGCATATAAAAATCTAGAATGCACCAGAGACTGCTCAAGCTTGACATTCGGAAATATCGCGGTCTTTCCATATTTTGTCAAGTCTGGACATTTCTGTCTATAATTATACAACAAATCAATCAGTTTAGTCATTGCTTTAATTATGTTGCCTATACGTATTGTTCCGTACCAGGAAACAAGAAATGTAGACAGGGGCGGTTCGCCGATCTCCACAGAAAATGTTCTTTCGCATTACTTTAGCAAACTGCGGCGACAGAATCGAGAATGCGTTCACGCTCTCAGTGTACATGATTTCAATTCAGATACAATCCATTCTAATATTTCCCACCATATTAGTTAGGCGTTAAAAGCAGGCGTGAGCAAAACGCATTTTATAAGATAATGACAGTCTTTGATTTTCGAAATATATCTCATATTTTCTTGGCGCCTACGGCGACCTCTCAATCCTGTGCGATATATGTATAGTCCATTTGAAGTGTATATATATATGACGAGTCCTGGATTTTTATATATATATATTAACATTTGTTTCTTCTCTATGAGAGTAAGACTCGTGTATAGATAAGGAGTATATACGAGTTAATTTATGTTTCAGTTAGTCTGTGTACATATTTTTTTTTACTTCAGTTACAAATTTATGATAGTTTCGTAATTTTTCTAATTGTGATGGGGAGATTGTTAAAAAATTTGATGCCTTGGTAAATATATTGATTTTGAGTTGCGGTATATTTTAGTTTTGGTATATCAATTTGATCTCTATATCTTGTTGATAGTCTTTTTTTTTTTGAATAATTTTTATTATAATTTTTTGAGTGATTTCTAATTGTGACATTGAAGTTTTATATGCTCCTCCCCATCCAATTATAGATGTTTCGCGTGTTCTAGTTTCAACTTTTAAATATTCATTTTCAAAGTATACCCAACTTGCGGTGGCAATTTTGAGCTTGTCCGTAATCAGTATGCCGTTCAGCCTTTCCTCGCAGCGGTGTCAACTGGCAAGAATCCATCGTTTACCGTTGTGGTTCCTGCCTTATTTGGGCTGACCGCTGTTGATTGACCTCTATTCGCCATTGCACTCTCTGTCACCGCTGAATTGGATGTGATCTAATCAACGCTCGCCCCCGATACCCGATACTGCAACGTTCATGTGTCTTTCTTTGACCCAGAGGTCACGAGTTTGGTTTATGTGTGGTAGTATGACTCGATGTCCTTGCTGGACATTTTTGGTTCTATTGCTCTGATTTTTTTAAAAATAAATCTTATGATTATCTCGAGTTCTAAGGCCTCTAGCAATCTTGTTTATTTGTGCATTTCGTGGCGATGCGCTCTGGCTAGGTTTGGCTAATAAAAAAATTTATCAGATATCGCGTCCAATGGTCGTTACACGTTTAAAACATATTATATTTATCAGCGGAAATTTTTAGTAATTATTTAATGGCTATTTACATATGTTGACTCATTTCGATTTAATATAGTGCAGAATTATCGTTATTATATATTATGAATGATATCCTTAATCTTATATTATATTTGGCTGCAAATGCGACTACATGTTTTATTATATATGCGATAATGTCGACGCTTTTCGTATCGCCGAGTGGTGTGAGATATCAAATTAAAAAATCTAAATCAGATACGAGATGCGCGATTTCATAGCCCGGACTAGCCACTTAAAAAATATTAATTTAACTAAGACACAGACCACTCTATTTAGCGCCATGTTGGATGAAACAAATTGAAAGTATGTACTTCTTCTTCTTCTTTCAAATAGGCAATCCACTCTTCAAGAGTGACTTGTGCCATTGAACAAGTCTAAACATTATTTCATAGAAAGCAGTACAACAATACTATAGAACAGGGAACATTGCATCACAAGTCAATACCATTGACATTCAAGAAATTTGCTATTACATAGCTTAAATGAGGCGAGTTGAGGGAAAGAAGATGACACAAGTTAACCGGGACAAGATCATGAACCGCAATGGACAGGCAAAAAAGATATGGTCAAGGATTTCCTCCTCGGCACCACACTCACACATTGGGGAGTCTATTATGTTCATTCTGAACAAATGTGAGGCCACCTGGCAATGCCCAATTCTCATTCTAGAGATATTTGCTACTGTTCTTTTTGAGACTTTCCTGTTGAAGAACCAAGGGGTGCGGAGAATATATCTTTGGATTATTTTAAGACGATTACCCTTGTGATTGTTTGGATCCATCCATTGTGCAGACCAGATAGAATACGTATGTTTTTTTAGGAAGTGTGTACTTAGTTATATTTAATTATTATAGTTATTTTCGATCGATCGTCAAACCCACGTAGTAACAGTACTAAGAGAATAATGCGTTTGTGACATCGCAGTCAGCTGTTAGGGGTAGGTATAGGTAATATTTATTAGAATATAAATTTTAATGTACTTCAATAGATTATTGATCTTACAGCGGGTTGTCGACTCGCCAACGCAGCAGTGTGGGCACACGAACGTACTAAAACACATTTCTCTATCTAACACGCCTTCTCATTCATGCATAGTACAATATTATACTTGACGTACCGTCGTGTATGAACCGCCTGTTGAAATAATGCATTTTCAATACTTCAAACACATTTTTGGTCCTTAGAGCCGGATTTTTTTAAAAATATGAATTAAATATATTAATTATAAAGATATACATATAAAATCAGTTTTATCGAAAAATATTGTTGTTGCGCCACCGGGATTCGAACCTGGATCTCTTTCCTAACCGGGGAAGGTGCTTTATCCAACTAAGCTACAGCGACATTATTTTTAGCGACAATTTTCGACCCTATATGTTACCTTTTTGATATTAATACATTTAATCGTTCCATCATTTGACAGAGCCATCTACCTTATTTTTACAGAATCTCAAATACCTTTGAGTAAACTGATGGCAGACGCCAGAATTATCAATTCATTTTTATTAAATTTTGGACACATTGATACAACTTTATTATTTAGGAGAACACATTCTTATTGTGAAGTTGTAATTATTCAGAACATAGGTCTGTGATATTTTAAATATGAATTAAATTTTTATTTATTTTTTTCACACGCGCTAATCGTTTCCGCTTCCTTCATCTCGCGATTACAAGCGACGATCGCAATTACACGGCGCTCGTCCACCGCAATGTTCCCGTCTATTTCGTGAGTTTAGACGTATTGTGCGATGTGTCCGCAGATAAGATTGCTTAGGACTATTAAGACAACATTTCTCGGAACAAAAGTTTGGTCGGTTCAGTATTTATTTTTGGATGAGTAATTAAATGGCTTCGCGTGACGGCCGACATTAAAGTTCGTTCTAGTTTTTCCTGGGCGTAGTTAACGTCTGCGCTGTGTTCGTAAAATTAACTGTTATAATTTTTATTTTTTGTTTTATTCCTCGACGAGGCGTGTATTTAAATCGTAGATGTGATGGAAATGGTCATGTGTACGATGTATCCTAGGAAGGTCGAAGGTTTAATGACTCGTCATAGTAATCGTTCCTCTGGCATACGCAAGACGTGTCCAAGTCACTCTAATTGAGAACTTTATATTTTTTTTAAAACACATTGCAGTTTCGGAACGTACAATGTTTTAAAAACATATTAAATATATCAATTATAAAGAAAAGGTTCGTATCCCGGTTGCAGCAAATATTTTTTTTTTCGATATACATTTTATTGTAAATTTTACCCCTTATATACTAGTTGCATCACACAATTCTACGATCGTACGAGTGATTTCCGCAGGACGCCAGTCATTAAACATATTCTATGTTAAATCTGGGAAATTTTGATAACATGATACGTTAACTCATTCACAGCATCCCTTATACTGTACTCGTAAATCCCTTATCTAACGATTATCTATTTTAAACGGTTTCAATAACATTTTCCGCATTCTTATATGGAACATTTTATAACACCTAGCACATTTATTAAAACACAAAAGATATATTTGAAATTATTTAATAAATGAAAAATAATCTTTGCATCTTTTTACGATAAAAAAGATTTTATGTGAGTGGATACCTACCTATTTAAGAAATATATAAAAAAATATTATTCGTGTATAGTTATTATCATTAATTACAACTGGCGATATTTTATTTTAAATTAACTCTTATAAATAAATACCTCTGCGCTGATATATCGGCTCTCGAGTATTACCGAAAAATACGTGTGCGCCGATATATCGGCTCTTGATTATTGCGAAAAATACCCCGAGCCGATATTTCGGCTTTCAAAAAAAATCATATTTAAAACATTATTTTAGTAGGTAATAAAACTAATGGGATAAATTATTCTATGCCTATTAAATATTATAATATAACAGCGGTTAGAAATTAAGGCACACCTTTATTTCTCGGATAAAATGCAAGATAAACACACAAGGTTAATGTGTGTACTGAGAAAAAATCGCCTAAACAGTATTGTGTGGGACAATAATATAAACTCGTTAAATTAAATATTATTATTATTTCAGCTAGTTTTCAGCGAGGTCGAGCATGCCGTTTCGAAATCTGCATTCAACACTTTGTGTTTTCTATCGTCGATTTCTAAAGAATAACAAATTCGTCACCTTCAATGGCGCAATGAGGTGATATCATTTTACAAGTGGTGGATTTATTAAACATTATCAAGTATTTTTTATTTATACCATTCTTCTAGATAGTAGACTATTGCGACAGCGTCTATGCTGGCCAGCACAGATAATATATGAAGTTTCTAAATTCTCTCATATAACATCGCTTCTACATCAGCTACGTTGTCTCCCGATTTCCTGAAAGAATTAATTTTAAATTGATTATTGACAAAATCGACGTTAACTGTGTGGAGTTTCATCATAATGGATGGGATATAAATGAAACAATGTTATAACTCTACTTGAGTTTATTAGCACTACCCGAGTTTCGAGAGAAACGGTAACTCTCATCGACAGGTGAATATAGGAGACACGACTTAGGTGGTGGACGTATAATTAATTAATTACTGATACATTGAGGGAGATATTAAATTGTGCTGGTTGAAAGCGTGGAGCTCTTTCTCCTCCGTCATAAGGACCAATGAATGCATCGGAGATTGTATTTAAGAAGAAACTAAAAATGCACCTTTTCAAAAAATCATTTCCATAAGTGAAAATAATAATTTTTAATGTTAAAAACAAGAATAATGTAGGACTATAAACTGTTTATGTGTAAACGCCGCTGAGGTGAGAGTTTTTTTAGTTTTTAAAATGTCGCTTTATAAATTATCAAATATTATTATTATTTTTAGTGTTTATTATTATATAAAATAAAATAAAATTTTATGGTAGAGCAAATGCGAATGTACTACAAAAGCGAGAGTAAATAATTTATGATTTTTGCGTACATATCTACGTTTGCGTTAAGCTCCCATGTAAGAGTAGTCGTTGGGGGTTACGAACCTCGTCTCTGGAAACCAAAAGTGTGCGGTTATCGCGTCAAATAAAGTAAATTAATTTTCTATTTATTTTCGTTGATTTTTTCAAAAATTATTTACCTCCTTGATAGGCGCATGTTATCCGCCGTAAAAATATACCCTTCACTGTGCCCTTAGAACCTTTACTTCTAAGTGAGTCCTTTTACTGTACCTATACAACATTTACCCTCTGGTAAACCCCTTACCGTGCTCTTAGAAACTATACCCCTAGTGTACCCTTTACTGTGCCCTTAGAACGTGTACCTTCTGATAAACCCTTTACTGTGATCGTAGAAACTTTGTGTACCTTTGCTGTGCCATTAGAACATTTTCCCTATTGTAAACCCTTTACTGTGCCTTTATAAACGTTACATTTAGTGAACCCTTCACTGTGCCCTTATAACCTTTCATATCATCACATGACATGCATTTACACAGTCATCTTAAAATATGTATCAACCCATCGAATAAATTAATCTCAATTTGATCTGCAATCGGCGTAACTGTCGTGTCGCCTCGTTCCGTTTCACAAAATGAACATTCCAAGCGCCGAATAAATTATTGCCGTTGGCGCAATGTGTGTTTTCAATTTTAATCGACCGTAGTCAAACGCCGAATCTGTCAGTCACAAAAAAAAAAAATAAGTGAATTATTTTTGTTACAAAATATGTTCAATTTTTTTTATATACCTCTCGGCGTAGCTTTTTTTAAAAAAAAATTATTACGTAAATTAACGACATATGACGTATCGCGCTGTCAAGTAACATCTGTTCACACCACTTAGCACGTGTTGCCGTCAGTTAAAAATAATATCTGAACGATAGAGGGAGATAAAATGTGATGGCAACACATAATACAATGTGTACTCGTTCATGACACTTACACGGGGTGTGTATGACAGATGTACGACGGGGGTGTTGAAAGGGCACCTAAAACCTTTTTGAATTCAATAATATTTCGTTCGCGCCGAGTAGCGATGTTGATACCTCCCACATACTAAATGAGCCCTCTACCGCTTAAGCTATCCGCCGATAGACTGTGGTGTCAAATTGTCATATTAGTTGGTATATTTTTATTAAAATTGCATCTTTATTTAACTTTGTTTAAATCACTGTGTTGATTTTACGTCGACCGGTTTTGATACTAATGCATCTTCGTCAGGACCGGCGTACGACTGAAATATTACATAAAATTTAAACGACACCATTACGGGGTATAGGCGGAGTGTTGGCAAGAGTGGGGAGATGATTGACAGGTAGACATTGAAATAGCGAATATGTTGAATATATGTCAAATATCAATGGCGTTTTCTTTTACAAAAGGTGATCCAGGTTCGAATCTCGGTAGCACAAAAACAATATTTTCTATATAATTGATTTTATATGTATATCTTTATAATTAATACGTTTAATTAGTATTTAATTTTAATATCCACCTCATCCCAAGATTGTGACAACATGCCTTTTCTTGTGGGGATATGTTGTCGAGTTGTACCAAATAAAAAAATATGCAAGGGTTGCTGATATTGCAAACAGTATTTTTAATAATTATTACCTATTATTATTACTAGTATACGTAAGAATGGTATTATTAATAATAAGTTCATTAATCTTGTTCTTCGAGCGACTATCAATATTTAACGTTTTTCTTGAAATAAAATAATATGGAAACTGCAGAGGTTGAAAATCAAAAATTATCTACATTTTTCGTTGTACAATCTATTTACGCAGATTTTACGGAAGCCTAGCTCGTCGTGGATGATCTGATGCTCAGAACCATAAGTGATGTTCAAAGAAGACGCCACTTCACCGATGGTAACTCGCCTATTGTCGTCCATTCGTGCGTCACAGTCGACGATGAATTTCAATGAAATCGGATCACTGCTCGTTGTTTTTCCTCGGTGCAAACTGCTAGCGGAGCGAACATTTTTACACTGTAATAACCTGAAGGCAAATGACGCGATCAATCGTAGACAACCTCGAAGGTGTATTATGGCGAAAGTGTAGATAATTTTAGACAGGGGTGATATTAATCAGCCTAGATTGCATATTATAAAACTCGATTTTTCATTCTCCTTTATTTTTACGCGTCCCCGTTACCGCCGAGCTCATTGTCTCTGTGTGCCAAAAAAATAATATATCACGTGTCACTTGAAAGACGTGCGAAAATTCCCACGCGAAAATTGTCGAAACAACCGCGATCAACTGGCGATATTAAAAATCTCGCAGCTTTGATCCGAGCGCGTCTTTATCGGCGGTGGGCGCGCGCGGGTCGCGTGTCTAACGCCAAATTATTTTTACACCTTCCAATTATATCTGCGTGCAAATCACATTGCGAAGCATCATTTTATTTCTCATCCGCACAACTGCCCGAGTCACGCCGTTTCGTTTTTGCGAAGTCCACAATCAAAAGTAGACGTGCGTGGCCGGCCTCACCTGCTTTCGAGTAAAATGCAAAACAAACTAACTATACGGGGGTCACGTGGCCAAATACTGTCGTCTCATTTTGAATACTAGTTAAATGTATTAATTAGAAAGATGTACACCGTGTGAAAGCAATTTTATTGAAAAATATTGTTGTTGCGCTGCCGGGATTCGAACGTGGATCTCTTTCCAGACCGGGGCAGGTGTATTATCCAACTTTGCTACAGTTACAGTACACCATCGCCATCTATGGAACAAATTTGATAATTCATATTTCCCTTATTTTTAAACATTATTTTTACATAACATATTATACTAGAATATGCCTGAAAAATCAATATTTTTCATTGTTTTTTTTACATATTTTTGTATTTTGACATAAAATTCTCGATGAAATTCACAAGACGTGTCCAAGCCACCTCGATTGAGGTTTTTCAATATGTGAAAGAGAATCTTCCCTTAACCATTAAGTGCTTCTCACTCCGTCCGTTGTTGTCAATAGCTAGTCACTAATTTAATGTATTACTTATAAATATATACATATAAAATCAATTTTGTCGAAAAATATTGTTTTTGGATCTCTATTTCTAATCCGCGGCAGTACACTACCGATTGTGTTATAGCGTCAGTATTTATCGTGGCAAATTTTCGAACCTATATGTTACACTTTTTCAAATTAATACACCTGTCGTTCCATTATTTGAAAATTACGGTTTTATATCACAGACCGTCTGTTCTGAATAATTACAACTTCACAATAAGAATGTGTTCTCTTTAATAATATTATTCTTATTTTGGGTTGCGACTTTCTCATGTCAAATGTTTTTTGTAGCCTATTCCACGGATAACAAAACCTTATTTGCGAATCTTCCCTTTGAAAGCTTTATTTTCCTATCTCTTCTTATATCTCCCGTTTCCTTCCCCCCTTTGGCATCAGTTCCGCGCCGCCGTGCGAACAGCTGACATCACATTTTTTACACCTCGTTACGACATGTTAGATGTATCCCGAAATTGGTACGGCTGTAATCAGAATCTACCGCGTGATTTGTCTTATCAACGGATATATTTTTCCCAATTAAAACTGTTAAACTATCTGCTCGAGGTATGTTAATCATGTATGGCAGGACAGATGATTTATTATATATGAAAACATGTTTAGCTTGAACGAGATTACACGAATTTTTGATGATAAATAATCCGAACACGTTTAATATATTTTATATATACATTTTTTTATGTTCCTGTATGAGACCTCCTCATGCAACAACACTGTATATCGATTTTACAAATTTTCGATTGATAGACAGAGCATCGGTTCGGTCATGGCGCTTAAAAAATGTGTGAATATTATTATTAAAATGTGATTGATATTATTTCATTACCTGTCCATACAATAAATAATTCAACATTAAACAAATCTATGTACTATTATAATGTGAATTAATAAAAATGAATCTTGAACGCATTCTTGAAGTGCCATGACCAAAAAAATCTACCTCTATTGGCTATCTCTCTTTAAATTGAATGAAAGTATTTTTAATAGCATTATTTTAATATGTCCAAGAACACACAATTACTGGATTTTTACCTACAAAGGCACTGTTATTAAACAAATATCAGATATCTCATATAGACAAAGCTATTTTTTATTATATTTAATGGAAAAATATATGTAAGTATGGGGTAATTACAATGTTTACGAGTCCACATACTAACATATATACTTTTTTATTTAGGAGAACACATTCTTATTGTGAAGTTGTAATTATTCAGAACATAGGTCTGTGATATTTTAAATATGAATTAAATATATTAATTATAAAGATATACATATAAAATCAATTTTATCGAAAAATATTGTTGTTGCGCCACAGGGATTCGAACCTGGATCTCTTTCCTAACCGGGGAAGGTGCTTTATCCAACTAAGCTACAGCGACATTATTTTTAGCGACAATTTTCGACCCTATATGTTACCTTTTTGATATTAATACATCCCAGTGGCGCAACAACAATATTTTTCGATAAAATTGATTTTATATGTATATCTTTATAATTAATATATTTAATTCATATTTAACATATATACAACTTTCAAAAATTTGATAAATGTGAGAATTGGTGAACGTTATATATGTGATCACTTAACTTAACTTAACTTGACATGTCGTAAGCCTTGTAATTAGCCCATACTTCCATTAAATATAATAAAAAATAGCTTTGTTTCTATGAGATATATGATATTTTTTCAATAGTATTTTTTATTTATTTTGTATAGTTATTATATTTATATTATTATAGTTATTTAATATACAATTCGATGCCGATTGCGATTCATAACGATATACAGTGTTATTGGTCTCATATTTTGTAATTGTATTGTAAACAAATTCTTACATTATAATATAAATTTTAACCATCTTTAAAAATACTATTGATCTTTAATAATATATTTAAAAAAAACAGTATAAATTTTAAAAATTCTATAATGTCGTCATATTTTGTGTTGACACCCGCTACATACTCTAAATAATCAACAAAGAGTGGGGTAGCAGATAAGCCAGTTGAAGACCAGATAATAGTTTAATAATAATAATAGATAAAAATAATCATTTTTGATGAGAACACTTTCTTATTGTGAAGTTGTAATTATTCAGAACAGACGGTCTGCGATATTTTAAATATTAATTAAATAAAATTTAATAAAAATGAATTGATAATTCTGGCGTCTGCTATCAGATTACTCAAAGGTATTTGAGATTCTGTTAAAATAAGGTAGATGACTATCAAATAATGGAACGATTAAATGTATTAATATCAAAAAAGGTAACATATAGGTTCGAAAATTTGTCGTTAAAAATATCGTCGTTGTACACCTTCCCCGGTTTGGATAGAGATCCAGGTTCGAATCCCGGTGGCGCAACATCAATATTTTTCGATAAAATTGATTTTAGTTTGATTACATTTATAAATGACAATCGATGTAATGCGATGTTCGCACTAGTGGTGTCCGAACGACACCATCCAGTCGTGATTTTTTTTTTTTGGCACACCGCCATCTGTTATTCATTCATCCGACAAACGATTAAACTGCATAGATAAGTACAGACTAAACTGTAATCGGCTGATAAAATATTTTCATATCGAGTGTCGATCGCGTTTGCCGCTCTTTTTCACGTCATGAAAATGTACGAAAAGATGGCGGACAATCGGCGACGGCCGGTATCAGACTGAAGCGGCACGTCGGCGATAATTATTATTGTAATCATTTTGTAACATTCATCATTGCACGGCATCCATTTGCGATCTTATAATAGCACACAGAGTTTAACTAAGTTCACGGTTAAATATATTATCTTTCATACGAAACTAAACAAATTGTATGTAACGCGTGTGTCATGTTTGTAATACCAATATCGCTCTCTCTCTCTCTCAACCCTAGTCGGATTATAATTACATTTGTACACAAATCTATAATTATCTATTGGCGTGCGTCAATTATTTTGATTGAAAATTCATGATGTATATTGATAAATTAAATATAGATTAAATACTAATTTATTATTAATACATTGAATTAGTATTTTAAACATCACAGACCGTCTGTTCTGAATAATTACAACTTCACAATAAGAATGTGTTCTCTTTTATAAATTTTTTGATATTCATTTCATTCCGCTGCCACGGCTTATTGGAGCCACTTGGAGTGGCGCCAGTCGCTAACCGACAGAGCCGATCTATAATACATAACCAAACCATCTAAGCGATTATTTTTTTAATCAACTACTGTAATAAATGGGTTTTTTTTTTTTAGTTGTTTTCGTATTTCTCATATATTTTTATACAAATTTTTGAGTGTCAGTATTTATGTATTGTATTCTATTATGTTTTATTGAATATAAAAAAAAATTGCCATTTAAAAATGTTTCAAATACAAGCTAAAAATGACCTATTTGCTACATACGGTATGTCAGATCGAGTATTTTTTTAACGTTAATCGTTTATGATACATCAACTCTGAAAAATAGTTTTTATCACTGACCAGTAAATGAATAGACATGAAATAAAGTGTACATATAGGAGAAGGGCATTCTACACGCATTATTTGTGAACATTTATGCAAATGAAAAGTATTTACTCTTCGAAAAATAAATCTTTGTGTAAACAAGACGTATTTCTTACATTAATACATATTATATTGTCAGCGTTTAAATTTTCGTTCCAATCGATTCATATATTTAAAAAAAATCGTGGAGCTATTTGATTGCGTATGTGACACCAAAATTAAAATAATGAATTTCCTTTAGTTCATGCCTTATATATTTAATAGTCTGCGGGTATTATTGATTATTAATATTCACATGACGTAGCCGCCCGCAGGGCCCAAGACCAAACGGCCGGCGATTGCTGACGGGCTTGCGCCAGTAGTTTTATTAAAAAGTTGGAAAACTAGTCTCGAGAAAATGGCGTAACATTGCATCGCCCTCGTCCGCCGATTCGGCCCGGCCGTTCGCGTCACAAGTCAGAAGCCGTCGGGACTTCGCGCCGCGCGGTACCACGTCACACGGCCGTTCCGCACTCCGCGCGAGCCGAACGAAGCTGTTATTATTTATAGCCGCCGCGAATAATCAATCGATGTGAAAAGCGAACGAAGAAAATTTGAAAATCGAACGCCGATTGGTATTTATTTTTTTATCGCGCCGGTGGCAACACTCTCGCCGCGGGACGGCGATCCGCGAGTTTTGGAACTGTGTGTCGGTTTCTTGTGAATATTGTTATTTCAAAATAAGAACTTGCGCGATTGTGCGGGAAATCCGTCGATGCGTTTTTGTTTTCGCTTGTTTTGTGATCGTGTGGGTGGTGCGATGTGAGGTGCATATATCAGTGTGTTATTGTGTCTATAATGGAAATGCTTCAATACAACCGAATTCATGTGGCATTGTTTTTATCTTAGATGTTTATAGTCGATAAAGAAAATGCGCTCTCGGAATGCGAGTAATTTTATTACACGATTATTGCAGAGTTTTGACGGTGACTCCATTCGTGATTTATATGTTTTAAAAATAATATTTTATATAAAATTTTAGACATTTGCAATTCAAACGAGCGTGTATAATAATGTAATGAAATAAATATAATTGGACGTGTTTCGTGTGCGAGTGATTTATAGGCCGGGCATGTTGTTCCCAATTTCGTGATTGCCGTTGCAATAAAAGTCGTATATTACGATATAATCGTTGATGGCAATATTTTCAGACGACCGTAACTTTTACTTTTTAATTTCGAATCGAAATCGAATTATGCGTCCATTTTTTATCGCTTTGAGCGTGTTGACGTTGTGCTTTGTTATTTATAACATATTTGAACGTTGCATTAATGTTGCTATCGCGCGCTTGTATAATTAATTATATATGACGAGTGTACTAAATTCGCTCGCGTTTTTTTTATATCTATTTTAATTAATTAATTCAATTTCTTCCAGCGTTCGAAATATATGATTTATATATATATATATCGGTATAGCTTTTACAAAATAAATAAAATAACGTTTTTTAAATTAACTAGCTATATGTTTATCTACGTAAGTACGTAATGATAATAAATTATGTATTTTATACCAATCTTATAAATATAACAGACAACGAATGACAGCTCGCTCCGCGCTCGATTCAATTATGCTAGTTTCGAGATCAGTCTCGTCCATGTACGCGCGTCATATATGCAATGTCAGAAAACTTTGCGTGCGTGCGAAATCACGTGTCTGTAGTAAAAATGAAAAATGTGTTTAAAAATATATGGCATTTCGTATTGTTTGTTTCGTCAAAAAAAAAACCCTGACAGATAAATATTTTTATGACAGCGTTAATTTTATAATTTTAATTTAATTCAGTAACGTCAGTCTGTTTCCTCATATTTTTCAAACCATCTGAAGGTCTCCGTTTCGGGTTTCAAAAGGTGAAGGTAAATTCTTCATATCCATATTTTAAATCTCATTCCAGGCTCTTGACCCAAGAAACTTGACGACAGTTTTTTTTTTTTTTGATCTCGATAACACGAGCGAACTCATGAGATCAATAAAGCTTTGTACGAGATTGACACTGATATTATTTACCGTCTGTGTAAGCTGGTCTACCCTAGACAGCGCGTGTCAGCGCCCTCCGTAATTGACTCTGTACACAATGTGATAGGATATTTCTTGACATAACAAGTATATTTGTTACTGTATTTTATATTAATGATTACTTTTATACTGTCCTGTCTATGGATTTGGACATCCGTTTACGTAAAATTTTCAGGGAAAGAAAAAACTATTATTAAAAATTATATGAATACAAGTATATATTATTGTTAGGAGAACACATTCTTATTGTGAAGTTGTAATTATTCAGAACAGATGGTCTGTAATATTTTAAATATTATTTAAATATATTAATTAGAAAGATATACATATAAAATCAATTTTGTCGAAAAATATTGTTGTTGTGACGGAACGATCAAATGTATTAATATCAAAAAAGGTAACATATAGGTTCGAAAATTTGTCACTAAAAATATCGTCGCTGTAGCATAGTTGGATAATGCACCTTCCCCGGTTTGGAAAGACATCCAGGTTCGAATCCCGGTGGCGCAACAACAATATTGATTTTATATGTATATCTTTCTAATTAATATTTAAAATATCACAGACCGTCTGTTCTGAATAATTACCATTTGTGACCAAAAATTGGAGCCACGTGTTTCGTGCATCTAATCCTTCAATTAAACTTCCAATAAAACTCTTTTCAAATTCGACAACGTCTCGACACGCTTTACGGCCCATTCAAACCGTTCCAATCTGCGCGCGCAATCGGAAAAACTGTTACGAAATTCCTGTCCCATTATTTTCTCAGGAATTTATTCGACCGGGCGTCGAAACAGCTGAGCGCTACGACGGCGCCACTCCCCTCGCGGCTGAATTTTCGCGAACTAAACGTCTACGGAAAAACCTAACCTCTAAATTGTCATATGTGCCGGATTTCGCTGGCTGGCGACTCTCTCTCTCTCTGAATTTTATATGTCTTTTGTACGGAAAACAGTCGCGAATATCGCGTTTGTATGCGTTTTATACGTTTTTTAATTGTTGCGCTGTGTAAACACGTTTTTTCTGATCTTTCGTATTGATTTTCGGTCGCGAATTCTGCAACGCGGTGAAAATGCAGTGTGGACCATCTTTCGTCTTGTATCCGAGTGACGTTTCTTTCATATATAGGCCAACTATATTAATATATATTATTTATATAAAATTAAGTAAATATTTGTGTAGCACCCCGTGTGTTATTTGAAAAGCTGAAAATGAAAAGAGATCGGAATAAAAAACACATCCAAATTTAATGTTTTCGTGTGGTTGAATCGTGTTTTGTTGTTTTTTACTTAGTATTCGTGTATATTCATCTGAATATATATATATATATATTATAGAATTGATTTTAGAATTATTGTTTTACATAAGTGTATTTTATTTATTTTTATGTATTTCAACGTACGCAAGTACATAAATTTGCCCGAATGTTAAATTAATTTATACGTAATACGGAAAAAATAATAATTACATGTTCGCTACCGCAGTCATTGACTTTATGTTGGACTATTGTTTATTGCTTAATTAAGAGTGGATGGACTGCATCATAATCATAATATATCATTTTTAACAAAAATTATTAAGTTTAATAATTCATGTTATTCTGCGAACCTCGGTACGTTGATCCGATAGAATCGCACACTAAACCGCTACGCCACGGTGCTTTTACACGCATTATACACACCCAGAAGCTTCTATTAGAACCATCCTTCAATATCTAGTCTTTACGGGTGTTTTATTATTTCCAAAGATAATATTATTTATTTTCTATAAATAATTAGACAAAATATCATACTTTTTAGGAGAACTCATTCTTATTGTGAAGTTGTAATTTTTCAGAACAGACGGTCTGTAATATTTTAAATATGAATTAAATATATTAATTATTCTCCTATAATAATAAAGTTGTATCAATGTGTCCAAAATTTAATCAAAATGAATTGATAATTCTGGCGTCTGCTATCAGTTTACTCAAAGGTATTTGAGATTCTGTAAAAATAAGGTAGATGGTTCTGTCAAATGATGGAACGATTAAATGTATTAATATCAAAAAGGTAACATATAGGGTCGAAAAATTGTCGCTAAAAATAATGTCGCTGTAGCTTAGTTGGATAAAGGACCTTCCCCGGTTTGAAAAGAGATCCAGGTTCGAATCCCGGTGGCGCACCAACAATATTTTTCGATAAAATTGATTTTATATGTATATCTTTTTAATTCATATTTAAAATAATAATTTATATTTTAGTTTGATTACATTAATAAATGACAATCGATGTAATGCGATGTTCGCACTAGTGGCCGAACGACAACCTCACCTTTTAAATTTGTTTTCATATTAGTTCTTACTTATTCACCACTTTATAGTTTTTTTTTTTTATCTATGCTTGTATTTTTAATTTCAGTATACGTTGTTTCCTGAAGAAGATAACCATAGGTATCGAAACATGTTGAATAATCGATAAATAGTGGTTTAAACATAGTATTTTATTTAATTATTAATATAAAATGAGCCTACAAGGTAATTTTGCAAATACTGACGAAGTTATTTATTTTCTTTAGTCGCCGTTTCACCAATTCATACGTTTCACATGTCCAAACCATTTTAGCGATCCTTTTTTTTGGTGTTTTTCATTATTTTATACGTCATTAATTTCACCCGTTATATATGATCAAAATCGCACGATGTTATACCTAATGTTTAACAACAAATTTAACGCGCGCGTTTAACAGATTTTTCAGTTTAACATACGCGTCGTGATTTCGATGTGCGCGCGCACTCATTCGTTTAAATTATCATTCTCATCGTCTTTTAGTGTGGGGTCTCGCTCATAAGTTGAGCAACGGCTTCCCGCGATATAATTGGCCGGAAGCGTGTCGAATTTGCGGGTAGATAATTGGCACGTCTTAATTGTTGTTGAATTGAATTTCATTACTGATTCGCATAAAATCACTCAAAAAGTCATCCAAATTTTCAGTCGGCACATTGACCGTTTGTTAAGTTTACCTTGAACAGTGTTTACGTCGGCGTCTGTGTTGTTATTCTCTCTCTCTCTCTATCTCTGTGCGTGCAATTATATATAAATATATGCCTCGGGACAGGTTACGCCCAGTGAGGCAGGAAATTCGTATTAATTTTCAATGCGTGTAATATATCCCGTTTAAGATAATCTCCGAGTTAATCGACCGATAAACTCGAAGCGTAACGCGATAAGTATATATTACTAATATTATATGAATAAGCTCATGCGTGGTGTAATCATTATGTTATTGTTGATGTATGTACCGTTATCTTTGCGGTTAGACATAATATAAAATAGTATCCATATTTAACATTCAACCGGTTTTGATACTAACGTATCTTCGTCAGGACTGGCGTGAAACTGAACTATTCAATATAATTTAAAAGACGTCCATTACGGTGAATAAGAGTCTTGGTATGGACTTGTCTGGGTTATTAATTATATTATTTATGTGTAAAATTTCAACGCCGTTTTTATTTGTAAATTTGTGGTGTGTCTCTAAAAGGTCGTTGGAAAATTCTGAGAAGTTATTATTATTGAGACACCTCAAGTGTTCTTTTATTCTAGTATTAAAACTCCGTGCCGTTTTACCTATACGAAATGCATTTTAAACGATCATTTTATATATATTTTAGACCCTCTCCCCCCTACGTAAGGTATTATAGGACTTTTTTTAGTTCTAGCATTTCGCTAGGTAGTAATTTCATCATCCCTGACGACCTGATTTAGTTTCAGGACTCCCACTGGGGTTGCTTAATATCAAATAGGTATTTATTTATATTGTCTTGCTATCTCATGTAGGGTCCCTTCAGGTTTATATTGATCGACCATTTCGGGGGTTGTGTGAAGTTCGGCCCAGGTTCATATAATAGATCCTGATTAAAACGTCCACACCAATATTTTATATTATTTTTAATATACAGATTATCGATAGGTCGTTAGTGACTCGCATTAAATAATTCTGGTATAATTAAAGTATAATATAAAATAAATATATATGTTGTTACGTAAGAAGTGCGTAGATTTCAAAGTCAAACGAAGTCTAATCGCGCGAGACGCAACAGTCCACGGCGAGTATTACACGTTTGAATGACTATTAACCACGTATAATACAATTTTATTTTTAAACTTGATTTTAATGTATGAGATCTTTATTATACTCGACGATTTGACGCTACAGTCTGTTATGGGATTAGGCGTGCGAGAGGTGCCGGGATCTCGGCACTCGTCGCGTCCAAAATCTTTTTGATTTAAAAATGATAATATAATAATAAATATTCTTTACAACATGTCTGACCGACTAATCCGTACTTTTCAGGTTTATATCCGGCTCGAATGACCAATTCGTTTAATAGAAATATATACTAATATTCTCAGTTTAAGGTCGGGATTTCGTGATGTCTGTCTGAGTTGCAGTAGGTATATATATATAGATAAAATACTTTTTTCGTGTCCACCGGTAGTGCCAAGATTTTTTTGGTGGCCCGTAAAGAAAATCCATACGACATTATAAATTATCAAAACGTATATTTTGAGCGAAGCATTTTGTAACTGGCGTTTATACAAACCGTTTCTCAAAATAACATTTCATATTTTATCCGAATATGTTGGCAGTTCTATTAATTATATATATATTATTAGATTGTGTTCCATTTGACGTGGGCGATGTCTGAATAAAAATGTTATTAAGATTGCTCGCTTGTCGGTACTGTATTTAATTCCTTTTAACCCGAAGATAAATGCATTACTTGAGCAATGAGTGATAAAAAAAATTGACAAGACCCAACGGTAGACAGCGACATTTTTAAAATTATAAAATGTTTAGTATTTTTCCGCACTCTTCTGTTGAGATATCCCGAATTTGAAGCATTGCCATACCGACGTCAAGATTGCGAGGTTCGCTTTCGTTTGCAAGAATATACAATATTTTAAATGAATGGCTGAGTATTGACCCGTAAACCTACGCCACACAGATAGTCGCCGGATTATCGATTAAAAGTGATAAATATACGTAATATCAGCGCCGGCGCTAGACTTTTTTCCGCCACTGGCAAGATTGTTTTTAACTTATGCGACGATGATGTTTTATATGATGTCGGTATTTTGTTAGGCCGGCATTTTGAAACTTGCCCAAGGTCGGTTGTTTGCCAATATACGTTCTGGACACTAGTGTTGACTACAGATTACCAAACTATAATCGTAGATAATTTGTATAGCGCCATTTTCGTAAAAACTTTCACCTCAAAGGCACTTTACAACATAAACTGTTTATAATCCTACGTTATCTTTGTTTTTAAAATTAAAAATTGTTATTTTCACTCGTGGAATTACTTTTTTGAAAATGTACGTTCTTAGTTTCTTCTTAAATTCAGTCTCTGATGCACTGTTTCTTATGACGGAGGGCAAAGTGTTTCACGTTTTTGGGCCTACAACCGCAAATGCCCGTTCACTATATTTAGTTTGACGTCTACTATTCAAATTGTCTGATTATAATGTTATTTATTGGAATGTTTATTTAGTAATATACACACTATTATCGTTTTGCAACTCGGTATTTTGTTTTTCAATTTGTCCCCTTGATTTTGCCGCCACAGGCAGGCGCCTGCCCCGCCTGTGCGTAACGCCGGCGCTGCATAATATGATGGTGATAAAAATGTATATTTTATCATATGTTTTTATGTCTTTCTATCGATTACGATTCTATCGGGCTTAGTTTAAATTTATTTAATCTATTTATTTATTTGATATTTTCACTTTTTTGTAAATTATGAATTTTCTATATTATAAAAATTCTAGTGATTATATCGCTTATATCCTATAATAATTAGCGTCTTGAAACCTTCAGAAGAATAGTTTGACGTGTTAACTTTAAATCAATCATTATGAAATTAGAATTTTTTAATCGTATAAATCGTGTTAAATAATAATAACCTACTTATAAAATATCCGTATCAGACACATTTTTCACATTTTTGACAATATTATTGGACTTCTTTTTTTACTGTTATATGTTCACATTTCTAATGAAATTGACAAATCACTCACCGCGGAAAAACATTTTTTATTTTACATTAAATGAATAATTATTATAATTTGTTTCATTGGTAAAAATACATTTTGAAATGCAATGTCAGGTAGAGGGCTTAAAAAAAAACATACTAATGTTGGTGATAGTTTTGTGGGCAATCGTAAAGAATGGTAAAAAAAAATTACCACGTACGAGCAAATAATAAATGTCAGCTCGCTATTTGGTCGGCGGAATTCGTTTCACAGCAGCGCTAGAAAGATGTAGATTATAGATTTGATATTTCATGTCATTTTTCATAATGAATAGTTCAATTCAAAATTAATTAATAATATACCTGTAAATAAACACTTAGTACATAAATTGTCTGTACACTCGAACCCGGAACTTTCTCTTGCCAGGAGAATAAGTTAGTAATTATATGTTAAACATGTATTATTTTGGTGAGAAATCTATTATACAACTGAAATACGAAATCCTTTGAGGTAATATAGTGTACGCTGTACCAACGCAACGAGCGGGAGAGGGGCGGAGGATGTGCCGATCGCTAGCCGCGTTCTTCAGTCGCTATGGAGCGTGTCCTTACCAGATGTTCGTGAAATTTTCCCTGGAAAATTGATATCCCGACGAGGTGATATAAACTGACTTGACACCGATGGACTTTTTCCTATGGGGCTACCTTAAATCAAAGGTATACAGTAACAATCCTCTTTCTCTGGACCAATTAATGGCAGAATACGTACCGGAATCCAGTTCTCAGAAATTTTACTTCCCGTTTAGAAGAGTGCCAGCGAAATAACGAATCATGTTTATAAAACATAATTTTGAAGAAATAAATTCCCATGGACTGTACTTATATAGTAAACATTTTTTTTATTAAACCCATACATTATTTTATTATGATAAAATATTTGCTAGATAACGCTAGGACTTCCAATTATTATTTTTTAATCAACGAAACTTTGATACAATGAATACATCTGAAATTAATAATGTACAGTGCGATGAAGATATATGTGTCTCTTTTAGTTTAGTTTGCTTTTCCTTGTAGATAGTTTCCTTGAGCAAACCCTTGACAATGGCACATGTTGCCGTGCATACCGCGTACCTATGATACAAAAAACACGATCTAATCTTAAAATATACATATTCTTAGTGTCTACATTTTATCTTAACACTTCCATCTTTTCCGGTTCACCTCTCGGTTGTCTCTCGCAGTTGCGGTTGACCATTTAACCGCTCTGACACTGCTGCAGAAGCGGGTCCATCCACCGCCGGAAAATGTGCCGGCGACAGCGGCACCGGCATCGTTGCGCAAGTCGTCAAAAAGATCGCCGAAAATAGACCGCCGTAAATGTCACTTAAACAAGGTGTTGTTACGGCGTACTGTAAAAAAAATATATGCGTTCGAAAATGGAACCGGTTCTAATTTTAAAAAATCGTTACTAAAATGTAACGACTTGTTTTCCGGTTGCTACGGATTTAAATATTTGAAAATGAATGTGGGAAGATATATCTCTCGGAACAATTGAATTGTGACTGTTAATATCGTTGTATATTTTTGATGGAATCAAAAATAACCAAATGTATAGACATGGACTAACGGAAATTTCTTGTTTTAATATTTTAATTTTGGTGTCACTTACGCAATCAAATAGCTCCGCGACTTTTTTTCAAATGCATGACTCGATTGGAACGAAAATTTAAACGCTGACAATATAATTTGCATTAATGTAAAAAATACGTCTTGTTTACATAAAGATTTAATTTTCAAACAGTTTTACAGTTGCATAAATGTATCATAAAATATCCTATTTATGTTTCCACAAATAATGTGTGTTTCTACGTACTGAATTGAAATCTGCATGTTAATCATCCGATCCGAATGCACACGACTGGTGCCTAACGTGTCTCAACCGGTATATTTGGTTTTTACGAAATTATAAAATAATTATTTATCTTTTCAATACACCTGGCATGCAACAGTGAAACTGGATCGTGTGAATTTGTCGCTATGGGCGTCCCACCGTTCAACTCTAGAATGTCATAAACGTCGCGACAAGCGGGGCCGTGCACTTCATACAAGCAAAAATGCTGTGCATTACTAAAAATTCACGGAAACAAATATAAATTAATTACACTAGCGCCCACCATCTAACGGTAGTTCATCATCATTATTCATTATTATATCACCGGTTATTGTTACACACTGTTTTAATTTATCTTTCTATTCAAGCCATACAATTGCCACCTACTGAATTGCGTGTTATGCTATGCAATGCCAGTGAATAGTTTTATTATTATGGAGAACACATTGATTTTATATGTATATCTTTCTAATTAATACATTTAATTAGTATTTAAAATATCACAGACCGTCTGTTCTGAATAATTACAACTTCGCAATAAGAATGTGTTCTCCTTAATAATATATAAGTTGTATCAATGTATCCAAAATTTAATAAAAATGAACTGTTAGTTCTGACGTCTCCTATCGGTTTACTCAAAGGTCTTTGAGATTCCGTAAAAATAAAGTAGATGGCTCTTTCAAATAATGGAACGAAAGATGCATCAATTTGAAATTTGTAACATATAAGTTCGAAAATTTGTCGTCAATCGTATGAACTGTGTGCTGGAGCATAATCGGTTAATGCACGTTCCCCGGATCGGAAGTGATCCACGTTCGAATCCCGATAGAAAGACATGCATATAAAATATTGATTTTATATGTATGTCTTTCTAATTAATACATTTGATTTGTATTTAAATTTTTTATTTATTAATCTGTTGTAATTACAATAATACGAGGTTTAAATATTAATAATTATTGTTTACAATAACCAGCTTTATTAATCTTTAAAGTATTTTTTGATAGCATTGATTATTTCTTTGTTATCATTAATAATAGTATTGTAGCTGAATTTTTCTTTCAAAATGTATCATATTTACATATTTACACACATTTAAATACATTGCCCAACTAGGCTCGCCTGTTTTAGGGCAAATTGATAAAACTAATGTATTTTATAAAACCAAATTGCATCGAAGGCAAAACACAGCAAGATCGAACACATACATAGCATATAATGTGAAAATATTTAAGTAGAGAAAAAAATAAAAAATATATATATATATAATACAATAGAATTGAATTAAATATATTAATTATAAAGATATAAAATCAATTTTATCGAAAAATATTGTTGTTGCGCCACCGGAATTCGAACCTGGATCTCTTTCCTAACCGGGGAATGTGCTTTATCCAACTAAGCTACAGCGACATTATTTTTAGCGACAATTTTCGACCCTATATGTTACCTTTTTGATATTAATACATTTAATCGTTCCATCATTTGACAGAGCCATCTACCTTATTTTTACAGAATCTCAAATACCTTTGAGTAAACTGATAGCAGACGCCAGAATTATCAATTCATTTTTATTAAATTTTGGACACATTGATACAACTTTATTATTTAGGAGAACACATTCTTATTGTTCTGAATAATTACAACTTCACAATAAGAATGTGTTCTCCTAAACAATAGAATTGTTGTGGGATAAAATAAAGTTACGACGAAATCTCCGCAGATCTTGGAAAACGCAACGTATCCATTATCCGCATCAGAAATAGAAGTCCGCATCGGGTCGAAAGAAATCGACAGTCGTTGTTCAAAAATTACGAAATGGCATTCGATCGAAAATAGACCGCCCCAAATGTCACGACGTTAATCATACGATTGTTTGGGATTAGCGATGATGCACACAGAGCACCTTTCGTGCGGGCTAACACACCACTTCCTCTCGCCGAATAGAACACACGTCTCCGTTTCCGGTCCAGCGACCGGCCGGCCGTGTTCCGCGCCGTTTCGTAAGATCACACACGACAGACGCGGAAATAGTGAAGCTCAAATTTTATTAGATGTTACGTATTGTATTCTCGGTATACGGTGTGTTATTACAAGTATCGCTCTTCCTTGTTGCGCGATGCCATCCACCCCACGATGCATTGTATCGTCGTGAAATTAAATACAATTTTTTTATTTTGATTTATTACAATCATGTTTGGAATATGTGTGCTCCTTTAACCATATTTCATTTCGTCCCGTTTTGATGTCGCCACCTTTTCTTTTTGACATTGTGCGGCCGGGTAAAAATTTCAAGCGTAGCTCGAACTGTGTGCGACGTGGTACTGTCCTGTTGAAATCGCGCGATCGATCCAACACGGCCACCGAGAAGTGTTCCAACAGATATATTGTCATTACTATTTAGATAAAATATTTTAATGACTTTGACACGTTGTTGAGGCGTTAGATGTTCCACAATAAATTGTAATCGACTACTCTATACGACTACCAAATGCGAACTGACAAATGTCCGCCAGATCAAAATGGCGGCTAAACAAAATCGACCTGGAACATAATATTCACTTGTATAATTACCTGTGCAAGTAAATAATTTTTACGAGACAGCGTAAAAAATCTATTGTCCATGAAATTCTTTTATATTCTCTCACATTGTTCGTTTGTTGTGACTATTGTGGCATTTTTTCATTTATTTTGGATTTCAACCGAAATTGATATTTAATTTTATTCTACATTCGCGGTATGTTATTATTTTACATATTGTCGTCCACCTTTCAAAGAGGCGAATCACATACTTTGTTGATTTTACAGCGGACTATATATTAACAAATTGTGTGGAATTTTTAAATATTACTTCATTTTAATAAAATTCAGATGTTCTTGTCTTTAAGCAATGTGACTCCATTCGTAATTTAATTTTAACAAAAAACAAGACAATAATTTTTTGAAAGACGGACGCTGATATGTGTGTATAAATGCATACGTATTTTACATTCGAGATATAGGAACAGTAAGGTATCATCAGACCGAGATATTAAGCTTCACAGTTTAGAACATTAATATTTTCAATTTCATCGTCTGCAAGGTTAAATTTTTACAAAATTATACTAGACGCATAATATAAATTAGAATAATAAAATAAATTATTTTCTAATTTCTGGGATACAATGTGTGTATGTATGATATAATATAACTTATATAAATTTTATTTGTATTCAATACAAACGTTTTTGTTCTAAAAAATATTTCCAGTTCTTCTTAAATATATACTCAAATTTGACCTGTTTATAACACAGTTTTAAAGAAAATTATTTTCAAAATTTGACATTAAAAACGTTAATTTTTACCATGTTATTTCAAGGTTACGATATACATACTAGCACATATTTATTCACGGTATATACATGTATACATATGTTGCATTCGCCGTATATACACGCATTCATGGTATATACACGCATTCGCCGTATATACAGGCATACATATTTTGCATTCGCGGTATATACACGCATACACATTTAGAATTCTCGGTATATACACGTATACACATTTAGAATTCTCGGTATATACACGCATACACATTTAAAATTCTCGGTATATACACGCATACACATTTAAAATTCTCGGTATATACACGCATACACATTTAGCATCCGCGGTATGTACACGTATGCATATTTACATTCACAGTGTGTACGGGCATACTTGAATGTTAATTCAGCGATAAAAATTCACTTAAATTCTCTATTCATTCTTTTCAGAATGTATAATTATGTCGGACATGTAATGTCCTCGGACAATTCTCATCTCATCTCATTAATATTTTTCAAGGGGAATATGTACCATTAGTACATACTGTATCGTGGGTAGGTAGGTACATCTCTGCCGAGAAATTCAATAGCCCGACCTTGTGACTAATTCGAGTCTGAGAATTTTCAGTTCAATACATTTTTGTTTTTCAAGGGCTCCAATGGTTGCGTCACACGTGACCGTGACGTCACAGCGCAGATCCAATCGTGTTTTAATAATCTCTGTGTCCACCACTCGCAATAATTGTCAACAATCCGCCAAACGATATCCGCGAACCGCACCAAAACAATTGCCGGTGTGGAAACTGAACTAGTTTATTTTGAAATATGAATTAAATATATTAATTATAAAGATATACATATAAAATCAATTTTATCGAAAAATATTGTTGTTGCGCTACCGGGATTCGAACCTGGATCTCTTCCCTAACCGGGGAAGGTGCTTTATCCAATTATTACAACTTCACAATAAGAATGTGTTCTCCTAAAATAATAAAGTTGTATCAATGTGTCCAAAATTTAATAAAAATGAATTGATAATTCTGGCGTCTGCTATCAGTTTACTCAAAGGTATTTGAGATTCTGTAAAAATAAGGTAGATGGCTCTTTCAAATATTGGAACCATTAAATGTATTGATTTCAAAAAGGTAACATATAGGGTCGAAAAATTGTCGCTAAAAATAATGCCGCTGTAGCTTAGTTGGATAAAGCACCTCCCCCGGTTAGGGAAGAGATCCAGGTTCGAATCCCGGTAGCGCAACAACAATATTTTTCGATAAAATTGATTTTATATGTATATCTTTATAATTAATATATTTAATTCATATTTAAAAATATCACAGACCTATGTTCTGAATAATTACAACTTCACAATAAGAATGTGTTCTCCTAAAATAATTTATTTTGGTTGTTTTCTCCGATAGGTGACATTAAGGTGTAATGTAAAAACATTAATATACAATTAGGGGAATTACACATTTATTATGATTAAGATATTAATAGCACTGAATGAGCTATATATTTAAAACTACCCCACAAGTGCGCGGGCTCCAAGGTCAACGAAGCCTTTCTCCTCTATTTTCCGCATTTAACTGCTTCTTGCCATCTTTCCTGTGTCCGCCGGCCCAGCGACACATTTTTTTACTCCAAAGATGGTAACTCCACTGCAGTTGAGGTGCCTAGCCCGTTGCCGTTTCAGCTTTGTTATTCAACGAACTCCGTCTTCTGTGTCACAATTGAATTTTAATAACAACTAAACTAATACGTTCAACTATTCTGTCTATTGCCGGTAGAGCGCGTTATCGATTACGCAACGGTAAAATCAAATTTCCGATATTTTATGTTAATTTGTATGTTTTTTTTTCTTCTGTGTATTTTTCTAAGCGAATCGTCTATTTTATTTTAATTATCAAATGACTGTGGTTCTAATAATTACAACTTCACAATAAAATATGATTCAATTAATAATTAATTAGATAATTTGACCATACATTATTACACCCATAATCTCAAAAATACACAATAGATTCGCCTCTAGTCACTTTTGGCATTCGGATTAAACTGAATATACATTTTCAAATCACGTCATTAATTACGTACAATTTTTGAATACTTTATTGGATACAATTGTATAAATGAACATTGATCGAACGTGTCCTTCTGTATTTTGAATACTCTTCATCTTTTGATGACATCATCTCACTTGACTCTCTGTATGCTAATTAAATTTTATGTTTTCGATTCGTGTTCCGAGATTTTACGGTAGTTAAAAAAATATTGCGGAATATGGCATGTGGTTATTCGGACGTCACTCCGTACAAAAGAAGATATATTGTTATTCTCATTAAATGTGAAATATCCGATTCCGAATCAAAATTTTGATTAATTATACCTCAAACGAGAAGCGGTTAATTAAGTAATTAATCAAAATATATACGTTTAAACTATCGACATAGTTTTACCATCTCGATGCCGATAGCGAAGAAGTTCGGAGTGGCGATGGAAGGTGTTGAAAATTGAATATTTTCGTTTTTCAGTGCGTGAAAGAAACGGTATTCAGTCGGTGCAAGGTCTGGCGAATACGGTGGGTGACAGATAATTTCTAGAGTCATGCTCTTGTAATTTGATCACGGTGTTGTTTATGGTGTTAATAAAATTGATTTAAGTATAAAAAAACATGAGCAGTTACACAAATAGCATGGAATATATATATAAAATAGAAAAATAGACAAAACAAACAAAATAACAATTAAGGTTCAAGACAGAAAAAAAATTGTTGAATATGAATTAAATATAATAATTAGAAAGATATACATATAAAATCAATTTTATCGAAAAATATCGTTGTTGCGCCACTGAGATTCGCACCTGGATCTCTTTCTTAACCGTGGAAGGTGCATTATCTAACTATGCTACAGTGACAATATTTTTAGCGACAAATTTTCGATCCTATATATTACCTTTGCGATATTAATACATTTAATCGTTCCATTATATGAATGAGCCATCTACCATATTTTATTATGGTTTAACATAGAATGGCTGAGTACGTTTGACTCAGAACAGCGTAAAAAAAATCACTCTTATATTTAAACATAGAAATATATCTACAAGACCTAAATCGTTCCCAAGCCTGTGAAATCTTTTGAGTGGGTGCATTCATATAAAAATTAATATACGATGCATTTACACGAAACAGCACCGATACGATATTTATCCAACCATTGTGCCCAACGATTGGTTTTAAATGGTTCAATATTATTACTTGATGTTAATTCACACGTATCTCTCTATTACGCATTTTAACGCAGTTGTGTGACACTATTACACTGGGAAGCCGCCGAATATACGCATTGTTAGAATTAAATTCATATATTTTTATCGAAATCGCGCTCCCTAGGGTCAGTCAGGAAGAAGTCCAAAAAGAACCGCGATTTTTTTTCACACGTAATACGAAAAAATATAATATTTAATGTTAATTTGATATCCTAATGAAGGAATTGGTATTTTCCGAAACCGGTTGACGTATTAAAATAACTCAATAAGTGGTTAGAAACAAAGTTAAATGTGATGTCGTTGAGATCGCGCGTGTGTGTGTGTGTGTCAGCGCGCCAGCACCGCCGGTTGTATATGTATCTGGGTGTGTATGTGTGTGTGGCGGGTTTAAAAGAACAACGCGCGCGGGGCGCGGCCTCTTTTCGCTAACCGTTCGGCTCCGTATCATAAAACTGTATCATTCGCGTAACAAAGATTATAATTGTCACATAATATATCTGGTTAGGAACCAGACTATCGTCGCAAAGAGATGCAAGGCTTTTTTTTTTTCTCATGAATGTATTAATAATATAGGAGATCCAATTTTATTCTTATTTAATAGATAAAAAAAAATCCGCGCAACACTTGATATCATTGTGACCATTTTTTTAGTCAGTCACGCGTCACTGGCGGTGACGAGAAACAATTTTGGTTTATTTCATTTCTCAGATCGATTTTACACCCTTTGAATGTTTAGTCGGCATCTTGTACCATCCGCGTCGCACTCGAATAATGTTTTTCATCCAATGACATCACCGCTTGACACACACACACATACACACATACACACACACACACGTTAAACTGTCCGCATGAGAAAAACGTGCCACCGTGAATTGTGCGGCATTTTTTATTTCATCATTTTGCACACCGCCATGTTTAGGTCTCGCAATTTGTCGCCCATAATACGATTAGTATGCAAAACTATTTTTTTCAACTTTGACCGCGGACCTAGGTGTTGCTAGAAAAATAAATAATATTTATCCATCTTGTTTTTCATTGATAAATTAATTATACCGTTTCGTTTATGTTCTTCAGTTTTTTTTTTTTTTATATAATGGGCTAGTCTGTAAGTGATTTTTTACAATATACACACGTAATGTTATATAATATGAAGTGCTTTTATTGAAGTAATTTAGTGATATAAAAATGGGTGATAATTACGAGTATGACTTTTCCTACGAGTGTCGGGTGTGTATTTTTTTATATCTTTATATTTTTAATTTTTTTTGTTATTAAAGCTGATTGTAGCGAAAATTATTATTATTAAATCTTAATTGAGGGCATTTGTTGCAAAGTCAGCCGACTCCATTTTTTTAAAACTTTTAACACAGTTGTCTTTTCATATAGTTTGGTACAACATTGTATTAATTTATGAACAGTCAAACGTAGCTCTTTTTGATGTCATTAGAAATTGCGTTAGTTGCAAAATCGGTCGTTTTTGACGGCTGCCATTTATATTAGAATTCGACCGATAGCAGTCTGCGCTGCTCTGTAATTTAAATGGCTTCCAATGTGGAAACTGGACTAAACTATCATTAATAATAAGAAGTTCATTGATAAATATACTGTTCTTCTTGAGACTGTGTGCTCATCTATGTGCCAGGGTGGTGTTGATTGATGTCTTGTTTCGTCTCCCCAGCGTCTCGTGGAAGCGATGGCGCCGCGCTCCGTGCGCTCCTTCCGCCAGGAGTTCAACATGCACGACATAGCCTCCACTGAGCACACCGTGTCTACCCACTACAGCACCTCATCGTCGCAGTGAGTACACTTTCATCAATTGCCTGATCCAAGGTCGTGTCATCACTATTTATATAACTCTCTTTACATTGTGTTATGTTTTCCTTCTCAGATATATAAGAACAACGACAGAACAGTCAGACACCGAGGGTGTCACGTCGCCTACGCGAACTACCGTCACGGTCAACTCAAAATCCCCCTACGACTCCACAGTTACCAACGGTAAGGTCAACTCCCAAAACATCTTCAAAACGACGACGATCATCAACAAAGAATCCAATGGCACCGCTGCCGATCTCAAAAACCTCAAACGGGTCCACCGAATGTACGAGAGCTCGAACATCATCGAGTCCAGAGGTATCGTGCATCCGGAGACCAGAGAGGTGCTCACCGTGGGCCAGGCCATCAGTATGAGGATTCTAGACGTGAGGACGGGCAGAATCGTCACCAGCGTCGACAACAGGCTCAGCGTGCCTATCGAACAGGCGGCCCGAGACGGGCTCATAGACCCCAGCCTGGCGGCCCGGCTGGTGGGCCCCTGCGGCACCACAGAAGACGGGAAGGAGGTCACCCTTCTGGAGGCCATCCAGAGAGAACTGTACGACGCGGAGCAGGGTTTCTCCGACCCGGCAGAGAAGAGGATCAAGGTAATTTCAGAGGCGAGGCAAGTTCCCGGACAGGGGATGAGCATTGCCGAAGCCATGAATGTCGGGCAAGTCGACTTGCAAAAAGGACTGTTCCGACTTCCGGACGGAACTTATATTACCGTGTCGGAGGCTTACGAGAGAAACTATCTGGTTTACAATGAGATTATCAAAATAAAATCCAGTGCCGTCTCCTTATGCGACGCTATTTTACAAGGTTTACTCGAAGAAGACTCCGGTTGGATCGTGGATCGGAATTCCGGAGACAAATTCCAATTAGACGTTGCCATTAAAAATCAGCTCATCGACCCGGAGGTTCGTGAAGTGGTCGATCCTTCCGCAGACAGGAAAATCACTCTGACCGAAGCGGTGCAGAAAGGTATAGTCAATGCGAAGTTCGGTAGATACGTAAATAACGTTACAAAAGAAAAAATTAAATTCAGCGAAGCTCAAGCGAAAAGGTTAATCTGCAAACCGATGACGTTGAAAGACATCGTTGATAATTCTCTAATGGACAGCAGCGGTCTTATCGCGTCACCGCTGAACAAATCAAAATTGAATATATTAGAAGCGATATCGTGCGGGGTCCTAGACAGCGATAATGTTAAGTCTGTCACCAACACCAAGACGGGAGAACTCCTGTCTCTTTCCGAAGCTCTGGCTTCTAGAATCATCCTTCCAGACATTACGAGGTATAGGGATAATTTAACCAGTGAGATTTGTACCATTCCCGAAGCCGTCGACAGAGGTCTAATTACGTCAGTTTCGCAAAAATCATTGTTCGACATCGACGGGTTCCGCGACCCGGAGACGAACGAATTCTTGTCTTTCAACAGAGCTTTAAACAAGGGTCTGATCTCGAGTCAGACCGGAGGTAGTATTATCATCAGCGTTAAGCCCACAAAACTCATCATAATGGATGAGGGCGTTAAGTTAGGTGCGATCCGTCCAGAAGTGTACGAAATGTTGAATCGCAAGGTAGGTATTTTCCAAAATTCCAATGAGCTAAGTGTGATGGACGCAGTTTTTAAGGGTGTTCTCAACCCGCACACAGGGTATTTGTTAGATCCTCAGACTCAGAGGCCTTTGCCTCTCGACAAGGCTGTCAAAGTCAACTTAATCACTCCGGAAGGTGCTGTTCTGCTCAACTCGTTACTCAATATCACTCTTACCACTCAAACAGTCACAAAGACTGTCAAACGGTACGTTACTATTACAAACACCAATTTAGGTACTAGAACAGATACAATTATTACGTTCACCGAGGCTGTTAGAAGAGGACTTATCGATGAAACCACGCAGACATTCACAGATCCGACGTCAGGAACTATTATTCCTATTCAACAGGCTTTAGATGAAGGTTTGTTAGGTATCGACATTCAGGATGGAAAACCTGTGGATCCCTCACTCATGAGTCCTGTCTACAAAGCGATGAGAAAGGACAGCTCACCGGGACAATTTGTAGAACTAAAAATAACAAAGAAATCTTTTGTCAAGGATCCAACTACTCCCGCAGTTACGGTGAAAAGCCCAATTTCTAAGATGCAAACAGATTCTGTGTTTAGACCTGATTCAATCGCTTTGCAAAAAGGTACCGAAAAAATGTATCCCAAACCAGGTTCGGAAGAGCGAATGGACGTGTCTGATTCTCGAAGCACTGTTCGTACGACTACAGTTTCGAGCAAAACTGCTACAACTAATTTCATAACATCGGAACGTAAATCTATGGAGAAACAAGTCTTCGAACTGCCGCCAGACGGTTGGTATTTAGCTGAAGCCATCGAACAAAAGTTGTTCGACCCTGTCACTGGACTGTTTATTATTCCCGGGACAGACAGGCTTGTGAGTTTTGAAGAGTGTGTGAATCTAAAAATCATAAATCCAAAATCTGCAGTAGTTATCGATCCGAAGAACGGAAGAGAGATAACGTTGATCAGAAGCATAGAAAAGGGCATCCTGAATGGGACAGGTCAGTACAAGTATAAAGGCAAGTACATTCCAATGAAGCAGGCTATTGAAAATAACTTAGTGATACTAGAAGGTAGAATGGAAAAAGACTCTCCAAATCAAAGACTTATTCAAATTACAAAAATCACCGGTCAACCGGACGTTATTGAAGTTTCGAGCGTCTTGGATAATAATCCTCCTGTGTTTACTGAAATCAAAAGCTCAGACGTCGAGCTGTCTTCTCCCGAACCATCACAAATGGCTCCTGGTGTAATATATGACCCGTCCACAGCATTGGTCTTGTTCACAAAGACAGGAGAGTCCAAAAATATCATAACTGCTGTCAAAGACGGTACTGTTGATCCGAGTGCAGTCAAGGTCAAAGATCCTGCAACAGGTAAAGAAATTACCATTAAAGAAGCACTAAAGAGAGGAATTATCAATGAAAAAACTGGCGATTACACCGATAAATCTGGTCGGAAAATCAGTATCACCGATGCGGCCAAGTTTGGAGTTCTAGCTGTTGTAGGAGCACCACTTGTGGCTGGTGCCAAAGCGATTCAGGTCATAAGGAGCACCATGGTTATTGATCCTAAAACAGGAGAAAAAATTCCCATGGAAGTTGCGTATGAAAGAGGCCTGGTAGATGAAGAAACATTGAAGAAATATGAACAAGCTCAAGAATTCAACCGAGAATCTCCTCAAAGGGTAACGTCAACTATGACGGAAGAATTAGATTCTCAAGTTATCATTACTGATCCGACTACTGGCAAGAAAATGTCTGTCCAAGAGGCGCTCGAATCAGGCTCCATAAAACCTGAAGAGCTTCAAGAATTCATCAATTCGGAAAGAAACACAACAGTCAAAATCGTGAGAAAAATGTTTGTGACAGATCCAAAAACCAATCAGAAAATACCTCTAGACAAAGCTTTGTCGCAGGGACTTATCGATAATGAGATGATGGAAAATATTTTAGCTAAACAAACAGTTATTACAGAAACTTTAGAACCTGAAACCATTATTAATACGTCGTCAGAAATTATCTCAAAATCTATAATCGTGAAGGACCCCGAGACAGGTAAGGAAATTAATCTTCAACAAGCTGTTGAAAAGGGACTCGTCACTCCAGAATACGCCCACCAACTTGTAGCATCTGTTGATTCTAACAAGAAGATCGGCAGTATTACTACAACCTATGTGGAGCCACCAAAAATGTTTTCTGAGGCAGAATTAACACGTGCTAGAATAACAACTGAGCCTAAGTTTAAAGTCACCATCGGAAGTGCCAGGTCATTTGATTTGAGTCCTGAAAAAACTGGAAAACCGGTGGTTTTGCAGAAAATGAGAAAGAAGGTTGTCAGTCCTAAAGAAGCAGTTGAAAAGGGAATGATGGATGACGAAACTGCTGAGATTCTGGATAAGAAAGATAATTTTATATCTCCTACTGGTGAAAGAATCACTCTCTCGGAGGCAGTACTAAATAAGAAGGTTAATGGAAATAAAGGATCTATTGTTGACCCTCAAAGAGGTGACGTGTTGAGTATTAACGAGGCAATAGAAAGGGGAGTGTTGGATCCTGATGGCACAAACCAAATACTTATTCCCTTAGCACAGAGTTTATCTGTTCCCAAGTTGGCGGAACAAGGGCTGATCGAACCCGAAACCTGTAAGATTATACATCCAGAGACAGGGGATCATCTCTCATTGCGTGAAGCCATTGTTTGCGATATTGTTGACCCCTTATCCACGTTGACTAACCCAGACGGATACACGGTTACGCTACAGCAAGCAATTGTTAACGGTAATGTTGATGAAAATAAGTCATTGGTTAAAACTAGAAGTGGTAGCCTAGACCTTCTTTCTGCTCTCGAAGATAATGTATTTGATAAGGATCCAGAAGGCAAAACCCCAATTGAAGATATTCCACCTGCTGGTATGACTTTAACAGTAGCTGTCCAGCGAGGATTGATCGATGCCGACTCAAAAAATGTTATTCATCCCATCACTGGAATTAAGACCCCCATTGAAGATGCTATCAAAGACAACTTTATAATGGCAATACCTTTCCCTGTAAGCAGAGATGCTGTCCAAATTATGGATGCCTTAGATGGTAATATGATAGATTCTGACAAAGGCACATTCACTAATCCTAAAACCAAAGAAGTGGTACCAATATCGCAAGCTATTGAACAAGGCTTATTAGTTGTGAAACCATTGCAAGAACTCGTTTCATTCGAGACTACTGGAGGTGTGACTTCGGTCACCGAAACCATCACTTCACACCATACCATCACCACAAAAATGATTGAAATTTTGTCTGGATATGTTCTTTTGAGTGCCAATGAAGTCAAAGAATTGAAAACTGGCAAAGTCATGTCAATGGAGGAAGCGAGGCAGAAAGGAATAATAAAAGATGAAAAAACCAGCAAAGAACATTTTACGACAAAGGAAGTAAAGGTGAGCTTTGAAGACGCTGTCAAACAAGGATTGGTTGATATGGAAGCCGGTACGTACTGTAATCCAGATACAGGAAAATCAATGACTATTACCGAAGCCATTACTCAAGGAATTTTAGATACTTCAATTGAGTCAACACCTATTACAGAGTACACCGAAATTGTTGAAATAAAAACGGAATATTTAACTCTGATAGAAGCGTATGAAACCATTTATGACGAAACAACAAGTACATTCAGGGATCCCAAAAATCCGAATAGATCTTACACGTTCAAGGAAGCCCTAGAAAAGAAAATTATTGATCCAGAATCTGTCGTGTATGATGTTCAGTCTGGTAGCCAAGTAACTCTCAAAGACGCCTTAAAGAAAGGTTTGATTGACCCTAAATCTGGAAAAGTGAAAGATAAAGCAACAGGAAAATCTGTAGACATTAAAAATGCAGCCAAAATGGGAATTTTGGCGGTAGTCGCTTCACCTGTCCTGGCGGGTATGGCCATTGCTAAAGGAATAAAAAATCTCACCAAAAAATCACCCGATAAAGAGGAAGTTCCCGATAAAGCGATGATTTCAGGATCGAAGAGTCTTACCAAAAAATCACCTGATAAAGAAGACATTTATGACAGAACAACGATTTCAAGACCGAAGAGTCCTACCAAAAAATCACCCGATAAAGAAGAAATTCCCCATAAAACAATGATTTCAGAATCGAAGAGTCCTACCAAGAAATCACCCGAAAAAGAAGACGTTCCCGATAAAACGATTTCAGGACCGAAGAGTCCCACTAAAAAATCACCTGAAAAAGAAGACATTTATGACAGGACAACAATTTCAAGACCGAAGAGTCCTACCAAAAAATCGCCTGAAAAAGAAGAAATTCCTGATAAAACAACAATTTCAGGATCAAAGAGTCCTATTAAGAAATCACCTGATAAAGAAGACATTTATGACAGAACAATTTCAGGACCAAAGAGTCCTATCAAGAAATCACCCGATAAAGAAGACATTTATGATAGAGCAATTACAGGACCGAAGAGTCCTATCAAGAAATCACCCGATAAAGAAGACATTTATGACAGAGCAATTACAGGACCGAAGAGTCCTATCAAGAAATCACCCGATAAAGAAGACATTTATGACAGAGCAATTACAGGACCAAAGAGTCCTATCAAGAAATCACCTGAAAAAGAAGCAATTTCAGATAAAAAAACAACTATTTCAGGACCGAAGAGCCCTACTAAGAAGTCACCCGATAAAGAAGACATTTATGACAGAGTGATTTCAGGACCGAAGAGTCCTATCAAGAAATCACCTGATAGAGAAGTAATTTCTGATAAAACAACGATTTCAGGACCGAAGAGTCCTATTAAGAAATCACCCGATAAAGAAGTAATTCCCGATAAAACGATTTCAGGATTGAAGAGTCCCACCAAGAAATCGCCTGATAATGTAGAATTTTCTGATAGAACAACGATTTCAGAATTAAAGAGTCCTACCAAGAAATCACCCGATAATATAGAATTTTCTGAAAGAACGATGATTTCAGAACTGAAAAATCTTCTTAAAAAGTCACCTAGTAAAGAAGAAATTACTGTTAGAACGATTTCAGGATTAAAAACCCCTACAGATAAGTCAACAATCCAGAGCAAAAATAATGAAGTGCCTGAAGTATCTCCCGTGGTTCCTCCAAGGAAACCTAAAACCGGAAAGGAAGATATATCTCCGGACAAAAATCTTATCAGTTCTATTGCTGGGATACCAAAACCAGAGAGACCTTTATCAGATGCTATAGAATCTGTTAATATTCAAGAGGAAATATTGGTTTCAAGTTCCATCACTACTTCACGTGAAGACAGATTACATTATGTTACAGATACAATACCTAAGTATATTTCAGATACAATAGAGAAAGTGGCAGTCAAATCACCCTCAGAGCAAATCGATTACGTCGATTTTGTTAACAAGTCTGAATCTACAGATCGTATTTCCCCGATAAGGGAAAAGCCCACAGTTATCGACGAACTTTCACCATCTGAAAAATCATACACTATATTATCAAGTACACAATCTGAAGTTGCATATGAAAGATTACCTCTCGGAGATGCTATCAGTCAGCGAAAGATTGAGCCAAAGGTCTGTCGTATTTTGGTTGATGGACAAGAATCAGTTTTCACTATTCAAGACGCTTTGGAACAGGGAGAAATAAGTCCATTAGATCTTGTGGATATTGTCTCCAAAAATTGTATATCGATTGTCAGTGATAAACCCAAATCAATATCTTTCAATGAATTATCCCCCGAAATTTTAACACAGTACGGCTTCTACGATCCAGAAAGACAAATCTTTTTAGATCCCAGAACAGGTATGAAGATTTCCTTCATCGACATGATCTATTCAGTTTACGATCCGCAAAATTTGTTTGTTCAAGATCTTAATTCTAAAACAGAACAGTTTAGCCCTCTGGAAGAAGCCATTGCTATTCCTTTGATTGACAAAAATACAGGTCACATGGTTGATCCTAAATCCGGTAAAAGAGTTTCCTTCTTCGATTGCATTGATCGTGGGTGGATTGTGGAGGGTCATCCTAGCTACATGACGGTCAATGAGCCCGTGACCTTTGAGAGTGCTTTAGATTCAGGAGTGTTTGACAAAAGTACTGCCGAGTATAAAGATCCTAATACTGGAGAGGTTTATTCATTTGCCGAAGCTATTCGCTTGAAACTTATTGATCCTGATTCTATATCTTTGAAGAATCCCAACAACAATGAAATCATAACTTTAACTGAAGCTATTGAGCTCGGTTTTGTAGACCTTTACCATGGTGTTATTATTGATATCGAAACGAAACATCAAATAGAGTTGAAGGTAGCCTTCTTGAACGGTCTCCTATCAACAAGTACCAGAAGACCTGTTTCTTTGGAAGCAGTTATCAAATTGAACTTGTACGATCCAGCAACAGGCAAAATCAAGGATCCGTCAACTAGTCAGAAGGTAACAATTGATGAGGCCGTTGAAAGAGCTATTCTTCACCCGACTATATCAGAAATCAAAGACACCAGAGCTGATGCTTTTGTCACACTCGAAGATGCTTTGACAACTAAATTGGTTAATTCGGAAACAGGAAAGCTTAGAGATACGAAGGAAGGAAGTTTGATTACTTTGGATGTCGCTTATCAGAGGGGTTACGTCTTGACTAAACAGTTGAGATGGTCCATGATAGATATTATAGAGAAAGGTTATTATCATTCTAAAACTGGAACTGTTTTAGATCCTAGGTCAGGCAGTGAGATTAAAATCAAAGAAGCTATTGAAACTAAATTGTTTGAAATTGACACAATCAAAATCAGGGATGAACAGCACGATAAACTAATTTCAGTCAATAATGCTATTAAAGTGGGATTATTTAATGATGATGCCGGTATCATAACCAACCCAGAGATGTCTCTTGATGTAGCTAATGAAAAGGGATATCTTTTAAGTGATAAAAAACCGTGGTCTCTCCAGGAAGGCCTTGTTCAGGGATGCTATGATCCAGATACTGGTCTTTTGACCATTGATTCCGCCACTAAAACTCTTGACGATGCTATCAAAAAGGGTGAAATTGATCCTGATGTTATGACTATCAGAAACTCTAAGACAGGCGAAATTATTACACTTAGAGACGCGATCAAGGCAGGTATTATAGACTCTAAACTTGGTAAAGTGAAAGACCCTCTCAAAGGAGATGAAATAACATTTGTCGATGCTTCCGAAAGAGGTTTAATTATTCCAGCTAAACGTAAGTTCAGTTTACCAGAAGCTGTTTTCAAAGGTTTCTATGATCCAAAGTCGGGTAAATTCACACATCCAGAAAGTAGGGAAAAGGTCGCTACGGATAGGGCCCTCAAGAAAGGAATGTTAGACCCTCAGTCAACTCTTGTTAATGTAGATGGCAAGGTGCTTCCGTTTGAATTTGCGGTTGATAGGGGAATAGTTGATGTTAGAACAGGTACTGTTGTTTTGGGAGATAAACAAAAGATAGACTTCCAAGAAGCATTTGAAAGAGGATTTTTAATTGAAGTTCGTAAACCCATGTCACTTAGTGAAGCGGTATCAAAGGGCGTCTATGATGAAAGAACAGGATTATTCATGGATCCTAATACAGGAAAGAAATATCATCTCGCTGAAGCGATCAAGTTAAACCTTATTGATCCCGATTCTGTACACGTAAAGGATATTAGATCAGGCAGTTGGAAGAAGATTTCTTTGCCAGAATCTTTGAAAATTGGAGTAGTTGACAGTGAAACTGGTAAAGTGAAAGATATCAATAAAGACAACAGTGAATTAACAATCAAGGAGGCGTTTGAAATAGGACTTTTGGTGGATAGCAAAGCTAGCATATCCCTGCAAAGGGTTATTCACCAGGGTCTTTATGATGACAAAACTGGCAAGTTTGCCGATCCCGTTTCTAGCAGAAGAATCACCCTTCACGAAGCTATTAGAAAATTCATTATTAATCCCAATTATTTGTGTTACTTTGATAAGAAGTCTGAAAAACCTTTGACTTTAGCTGAAGCGTGCCGTACCGGTATTGTGGACAGAAGGAGTGGAATGTTTACTGAACCTAATTCTGATGTTTCCATTACTCTCAGTAGGGCTATGGAGTTAGGTTTGATCGTAGATATTGAAGGTGCAGGTTTCTCATTGTATGATGCATTAGCTATGGGCTTCTACGATGTCGATAAGTCTAAATTCAAACATCCAGTTACAGAAAGACCCTTGACTCTTAAAGAATCTGTTGCGGATGATCTAATTAGTCCGGAAACATCTTTAATTAAGAATATTCAGGCCAGTAAGTATGTCAAACTACCAGAAGCCATTAAATGTAATTTGATTGATGAAAACATCGGTTGTTACAACTTGCCTAACGGCAACTCGATCAATCTGATTGAAGCTAAACTCAGGGGCCTAATCGTCACAAATGGTAAAAACCTTTCCATCGAAGAAGCGGTTAAGAATGGTCTCTTCAGACCTGACACGGGTAAATTTGTTGATCCAACTTCCGGTGATTTCTTAGACCTTAATGCGGCTATTATGAATGGTTTTGTTGATCCGGACACCACAGCGCTCAAAGATCCCATCACGAATAAACTTAAGTCTCTTGTTGCAGCAATCGAAAACGGTGATATCGACGTCACAAAGGGTAGAGTTTTAGATTCCAAAATGAAGAGGGCTTATAACCTAGACGTCGCATTGGACAAAGGTCACCTCGTTACAGTTCTGAAACCCTTAACGTCATCCCGCGGTATTCGAAGGTCTTCTGTCGATTATACTAGAGACAAAGAACCTATTCTGAGAGAATTCACTCTAGACGAAGCACTTCGTTTTGAATTCATCGACCCTCACACGGCGGTTGTAAAAGATCCTCAAACCGGTAAATTCAGACCTCTGCAAGTAGCTATTGAGGAGGGTACGATAGATCTTAACGTCAAAGCGGCTTTCGACCCTCAGTCAGGACGTTCCAGGTCGGTTTGCGTCATATTTGAGAACGGTTTGATCGTTTACTATCACGAACCTTTGACATTCGAACAAGCTATTGAAATGAAATTGCTGGACACCCAGACAGCCAGATTCACGCACCCGCGAACCAACGAAGTCTTGTCTGTTAAAGATGCGGCCATTTTAGGCCACGTCGATTCGGATACGGCACTGATTAAAGATAATCTCAAGAAGAAGCTGGTCAAACTGCCGGAAGCGTTCCGAAAAGGGCTGATGGACGCAGAAAAAGGAAATATTTTAGATACTGAGACATCGAAACTCCATCCGTTAACCACCGCACTGGAAAACGGACTGTTGATCACTCCTAAGAGGAGCTTCACACTCAGTGAGTGTTTAGAGTTTGGAATATACAATCCGACAACTGGGGGATTCAGCGATCCGTTCATAACGACGAGCATCATCGACAGAAAGAGATTGACGCTGACAGATTGCATCGATCAGGGGATCGTAGATCCATCCAGTACGGTTGTGAAGGATCCAGATAACGGACATATTATTCCACTGCAGCAGGCTATAACTGCTAAGCTTGTGGATCCGATCGGTGGAAGGCTTGTTGTGGACCCTTCGAAGGAAACAACGATTGATTTAGTTAAAGCTCAGGCCAAGGGGTATATATTGGCTGCAGAAACAAGGGTGAGTGATTTTAAATTACGCAATAATTCTTTCAGTTTTCTCTTTTTCTTGCAATTATTTATTTGCCCGGCTCACGTTAAACCAGTAGAGCATTGGTACTATTTTCATTTCTTCTTCATCGCATCACAAAGGCACTTTTTTTTTTAAGATTTTGTTTTTTTTTTCCGTTTTGAGGAGCGATGACGTGTAACAGAATGATGGTTTTGGATTTTTATGAATTCGAGAGGTACTCGGATTCGCTTTCACCTTTATTGCTTAGTCTATGGAAATGATTCAATTTCGGAACATTATTGAATTTTGTGTTTTGTGATAATAATGTGATTTCATTTTAACTGCATGTCGCCAGAACAAATATTAAAATCTCAAATTAAACCAATGTGACAATTGAGTGAAATGACTTCTTTAAGAACATTTTTTTGTTTTTTTTTTTTTTTCATTCAGTTTAATATTTTCATAGATATTTGTATCATCGATGTAACAAATATGGCCATGTCTTTCGCGATATGCAAACAGTTGTGGAACTATCACATATTAGGTGGATGTTTTTTGAACTGCTTTAATTGAGGGATTTATCTTTTTTTATTATCATTTTCATCATACAATAAAGGTCATGGTGTTATAATGGCATTTCGTATCCAACATTACGAACACTCTTATCAGGCGTCACGTAACTAGTTGTACATACTTTAGAATTAGATAAATCTATTAATTTTGAACAAAAAAAAGTTTTTCTTTTAATTATACGATATATGTAGCATCTAATTCCAAAACCCCCTAAAACAGATTTCGGATAATTTGAGTTGAATATCAAGTATTGTAGATATTTTTGACAGCTACATGCAGAACACATTGATTCTCGCAAAAGCCACTTAAATCCATTGATATTGCATGTTCAAAATCTGGGTTTGTTCCACAATACCCTAAAACACTGACAGTATAAGTTGCTATTCCCCCTAAAATGAAATCAGCTAATCCACAACGCTTGTTGATGATCACGTGATCTAAAATCCAGTAAAGCTGCCAGAAAGATATACAAAAATATATATATATATATTACAGAATTATCTCTTTAAAAAATGCTGATTTAAAAATTAAACATTTTGTACGTTTACTTTCATAATATACATTTTCATCCATAACTCAAAAACACATTAAGTCATTTTAGGGATTTTTGGAATTAGTCGTTATATATCTTCTTTTGGTAGGTCGATACCATTGGTTTTGACCATGTAAATAAATCTATGCACTCTAAATTGTGCGGGTGTTCAAGTATTGAATTGTCAAGCAACGTAGACAGTCGTAATGGACAATGTAAAAAATGCTAATTATAAACTTTCTCATTTACAGACATATTTATGTACAAACACTAACGTTTTAAATGTTTAGCAATTTAAAATGTATTGTTCCCACATGTGTTTAATCATTTTAAAAAGTGAACGAATTTATAAAATAATTTGATTAGTACAATTTAGAATATATTTATGTATAAAAATTTGCAAACTCTGCGTTGATATTCTTCTCAAAGTGTTTTCTACTAAAAATTGAGTGAGAAAGAGTTTCCTGAAATTTGGACAACTAGCTATGTGACAACTGCCAAAATATTTAATTTAATTTTTTTTTTGCTGATAATATTAATTATAAAATGTTGTATACGCCATCATCTCTTGAAAATCCCATCTCATATATCTGAGGTCCATTTATGATTTTGTGTTTTCGTTATATTTGCTTGGTAAGCTTTAAGCTAAATATTATGTTGTTGTTTATCTTTAGGCTATAGAGAGCTTAACAAAAGTATAATTTATTTAAGTTGTTGTAAACCTTACATATTTTAGTCTATTCAATGTTAGTCTTCTTTGTTGTTACTGTATTTGTACTATTTTATATATTCTCATTATCTATTTCTTTATTTATATTCAATGAACGTATAAATAATATTATTCGCAATTTTAAGACTTGTGAATATCTGGTCAACCGGGCATTAAAAAATTATTTACAAGAAAATCAAACTAGCTAAATTGTGAACACGTCCATCGACTGCGATTTCCGGTCGATGATGTATTCGCAAATTTTTATTTAAGTCTACTTTAATGTCATGATTAATTTCGCTAGCTCCGCGGTTTCGTTTTGATTTTGGTTAATTGGTTTAACTGATCGACTCACAGGGGAGAGTCCCAGTCCAAAGGCTTTGATTGTTTTGTCGTCATACAATCATAAAGATTGAGGACTATATTGCTGTTCATTATTTTATAAAGGGTGTCCAGTGGAAAAATTTCAAGATTAAATTGTAATTGCTCGTAAACCATCAGGGTGAGGTAAGTGGAAGGGGTATTGTTCGACGCCCGTGATTTGCAGATTTGCCAGTCGCAATGAGTCACTGGTCGGGAGCGCACCGCGCATTTTCCGTTGAGCAATATTTAAAATGTGGTGATTCATTGGTTAGACATTTTTTACAGACATACCCTGGGCACCTCGGTCACCGGACCTTACACTGTGCGACTTTTTTTGTGGGGATACCTTAAGTCCGAGAGTTTACAGCAACAATCCTCGAACAATTCAGGCCTTGCAAGAAGTTGCTGCCATTGAACCAACGCTTTGCTCTCGCGTGTTCGCAAATTTAAGAGTCCGATTGCAAGTGTCTTAAGAGAAATGGATGGCATTTAGACGATATTGTTTATAAAACGTAAAATCCGCATCGTTAAACTCAATTTTGTATAAATAAAATATGAATATAACATTCCAGTTTTTTTTCTTTATTTAATATTGAACTTGAAAATTTTTCACTGGATATTCTTTATGTTACTATTTTTGAAAAATTTCGCCTAATAATAAACAATAATTATAAACACACGGAATATACAAATCAAAAATTATATTTTTAAATAAAATTTTGTTTCACATATTTACATAAAATAAAGAAACATTAATTGTTAATATGTGGAGCCACCATTAAAGTTACGATATTTATGCTAATAATAATAATTCATTTTTAACAAGTCATTTTCTAATATTTTTATTCTTTCTTCATATTTCACGGCACACGTGTTCTATATTTGCACATTTTTTTTCCTATTTTTGTTTCGTGTTTGTTAATTCTCTCTCGAGCATAATATGATGGTGTTCCACAAGTGAAATATAAGAAAAACACAAAATCCTCGCATGAAACTAATTAGCAATAATTTTTGTCATTGCATCGATTAATCAGATTTTTCTTTCCCTTGAAAACCTACCAACGAATGAACAGTTCCGAATATAAAAAAAAAAATTCCAAATAAATTCTTATTAACAAAAGCACAAATATATGAATCCAATATGATGAATGTGATAAGATATATTTTTGTTTTTTGGGTGAAAATAATTGCAAATAATTAGTCCAAATGACATTCTACTATAATATTATTTTTAATTATTGTTTGTGTAACTTTTGTACGGTTCACCATTATTCACACTATTTATTTTATGTATGATTTTCACTATTAAATTATCCACCCGTCTATGTTAAGCTACCTTATAAAATTGCTTAAGGTTACATAGTTGCCTTTCGAACCATAAAAAGATCCCAAAATGTAATGCCTAATTTAATTATTATAACTTTAAAAATACTAATCATTTCAATACTCGTTAGCTGTTCATTCTTCGGTGGTGATTAGCCCACTCACTTAAAATTTTCTCATTACAGCGATTGAAAATGCCTGCGAAGCTAGCCACCCTCGATATAGCAAATATTAGAATAATCATATCGAGAGATTACCCCGCCTGGATACCGAACAATACATTGATTTCTCACCAAAAGATCAACTGCTCAGCCATCAGCCCCTTAGTAGCGCGAACCATGCTTTTGACCACGGAAATCATTCAATCTTTTCGCCCTCAAATCATTTTTCACAATTCTCCCTCCTTTTAATACTCATCCACTCCCGAGTTTTCTTGGTTGCCAAAGAAATATTCTAGTCTATATATTTATAAAACATTTACGGTAATTCTCTCCATTCATTCTATTCCTGTATTTTATTATTCTATGGTCCAGTTATTTTATTTTCAATCTCTTGTGTCTACTGTGACATTTTTCATATCGTACAAATAACTTAATAATAATCTTAGATTTATTTTTTAGTTATTCTTTGTGTAGCATTTAATAGTCTTCACAATCTATGACTTGATACTACTGTGATGATACTAAATTTTATTTAGACTTTGTTGAGAAACTTGTATTTAACATTCATAATAGGAATGCTTTAATAGGCCTTACCGGAATTATTGACGCCTTCTGGTAAAGCCGAGCTTTCTACAGCCGTTGAAGTACTCATTGAAAGACAGCAAATGTGACAGCTGTTTGAAAACAAAATGGCTTTTTTTCTTAAAACATCTTCCTCTCATCCCGCATATATAATTCCTTTTTTATTAATACACATTTAATGTACCGCCGACAATGTCTTTCGTAAGCTTTGACACATAATATTTTATTTTTAAGTATTTTAACTGATCTCCTGTAACGTTTCAAGTATTTTGCCACAAAATTCAATCATGTTATATTATTTTAGTTTAGCTTTGGCTTCAGGTTAGATTAGATTGTTTTATCTTAATAGTAATTGTTCTCGTAATGAAAATATTCACCTGTATACTGATATAAAATCAATTATAAATAATACGTAAGTATCCCAAACTTACCGTAAACTTATCGTATTGTAGTTGTGGTTATCTAAGAGGACTTACTCAAATAATTCTATTTTTTTAAATGCATTTAAACATTTTTAAATACACAATAAATTAAATTAATATTTAAACATTGCGGGAGATTTTCGTAAACATTTCATTTAAAAATAATAATTGTGGTACGAATATTAAAATATGTGTTCCGTTTTAACCCCGAATGCTCATCCCTTGACCCCCGGAGCTTAACCCACCACCCTGACACCATCATAATATAACCCATTGGCGTTGCATGCCTTGAGTGTGGTCGCTTACTGAATATACAGACATAATCCCGAGACAGAGATTGTTACGCATAAGAGTGATTAACCGCATACAAAACATAAACATGGTGGAATGTGACTCACTACTGACATTTGGTACAAAACGGAACGGTACATTCCGTTCTTTTTGAAAGAACATTACGAAGGTAGTATATTTATATATTTTTTAGTGTAATATTTAATCTTTTTTTTTCAAATAACAACCGTGTGTTTTTTGTCACTTTAAAACTGTTTTTACACATTTTTTATTGTGTTTGTGAATATTTATATTTTTTAACTCGTTTGTATTCTTACTGTTGCCGATTTTTATTGTTATTTTTCATTGTTTTTTTTACTGTTTCAGGTTTTTTTTATTTTATGTAAAATACCATTTTTTACAATTAATTTGTTAATATATTTTTTTACAATATTAAATATTTAACTTCGCTAACAGCATTTAAAATAACACGCGCTATATTTATAATTCATTTCTAACTCGTTTTTAAATTGTGTTGATTCATTATAAATAATCATAATAATAATAATAATACAATTAATACAGTCTGACGTATTTAATGAATTTATTCACAAAATGTTAATAAAGTGCACCACTGAGTTAAGAATCAGAAAAATAATATATTAGATCGTTATTGCGACAATCTTATATTTTGAAAATGTTGTACAATATATCCAATTATTCGTGTATTACATTTTCCAGTTTCATCGGCTTATTATCGTTATCATTGTCGCTTTCTGTGGTGCCAATCGCAGTGTTGTTGTGCTTGTCTTGCTATCTCATCATCATCACGCTGTGTCTAGTTTCATCGTTGAAATTTTGGATTACTCTGAAAGAACTCGCTTTCTTCTAGCATAAATTGTTTTATTTCAGGACGTAGCTTTTTCTCATCGAAGCATACATTTGATGTAGTTTTGTGAATCTTTCTGCTTTCTATGTTATTTTCTCTCTCATATCGAATGTTGTTGTTCTAAAAAAAAGCATGTTTTTGTATCCTTCGAGGAAACTGATCTGCTTTGGATTTGTTTGGTGTCTTTGATTTATTTTTAATTTTATTTATTTTTTTCCAATTTTTCCGACATATGAATGAATAACTCTTTAACTATGACCTTTTGCATACCTATTTTTGATCATTTATTTGAAATATTTTTAAACAAATTAAACAGTGTTTTGTTTATATTTTTTAAACAATTAAAATTACAACCAACTCTAATGTGTTTTAAGGATTGTTTTTAACTTCATGTTACACTGTAAGAATTCTACAATTGTTTTCGAAGCTGTTTCTGCATATCGTTTAGTATTTTACATTTGACGCAGTCATTCGAAAAAATTCTCAAATATTTTAAATGTCAACTTTGACTTCAGTGCTTCACCCTATAAAAATGTTTATACTGTTCGATGGTTATATGGGGTTCAAAAAAAGAACATTTTAATATATATTCGTTCAAATCATTTATTTTGAAGTATAATATAAATGTATATACAAAAAAAAAAATTACATTCTACAATACAGCATAATTTTTGGATCAACTATTTTTTAACATTTTGTAAAATAATTTCAATGGTAGATAGATAATAAGATGAAATTTTTCATGGTGTTATTTTAGCAAATTTATTTAACCGTAATCTCACCTGATCTCTATTTGTGGGTTGTAATGCCTGGTCTCAAATTTTTAATTTTGTGTTACAAATTTTTTTATGTTAGAAATTGCATTTTTTTTTTGTAGTGCAGTTAAATTTTCCCTTATAATAAATTATTTTTATCTTGTTGAATGAAAAGACTCACTTTATTGAATATTAATAATTATGTAAAATAAAAAAATAACCAAAGCAGCACATTCGAAGATGAACATTATTTTTCAAAATATATTAAACAAAGCCGTAATATAATAAATAAGAAAGTGAATATCGCTGTAAAGCGAGTGTAAACAAACTGAGCGTGGGATATCACTAAGTCGCTAATATCGTCATCCTGTGCTCTGCCGTGAAAGGAATGCAACTCTGAAAATAATAATTATGAATCAAAATTTTCAAAACGTTGTGTTAGCGAAGCGTTATAAAGCGTGGTGTGCCTGTACATACTGTTTTTAAGATTCTTGGTAAACAATAAAATCAATATCCAAATACAATGTTAAGTCATTTCAACAACTTTTTTAAAACCATATATATTAAGGCATTACAATCCAATAAAAAAAGGGTTTGGTGTTTCTTACGATTTTATAGATTCCTTTATCATACTTAAACATAAAAAAAGCTTATTAGCAAATATTTGTACAAAAGCTTATAAAAAAACTCTACATATTACCTGACTAAATACTGTATACTAATATATGTTTTCTTTTTTCCTCAATTCTCCCATCTCTCCCGCCAAAAATCATCAATTTCCAAATTCAAACAATCCTCGTTTTTTCGTTATCCTCGAATTCCAAATTCGAATTTCCCCCCTTTCCAATGACAGCAAGCCGTCGAGGAGAAGTATCGCCTTTGCGATGAGCAACTCAACAAGCTGTTGGATTGGGTCAGCGACATCGAGGAGAAGTTGGCCAACCAGGAGCCGGTCAAGGAGGAAAAGGACGATCTCAGGAACCAGATCAATAATATTAAGGTATGAATTTGATGGGTTGAGAACATTTTGGACCTTTGCAAGTTATGTTCCATCCATATCAAGACACAGTTTTTAATACTTACATCTGTTAACTCGTTAATCTACCCCGCGTTCAATTAGAGTGATTTTATTTATGGTGTCGCGAGAGTACATATCGAGTATTTTTTTAAAAGTGTTTCCTATCATTTTCTATACATTTGGTCATTAATTTTTGGTAAGCAATAAAGGAATTATATTTTTTTTAAATAAATTTTAGGTAGTTGGGTTTAGATACTGTGAATAATATCATGATCTACAAAATAAATTATGAAAAAATTTGCTCCTAAATTGCTGTCATGGTAAATTATAATTGCACCTAAATTAATATTACAAAAAAGAGCTATTCCGTTTTTCCTTCATTATATAATGTTCCATACAGAAAACATGACTGCGTTGCAGGGGTTGGTTCGCCTGTTCACTCTTGTAGCTCGGTCTGACGATAGCTGTGTAGCATTTCGCAGGGTCCAATCCGGTCCAAAATCATAGTCCAGTGTAGCAGCAAGTAATCGAATTGTAGAAAGTCCAGAGTAAAAGCAGGATCAAGGCGAAGTAGCGAAATAAAAACTCAAATGTCTGTACTCAAGGAGCGCGGCGGCTCTTGGCCGCATTATTTATTACCCGAGCGCTGTTTCACATTGAAACTGCTGCTCAATCGGGTGTCGTAGATTCTAGTTTGCGCTTACATTTAATTCTTTTCAAAATACAATTTTCTTGCTAGAGGCATTGCAAGCGTTTTATTCTTCTATTATCATGCTTGCCCGCGATACTTCCCATATTTCAGGTTTGGGTGATCGCTCAGGAATTATTTATTCGCTTTTAAAAATACAAATATACAGTGAAATACATTAAGCCAGACTATATTCACTTGCAGGCGACAGCCCCACATTGTTTACATTATTATTGTCGTTATCACTCATTTTGGGGTGTTTCGCCCTCCTAGAATTCACTTTTCTTCTGATCTCGCCCCAAAAAGGCTCTTTTCGGGGTCGCATCTCGGCATAGATCTCGCGGGAGCGATCGAGATCTTGTGTAGCACATATAATATGAAACCAATTGCATTCTTTAATAAAATAATCATTGTATTTTAGCTATCAATATTTTCAGACAGAAACAGTGATTGAGTATCTAAAAATATGATATATCAGTGATTGTTTCACAGTTTGTGATTTTGAGCTTATCGCAAATTTTTTCTAAACTATATATTTTTCAATGCTGCAATCATTTATTATTTTACCCCTCAGCAAATCAAGGAGGAAATAGACTCACAGCAACGCGCTGTGTCGGGTGTGGGCGAGCAAGCGCGACAGCTGGTGGTCACCGGCGGTGCAGTGCTAGCTGCGCGCGAGGCTGATGCGCTCGAACGCGCCGCCAAACAGCTGCGTGAGCGAGCCGACAGAGCTAACGGAAAGGCTAACAACATGCTAAGGAGACTACAGGCCGCATGGGATGAGCTGGCCAAGTTCAGGTGGGTTGACATTCAGTAATCCGATCTAATTCTGACTGTTAAATAATTGACATGACATTTTGTGACTGAATAAAAAATGATGAGATATCTTTGTCGGTTCCGTTGATAAAGAAATTAATAAAAGAAGTATGTTTTTAAATATAGTATGCAATAGATACTTTAAAATGTATTTTAAATATATATGACCATTTTATACATACAAAATATATTTATATAAAATTTCCCTTTCAGCAATGAGCTATCTACCTTCAACACGTGGCTGGACGCTTCGTACCGTCTGCTGGAGGAGCAGGAGCGCGCGCTCGCGCAGCTCGGTAAGCCTGGTGATCGTGGAACCGGTGCGGCCAGAGACTTCCTCGGAGACGTCATGGCGCATCAGGCCGATCTGCGCTTCATCACCATGGCGGCGCAGAAGTTTGTCGACGAGTCCAAGGTAAGCTCATCACCCATTGCAGTACAGCCATTCAAATCAAGTAATAATTTTGTAAAATAATTATTTTGTAATTTTTTACAAATTGCGGTATTAATTTAAATGTTCGTTTACTTGCTCAAGTGTATTTGGTAATCAATTTTATAATTATTATATTTAAATAATCTTGTAAAAAGTCTGAGAGAATTCTGTATATTTATTATGATCTGAAATAATCTTATCACACTTGCATACAAAAATTATTGATGTCAAAGAAACAGCTATTGTACCTTTTTATTTATATTTAAAATTCACCACGCCCATCACACACTCGCCCCAAACGTTACACAAATTTATTGCACACGTCTAACATTAATCTATCACTTTCAGGAGTTCCTGTCGACGCTCAACGACTTCCGTACATCTCTGCCATCGCGCTACTCGCATCTAACGCAACCGGCCGAGTCGCAAGTCCGCGGCCAGGTTCAGCTGGCCGGTCGCCGGCACTCTGACCTGCTGGCCAGGGCACAGCGCCTTCAGGACCGACTCAGGGGTGTCGGAGACACGAGACGCCTGTACGGCGAGGCCGTCGAGAAGGCTGGCAGGTGGCTCAAGGAGGTGAGTAATAAACCTTCGGAAGACTTGTTTTGAAAAGTCCGTTTTCATAAACTGCTGCTAGTTTATTGAAGCTATTTTTTTTAAACGAAATATATATAAATAAGTAATAGCTATTTCATAGAGACAAAGCTATTTTTATTATCTTTTAATAGAAATATATGGAAGTATAATTAAATTCTCATTGTGACATATATGCTGCTGTTTCAGAGAAAATGAATATCAAATTTAGTCCATAGATGGTGATAAATATGGAGGTTGGTTGGGTGGAATGGTGAACGTTACATTGTATAAGTGATCACTTAAGCCAGCCGAAGACAGGTCGTAAGCCCTCTATTTACCCATACTACCATATTTCTCCATTAAAAGATAATAAAAATAGCTCTATTTCCATGAGATATATATTATTTGTTTTGTAGGTGAAAATCCAGTAATTGTTCCAGTGTTCTTGGACGTATTCAAATTTTGAAATATATATATAACTCCAAATTCCAGTTGTCTTCATGTCAACTTAACACATTTAAATAAAATTTTACCTTAATAAATTAAAATATATTCAATTTAAATTGCATTCCTTTCTTGTAGAACGAAATCAGTAATCCCTAGAGATTTTATTGTAGTTATTAATAAACTATCTATCCATAGATGGAGCCGCAGTGCAGGGCCGTGATATCCGAAGCGATCGCCGGAGACCCGAAGGCCGTCGAAGCCCAACTATCGAGAGCCAAGGCACTACACAATGAAATGCTGGCGCAAAGTAGACTGATAGAGAATGCCAAGGATGTGAGTCAGAATTTTTGAAGAGATTTTTTTACCATAACCCCTTACTCTACTTCTGATGTTGAATGTCTAATAATTTCTATTTTCATAAGTAAAAAATGTGATTTCATTAAAAAATTTTCCATTTGTTAAGTTGTTTTACAGCAATATAAGAGTATTGAAAAATATATTAGTAATGAAAATATTACAAAAATTCATTTTGAACTTGAATAAATTGTGTTTTCAAACTGTAATCAATCTTTTTCTTCTGCAGGCATGCGATCAGCTGCTGCAGACCCTCGAGGGCCATCTGACGCCAGCCGAAATCCGCAGCTTAGAGGTGCCCGTGATAGAGCTGGAGAACCGCTACGCAGAGTTGAGCGGAGCCCTGGGCGAGCAGTGCGGCGTGTTAGAAGGAGCCCTGGTGCAGAGCCAGGGACTGCAAGATGCACTGGAGGGCCAGGCCGCGTGGATCAGCCAAGCGGAGAACCTGTTCAAGTGAGTTGATCATAAATATATGAATATGATGATAATTATTTTTATAACTTTACTGTATCTAAATTTATTTTATATTTTTCCACTTTTCAGGTCGCAATACAAGGCGGCTTCACTCATCAGAGAACGCTTGGACGAGCAACAACGCGAGCACAAGATATCCGCCGCCGACCTCGCGGCGCACAGACCCTCTCTGGAGCAACTGGCAGCCGCTGCCAAGAACCTGCTGTCCACCGCCTCCAATGCCCGCCTGGCCACCAAGATCGACCAGAGGATGAAGGATGTGTACAACAGGTACAACTACAAATTTAATTAATTTAATACTTTAATAATAAAAAGAAAATAAATCATGAAATATTATTGTCTGACTCATAAACTAAATCAAATCTAATCCATCTTTTATTTTTATTTCTACTTATAGGTACGAAAAATTGCTGGAAAAGTCAGTAAAGCGCAGCGAGTTCCTCGAGGAGGTCTCCACAGAATTGCACGTTTTCTCCAACCAGGCCACACAGGCCGAGCAATGGTGCACTAAGCTCGTGGAGAAGGCCAACTCTTCAGAGTTGGGTAGGATGACTCCCGAGGACTGCCAGATCAAGATGGAACAATTAGCAGAAGAAAGGTATTAAAATAATTTTTAATATTTTATTAAGGAGAACACATTCTTATTGTGATGTAATTATTTAGAACATAGTTCTGTGATATTTTAAATACTAATTAAATGTATTACCCGGAATGAGACTGTAGTACTGAAAGTGTATGTGGAGCATCAATTGGTGTCTTCGGTAACCTTCAGTTATCAAAATTCTATATTTTTCATCACTGTAAGGAACAGGAAATATAATCTTAATTATTAATTTCCAGGGATTCCAGGAAACAAATGGTAGACGAATGTCTGCGTAATGGAAAGCAACTTATTGCAAAGAAAGATGTCACCGATACTCAGGTCATCAGGGACAAGATGAAGGTACGTTATCATTTATATACGGGGAATGTGAAATCATATTTTGAATCAAAAATGAAATTATTCCGACAATGATAAGGCGTTGACGGTGATGATGCCGAAATTGATGTATTAAAATTTTGCAATGTGTTTTTAGGGTCTTGAAGTACAATGGAAGGACCTGATCACGTCGATGGATGAGAAGCAAAAGTTGTCCAAGCAGCGCGCCGATCAACTGAACCAATATGAAAAGCTACGAGCTCAGGTAAATAATATTTTTTGTCTCCTCCTGTGACTATAATTTTGCTACTTCAGTCACTATAGAAAAAATATGCTCGGGTTGCATTTACTGTAATAAAATAATTTTTTCTTTTCTATATATAATTTATAATTTGCAATAATTGTCAGTGTTGCAAAATAACGCTTTGAGAATAATACTCGGATCAGTGCAATGCTGGAAGATCTGAATATGATGACCTTCAAGCAGAAAATATATTTTAATTGTATTATGGTATTTGTTTATAAAATCCTCAATAAGAAAATATTGGCAGAATTTATATAAAAAATTGATGCAAATCAAGATGAGCACGGGCATCGTACAAGAGGAAGGGATAGACCGAGACTGCCATTCAGGAAGAAGTCCAAATCTCAGAAATCGATGATGTATAGTGCGATGAAGATTTTTAATGAAATACCAGAAAACATAAGAAAGGAGGAGAAATTGAATAAATTTAAAATGAAACTGACCAGATAAGTTTTATTAAAAGAAAATACTTTAATCTTGTTTATATTAGAGCATATATAGGAGTGCTTATGTATGCATTGTGTTAAGAATTAAATAAATAAATAATAAAAGATTATGATTCAATTTTATAGGTGCTCCCTGCATTTGAACATATAATGCATTTATATATGTAGTAAAATGTTTTAAATATACCTTGTCACGCAGGTTGTAACTTGGCTGACACACATTGAAGACAGGGTGAACCGTCTGCAGCCGGTGGCAGTGGAGATGGAAGTCATCCGGAGCCAGCAAGACGAGCTGAGACCACTCAACAAGGAGTACAGAGATTACGGTCACCAAATCGATAAGGTACTACTCATTTCTGAGATAACACATGTAATTATAATATTCTCGCAGTTTATGACGCGTTAATATTTTTAAAATTCGATATCCTATTTCAGGTGAACGAGGCCGGCTCAGTTTACGACTCACTCTTGCGAGGCGACAGGCCGGACAGTCCGCACAGGAAGAGGTCCAGTCAGACGGCTTACAGCCCAACCAAGAGGCCTTCGCAGGCTTCATGTAAATATACATTTAATAAGTATTTTGTAAAAAAAATGTATGTTTAATATGTGCGTGTGTAAATTTTATAATTTTTTTTATTTTTTTTAGTACGAGGTACGGACAGACGATCACCGTCACCGACCAAGACTGGCCTCGGTCTAGTGAGCCCCATTAGCGCTTCAGGCTCAAGTGGCTTCTCTTCAAGGAGGTCCAGCCAAGATGGCTTCCATCTAGAAGGTAAATAATTGTTAAAACTAAAATGCTAAACTGACAAGATAATGTGCTTATAGTGATCTAGTGGTCGTGGAGTTCGAGCCTTATTTCAGGAAGCCATCAAGCTAGTCTTATTTTCATATGACAGGCTTAGTTTGAAAATAATGTGACATGTATTCCATGTACGCATCTTTAAAAAAGAGAGACTAATTAATTAAAATTAGTGAATTTTGGATACAAATTTTAGTTTTTACTTACAATACCATGCCATCAACACTTGCATCATGTATCTTTCTTACTAAATTCTCCGTTTCATATGACCAAACCACCTAAGTGATCCTTTCTTAATCTTATTCACTGTACTAAGATCAGCTTTACATTTTTTCCTTATTTTTTCATTCTTTACTCTGTTATAAATGCATCTGCCACATATACGCCTAAGTGATTTCATCTCCACTTCATTCAGTCTACTTTTGTTTCTCTTCTGCCAGCTCCAGGCCTCACTTCCATACATAAGTGTCGGTACCAGTACTCCATTGTGTATCGCTAGTCTTGCCTCGGTTGACAAATTCTCAGTAGATATTATTTTGGTTTTTATAATACTTCAAATGTGTGCTTTTTACAGAGTTTTCTCCGGTGCAACAGCAGCTGTCCGAGATCAACAACCGCTACACCTTGCTGGGTGTGAAACTGTCAGACCGGCACAGCGAGCTGGACACCGTGAAGGAGGAGGTCAGGAAACATCTTGAGAGCCTCAAGAATCTGTCGCTCTTCCTTGATAAGGTAATTATTCAACTTTAGATCTAATTAATAGTATTATTATATTGTTCCTTTCATCACACAACCATGAAGCTTGTAAAGGCTTGTGCGGCAGTTTGAATTCTGAGGATATTTGTGGTCATTTTTAATGTAACGAGGTAAGTATAGTCTTCATCAAGAAATTAAATATTAACCCATTTATTTTCCCCACAGGTACAGAGGCAGTTGCCCAAGGACACGGTGCCAAACACTAAAGAGGAGGCCGACAAGACCAACAAGCAGGTCCGGGCCGTGCTCGAGGATATGTACGAGAAGCAGAGCCTTCTGGATTCTACCAAGAGTCAGGTATGAACAAAATACTGATTAAGTTAAAAAGAGTGTTCCCGTAATTTCCTTCGACAGCTGGTTCCCAAGTTTCCGATTGACAATAAAGACACATATGATACGCGAATACTGCACTAACCTTTCTATTGTACTTGCTGATTTTCTGGTCCGATGTTGTTGTTCTTTTGACTGGGTAGATTTCAACCATTTATTTGGACCTCTATACTGGTCAAGGCACGGGATGTAATTGATCCGCCTGTCGTTTACCATTTTCTTGCATTCTCCAAAAAAAAGCGGCAATACTCACACACACACACACACACACATACACACATACACATTATTATAAACCAGGAAACCCAGTGATGCCAATCGTAGTAACAAGGCGCATAAACAAAGGAAATAACTTTTCAAAATGTTCTTTTGTCAAATACTTAATAACAACTGTATAATTTGTTATTTTAATTTCAGGTCAAGGAGCTGCTCCGTCGCAAGGCTGGAGTCATCGGAGCGGACAGGTTACAAGATGAAATGGAAGATGTGGCCAGTAGATGGAAGAAACTCCACGATTCCTGCAAGGACAAGTATGTTCAAGCCACAATATTAATTTTTTCTTGGCATATTACGATGCATAAATGTGCTTGTGGTCTGGTGGTTACAATACTCACCTAGTGATCTAGCGGTCGGGGGTCATTAAGTTAGTCCTATTTTCATAGCACAAGCGTTTAGTTTAAAAATAGTAAGATTATTGACGCGACACGTATTCCGTTTACGCATCTAAAAATAATAAAAGAGATCTTAAATGTTGCATGTTCGTCAACTATGTTTGACTCAGCCATCATCATTATGTGGCTACGATTCATTGAAGATCTTTATCTCTTCTCAAATATGAGTGTTTGCCGCTGTTGTCATCATCACATTATTGCACATAATATTGATAAATCATCTTGGATGGATATAAATGAAACAATGTTATTACTCTACTTGAGTTTATTAGCACTACTCGAGTAGAATAGTAACATTGTTTCATTTATATCCATCTATTATGATGAAACTCTACAATGTTAACGCCGTTTATATTGATGAAAAATGATCCTTTTTTCTACATCTTTATGAAAGCAAATCTTTTACATATCTATTTAGCAACCACTCCAGATTTTTGTGCAAAGTAACTGATCATATACTAAAGAGCTCAGCGTCTGCTATTAATCATTTTCTCTTAATCTTCATTTTCCGATATACTTGATTTGTGACAAAATCTGATGATTACGGTGCCTCCAATTTCAGGATAAAGATGATGGAGGAGATGAAGGACTTCTTGGACACCCACGACAGCCTGGTGTCCTGGCTCGGAGCCAAGGACCGCATGATGGCCGCTCTGGGTCCCATCTCATCCGACTCTAGAATGGTGCAAACTCAAGTTCAACAGGTATGAAATACTATCAGCTGGTAAAGTTATACTATTCTCCTGAAAACATTAATTTAAGTAATTAAATAGACCTCTATTAAAAAATTGGTGTTTTTCCTTCTCAGGTTCAAGTACTCCGCGAGGAGTTGCGCACCCAACAGCCTCAGCTGTCTCACCTGGAAGAAGTGGGAGCCTCAGTTCTAGAACGGCTGGAACCCAAGTCTCCGGATCACACCAGGGTGGCTGGAAAACTATCGCAGCTGCAGGCCAGATGGGCCGACCTTCTCAACAGGTTATTATCCGAGTCCAGTATTTTTTATTGTCTTTTAGGAACATTTTAAAGCAAATTGAAATCAGTAATCCCTTGACAATATTTTTCACAATTTTTTTATCGACAAAAATAATTTGTTGTTTAAAAAACATTGAACTCACTGACTTGTTACCAAGTTAGCTAAAATTATTAACTTTTCACCAGGTTGGACGAGAGAGCCGAATCTCTCGGAGCAGCCGTTGACACTTCCAGGGAATTCGACGCTGGCCTCAGCCGGTTGAGAGACGCCCTGCAATCCATCTCTGACAATCTGGACGATCTTCCGCTGGAGAAGGATTCGGAGGAACAGCTGAGAAAGATCGAGAATCTGGAACGCCAGCTGGAGGGTCAGCGACCGTTGCTGGCTGAGTTGGAGGCGAGAGGAGCGGCGCTGTGCGAGGTCCTCACGGATCCCGCCTGCCGCCAAGACATCCAAGGCAAGCTGGCACAAGTCGGCCGCCAATACAACAACTTGCAGAGGAAACTGGATCACAGGAAGGCGGAACAGGAAGGGGCTCTCAGGTACTAAATAGTCATCGATAGCTTTCTCATAATTATTGCAATGGGAGTATCTACGATGAGTCATTATTTTTGGACTCATCTTGGTAGGTAATGAGTTCTCTATCTCTTAGTAAGTTCTTGTCTTTGAGCTATGCCTTGTACTTGAGTACTTGAAACTAATAATTTTCTTTATTGTATCAGTAAACAAACGGACTCTAAATAAAGTGTATTTTTAAATCTGTAATTCTTATAATAAGTATGGTTGGCCCAACTACAAACCCTTGCTGGACAACTTATAATAACTATTGTACAGAAAAATACATTTATATATTAATATGTATTGTCTTTTTACCAGGGACGGCCGCCAATTGGAGGAGAGTGTTTCCCGCACGCTGGGCTGGATCCAAGGCGAACTGGGTGAGCTGGCCGGCAGGCTGCTGGTCAGCGCAGACAAAGAAAAACTGCGCCAGCAGTTGGAGCGTCACGGGCCAGCATACAGAGAGGCCATGGCCAAAGAGCACGAGGTCATCATGCTGCTCAACAAGGGTCGCGAGATGGAAAATCGCCCGGCGCACCCAAATCTGCGCAAAGAGCTTGACCGTATCCAGCAACAATGGGAGAAGCTGCGGAGGGAGGTTGTGGACCGTCAGACCAGACTGCAGACGGCCATGGTATGTATGCTTTTACAATATTTTTTTTAGTGTATACATCTTCCTATAAGTAATTAGAAAAACGTGTTGTTTAAAACCACTATTTATTGATACATCAATATGTTTCACTACCTACGGCATCTTCTTCAGAAAACAATGTATTATACTAAAATTAAAAATATAAGCATAGTTAAAAACAAAACTATAAAAGTATAAGTGATGGGTAACTAATTAGGAACTTCTGTGAAAACAAATTTAAAAGGTGACTATTTGCAAAAAGGATTTGGTTATTTATAATATTTCATTTGCTATTAACGTTTTAATTTTAATAGTTACTGTAAATCCCTAGTATGTGTATGTAAAATTTCTAAAATCTTGTTAATATCAAAAGAATGGTCTGTTTCCAAAGATAATTAGAGAATTCAGAATAGTTGTTGCTATTTAGACATCTCAAGTGCTCCATAATTCTAATATCGAAATTTCTGCAAGATGCAATCTTTGTTATTTAATATATACATCATTCTTCAATTTGATATTAGTGTAAAAAGCTGGTTGTATAGAATTTGGGATATTTTTTATAATTGAAGTTGAAGTATGATTATTTAAAAACACTATTTTTCTCCACTGCTTCCCACTATCAATTATTGATATGAAACATGTTTCAATAAATAGTTTTTTTTTTCATTTTTGAAATAATATGTTGTCACAAAGTAATTTTGCTAATATTGAAGACATGTATAGATCTTCTTGTTGTTTCACTGTTAAAACATTACATTCATGGTACTTGTTTTCACCAACAGGAGCACTGCAAGAAATACGGCAAGGCCCAGGAGGTATTCCTGCCGTGGTTAGCCCAAGCGGAAGACAAACTGGATAAGCTGGCCCCGGCCGCCTTCCAAAAGAAGCAGATTGAGAAACAACTCCGAGAGTTGCAGCAGATAAGGAACGACGTTTGGAAAAAGTAAATTGTTATATTATTTATCCAACAACAGCATATATTTGTCAATTTTTCTTTCTACCTTCTCACTCTTTGACATTAACACGCTTCTTTCAAAAAATATTCTGAATATTATTTTAATCAATTTATCCCAATAGGTCCGGCGAATACGAGAATAACCGCTCGCTGGGAGAGACATTCGTTGCTGCGTGCGACGTGGATCAGGATATTGTCAAGGACCAACTGGGAGGAATGAAGAACAGATGGGACAAACTGAACAACGGTAACATATTCAATTTTCAATAAAACTAGTTTATTAGGTTCTATTTTTCCCCTCTTTATATTTCCCTCTCCGCCGTTCGCCAATTTACATTGGTCGGACCACACTAGGTTTGTCTATTGTTTGCGGCAACATATAGTTGCCAAAGGAATTTACTATGGCGATCTATTGTCGCCAAAGTGCAAAGGGTTAATTCTAATGTAATATCTTTGATATTTTTAACAGTTGTATATTACATTTTATTTACCAGATTTGATGGAGAAACTGGACTGGCTCGAGAACACTTCTCACCGCCTGGCTGACTTCACTGACCAATCGCGCGACATTGAACACGCTCTCAGAAGATGCGAAGATAGGTATGCTTAAAAAAACTGATTATGAAAATTTATCTTTAACATTAAACAGTTTATATATCGTGAACTGTGGCTATTTTAGTTTTGCACCTATAATCCAGTAATGGAAACATTAATTGAATGACTACATATCAATGTTATTTGTACAGATTGGGAGCAGCAGAAATCGCACCAGCTGACCGAAGACTACTGGATACAGTCAGTCAGATAGCTGAGGAAGCTGCCCTGCTTGAGACTCCAGTCAAGGTAAAATACAATATTTATTGAAAATCAATACAGTAATCATACGCCATATATAACTACACATGCATGCGATTCCTGGCAAAATGAAAGGTTCTAAAGGCACAGTAAAATGCTCACTAGGGGTATTTTTTCACCGTGGATAATATAGACCTATCAGAATAGATAAATATTTGCTATGGAAAGAAAACGGGGGTGAAATATGGGTATTAGGGGGACGGATGAGTTATTGGAAATGGATGGTGGTTCTGAAGCTTTTCAAATTTTTTAAATGGTCCTCTTATACATAGTATATTAGCTACATTTTGCAAGAAGTCCAGTTTTTATTTGTGGTCAAATCAGTTTTTAACAAAACTCTATTCTCTATAAGTTTGCCAAAAATTTGATCTTAAATTTGGCAGATTTCATTATCCAATCAGAATATTTCATGCTTCTTTACGCATGAAGATAGTCAATGATATTGTGTTCCGTTTTATAGCCAAATTTAATATATAAAAGGATAAAGTATTTACCCAATATTATTGATAGAATCGGCGTTAACTTTGTAGAGTTTCATCATACTGGATAGATATAAATGAAACAATTTTATTACTCTACTTGAGTTTATTAGCACTACCCGAGTTTCGTGAGAAACAGTAACTCTCATCGACAGGTGAAGTATTTAACTTTATTGATTTTATTAATGATGTTAATGTCGATGAAAGTTACTGTTTCTCTCGAAACTCGAGTAGTCCTAATTAACTCAAGTAGAGTAATAACATTGTTTAAATATATGAATTTTAAGTTAATTCTTCAAACATTATTTCAACAAATCATGTATTGAGTACCTTTAGGTCACACTTTCAATCCTTACCTTTTTTCAGACACTTCTCACGACAGCAGAAACTCTGTCAGCTGCCGCGCGGGAGGCCGGAGCCGATGCTCAGAGTCTCCTGGATGAAGCTGACTCCTTCAGAGAGCGCCTGATGGATCTCAACTCCCGTCTCGGCGACGTGAAGGGGAAACTGCACAATGCTACCACAGCAGTGGCTCAGTTCAATGTGAGTGCTTTTTTTTTAATCAGATGAACTTCTATGAACTTCTCAGAGATATGACAGTAAACGTTGCTCTGCAGATTCGAATGAAACAAATTTCACATTGAACGTCTTTCATTTCAGGAACAAGTCAAGGGTCTCTCCCTGGACCTGTCCGAACTGGAACGGGACCTCGACACCATGAAGCCAGCGGGTCGCGACATCAAGGTCGTGCGCCAGCAGCTGGACGATCTTGGCAGGTTCTACAAGAAACTGGAGGATGTTGCCGGCAATGTGGCCGAGGTGCAGAAGGTGGCCGAAGCCCTCGTGGACAGCGGAGTAGCTTCCGATGCTGCGCAAACCAGAGACCAGGTGAGATTTATATTTATTAAGCATTGGATTTAGTTCAAACATTCTTGTTTTATATTTTGCAACACAAACATTTAAAAAAATTAATGTATATTTAATTTTTTCTGTATGTTTTTTGCACTGTTATATGATTACTATCTTTTTTGAACCTTTTTACTCAGAAAAATCAACTTAAAATTGAAGTGCGTCTTCTGATTCAACGATTGATTGATTGATTCATGCAGAAAACAATTTTAACTTCCAAAAATAAATAATATACTTGCCTATATTTTAAATACATTTGCATGTATTTATAACTATGTATATATGTATTATATTTTTTATTCACTACTTATATTTGATTTTAGTCAATATATTTCATATTTTTTCTATACTTGTTGAATTTGAGTTAAATGAATGAATTAAACTCATACTGTTATATCATCTCATAGGTGGACACACTACGCAAACAGCTTGCGAAGCTGGACGAGAGAGCCAGATCCAAAGAACAAGAACTGGACGATGCTCTGGTTAAGCTGGAGGCTTTCTACGCAGACTACGACAATGTCATGGGTGATTTACAGGAGGTCAGCTACGAATTCAAACATATTTTTATGATTATTTTAAAATTACTTGAATTCACATTTATAAGAGCCTAAATTTTTTATATTGAATAATTATTTTGTTGTCCAGGTTGGCGAGATGGTGCGCAAAATGAAGCCGGTCGGCTCAGAAGTTGACCAGATTCGTGCCCAGCAAAAGGAACTAGGTTCAGTCAGGCGCGACACCCTGGAGCCTCTCGGTGAGGCGGTGGCCCGAGCCAATAGGGCGGGTAGGGCGCTCGTGCAGGGCGCAGCTCAACAGGTGCCCACGCAGCGCCTCGAGGGAGACCTCGAAAAGATGAACGAAGCGTGGAACCAGATCATGGAGAAGGTATTTCATACTATGACTATGTTATTAATGGGATATATAACTGAAGAATTATTATTTTATATTTGGCTGATTAAATTCAAGGTGAAAAGAAATTAATAGCTGAATCAACAAAAATTTTAATCAAAAAAAATAAATTGGATTCTCATTGAGTTGACATATATGCTTTTTCAAAGAAAAATGGATTATCAAATTTGGTCCATAGATGACGATGGTGTGGTGGTACTCGAAGTGAGTCCACATATTAACATATATACAACTTTAAAAAATTAGATAGATGATTAGTGAGAGTGGTGAATGTTATATTTAGCCAGCCGAAGACGAAGACAGGTCGTAAGCCCTGTAATTACCCCATACTTCTATATACTTTCCATTAAATATAATAAAAATAGTTTTGTTTCTATGAGATATCTGATATTTATTTATTTAATAATTTAATTTTAATATTGAAATTATGACTTTCACCAACTAGTATTGTTAGGTTAGGTTAGGTCTTTGCTAGACTAGTATATTTTATAGTTTATTTCAATTACATTATATCCATAATCGTTCTACAGACTAATGATCGCGAGAGGAGACTAGACTCTGCCCTACTTCAGAGTGGAAGACTGAAGGAAGCTCTTTCTGGACTGGAGAGATGGTTGGCTGACACTGAAGCTATGGTAGCTGCCCAACGACCTCCCAGTGCTGACTACAAGGTGGTCAAGGCACAGCTGCAAGAACAGAAGGTACTGTAGAAACTTTGATTTTATTTCATGGTGTGTGACTGTTACGAACATGAATAACAATTTTCCGAGAATTTATGTACACGGTGCATTTACTATGCTGCTGTACTTAAGAACACCTGTTCTTAGGTACTGTATAACGGTCTATTTATGTTTCTAGCAATATTTGAATATGTCCTAGAAACATTTTACAAATAAAGAATATTGCTTTAAAATAATTTCAAAAAAATTAGATTCTCATAGGGAGGACATATATGCTGTTTAAAAAAAATAAATAATAATGAATTATCAAATTTGGTCTATAGATGGCAATGGTGTAGTGGTACTTGAAACGAGTCTACATACTAACATATATACAACTTTCAGAAATTTGATAAATGTGGAGATTGAGGGGTGAGAATTGGTGAATGTTATATACATATACATATATATATAAAGTGATCACTTGAGCCAGCCGAAGAAAGGTTGTAAGCCCCGTAATTACCCCATACTTCCATATATTTTCCATGAAATATAATAAAAAATGGCTTTGTCTCTATGAGATATCTGATATTTGTTTATTTATATTACATCCACTGAGTAAATATCGTATAAGTCGTGATCTGTCTAAGTAAGGACACAGTAAATATTTTAGATGCTCTGTAATAAATCTAACGTTTCACAACCAGAGTTTTTATCTTATCTGAAATATTACTCTACAATTGTTATCAGTCACTTAAAATATCCAAAAGATTGAAAAAACTAGTACCTAAAAATATATTTTTTATTTATTTACACCCTATCCCGAATCGTTTTGAGAGTTGTTTACTCTTGTTTCGATTCGTCATAATTACTTTTTATTTTATCACATTCAGTCATTATTAACATTATCATCATAGGTTGGCTTTGGCATCATCGTACCAGAGCCATGTCTGTACAATTTGACTTGAGACTCGTTATCACATTAAATTCGGAAAGCAACCAGAAAGAAGCTATAGAAATCATACATCCTCAAAAGGGGAGGGTAGACGTCACATTTATGTGTTGCTGTCGCAGAACTCAGTCACAGTCTGGTAGAAATTCACCCTGTCCAGGTCACAAGAGGTCGGTAAAATGCTTTGTTAGATCTTTCTAGCCACTGCTCTTCCCGGCATTGTCAATCCCAGCAACCCCAATGAGAGACCCACACTCTAATCAATCCCGGAAATGTCCGAATAACAAAACGTCCAAATAAAAAGATAACGTAAAAAGGAAATATGTACAATCTTTGTTCTGTACATAACAGTGACCATTAGTAAGATGCTTGGTTCCATATTTAAAAGCCATGCCGAGTGAATGCCGACATCTTCAATAAACTTGTTTGTGTTTCATGATTCTGTCTGGGTTGCAAATGTTCACACAGCCAAATAGGCTATATCCTGGCTCTTATTTGATGACTACTTTTAAAGCTTTACATCCAATGGAAACATAACCAAACTGTAATAAATAATTTTTTAAATAAATGTTTATATTTCCAGTTCCTTAACAAGATGCTGCTGGATCGCCAGGGCTCTATGTCCTCGCTGTTTGCCATGGGAGGGGAGGTGGCAGCCGGATGCGAACCTGCAGAGAGGCGAGCCATCGAACAACAGCTCAAGGGGCTAGTCGGAAGGTTCGAGGCCCTGACTGACGGAGCGCAAAAGAGGATGCTCGACCTGGAGCAGGCTATGAGAGTGAGTTGGAACCTTAAACCAAAGAAATGATTTGAAACAAAAATTCAGTCTTTAGCGGAGTTTACTAATAGTTGATTGTTCCATAGGTTGCCAAGCAATTCCAAGAACAGCTGCAGCCGCTGCTGGAGTGGTTGGGAGTCACCGAGAGGAAGGTGAAGGGCTTGGAGCTTGTGCCGACAGATGAGGAGAAAATACAGCAGAGAATTAGGGAACACAAGGTAAACGTATTCACTATTTGATCTCGCCAATTTTATTTAGACATCTTTATTTGTGGTTTGTGACTTAACGTTTGTTTATATTTGTCCAGGGACTCCATGATGACATCCTGTCCAAGCGTCCAGATTTCAGTGAATTGACAGAGACTGCTTCCACCCTCATGGGGCTGGTAGGAGAAGACGAAGCCACTGCTCTTGCAGACAGGTTACAAGCTGCTACTGATAGGTTAGTGAAAATAGTGTATTATTATATTTTCCTAATTTTTCTTAGTAATATTAAAAAAATCATAATTAATAATAAATATTATTTTGGCATCATCACAAACATTAATGCCTTTATTTTCACATTTTCACTCTTTCAGATATCAAGCCTTGGCAGACAACAGTATGAGTGCCGGAGAACTCTTGGACAGATCCCGCGCAGCCCTCAGACACCTGGTACTCACGTACCAAGAGCTGGGAGCCTGGATGGATGCTGCCGAGAGGAGATTGAGGAGGGCCAGACCACTGCCGGTACACACCGAAGCTCTGCTGAGGCAGATGGACGATTTGGCTGTAAGATTATATAAACTTCAATTAAATACTAATTAAATTTATTAATTAGAAAGATATAAAATCAATTTTATCAAAAAATATTGTTGTTGCGCCACCGGGGTTCGAACATGGATCTCTTTCCAAACCGGGGAAGATGGTGAATTATCCAACTATGCTACAATGACATTATTTTTGATGAAAAATTTTCTAACCTATATGTTACAGTTTTTTAAATAAATACATCTATCGTTCCATTATTTAAAAGCCATCTACTTTGTTTTTACAGTATCTCAAATATCACAGACCGTCTGTTACAACTTCACAATAAGAATGAGTTCTCCTAATAAATTTCTATTGTTTCTTGTAATTAAATTTTGAATTTGAACATTAAATACTCAGACAAAATTTTATAACTTTCATTTTTAATGAAATATGCAATATTGATTTTAATTTTGACTAACTTTGTTTGATTTCCCCACCAGGAACTCACCGAAGAGATTGCCTCCAAACAAGAAGCCGTTGAGTCCACAGTGGAGTCGGGCTTGGAGCTGATGAAACACATCTCCGGAGATGAGGCGCTGCAGCTGAAGGATAAGCTGGATGCTCTGCAGCGAAGATACGGAGACTTGACCACCAGGGGAGCAGACCTGCTTAGGGCAGCGTCAGAAGCACTGCCACTACTGCAACACTTCCACAACAGCCATAATAAGTTAGTTTATTATTTAAATTTATTAGTACTTAAGAGGCTGCAGTACACGATTCATGTTTTTACTATCTGGAGAGTCAATTCAGTGTAAAGTTTTGCAATCTTTTTGCAAAAACTACAGCAGTACGTGCTTTCAATCAATTTTATTATGAAAAGTGAGTGCTCTACCATTTTGTTATTCCTCCTTTAGACTGTGGTGTCAAGTTACTAAAATGTAATATAATTTTGTTTTCCATTCCACTAATTTTAGTTCTCACACAAGCGTAATGTCGTATTTAAAAGTTATATTATTGAAGCACTATGCGAGAAAATTAATTAATTTAATAATTAAGAAGAACTTCTTATGCCAGCAGTCCACTCTCGCTGAGGCATGGCGAGAGGAGCCGAGCACGAGAATGTACTGCAGCTCTCGGCTTGCATCGGCTATCTCGTGCCATCTCGCTTGACCATGCACGCCTTGCCTTGCCTTAAATCCTTTGTCTAAAAGTTAATGTAAATACTAAACCTAACCTAAACAATGTTATGCATTCATTGACCCGGGTGGTTAATATAAACATCCATCGCTTTGTCCTGGGGCCTTTTCATCACCAAAATCAAAAGTGTCTATATATATATATATATGCAGTATGTTATTTTAAAACACAATTTATTAACATCAATTTTCATCATCAGGTTGGTTGACTGGATGGGAGTGGCGGAAGCGGCCCTGCAAACGGCCGAACCTCGTGAGCAAGACATTATCAGATTGGAAGAAGATCTTCAACATTTCAGACCTGTACTGGAAGCCATCAACCTTGTTGGACCACAGCTGTGCCAGGTATTAAAACTTATTCATATCAATTTGATTTATTTATAAATATTTAATAATAATGTGCAATCTTTGGGAAAGATGGATATAGGAAAGGGTTGGTGGGGGGAAAGGATTTTATCGAAGGACCAGTGATCTCAGGGAATACTCGTCTTACTTTAAGTATGACACCTCCGAAGTCCCTGCAGTTACCACTGAAACCATGCGCTGCGTGCACGAGGACAGTCGATGATCTCTACTTCGAAATGAAGACGGTGATTTCACATTTAATGCACAAACAACAAACAATAATCCAAATGATCAGAAATTACAATTCTCCACCGCACTGGAGATGATTGGTCCACAACACATTGCCATTGTCAAAATTAACTTTCAAATACTATTGATCCAGTGAAGTCCCAATAGCGCCAGGCTCCAACTCAAACTGAGGCCAAGCATTAGGAAAAGGGTCGAAGTTGGGAATTTAGACGCGGACATGTGTCAATAACATTATGCGCAGGCGATATTAAAGCGTGCCAAAAGTGTGCTTTACGAATACGGAGCAAATAATTAATGTTAATCAATTTAGTTTATTTTTCTTGAGGTGTGTACAAATCGTAAGGCAAGAAATATGGCAATGGGTCAATTTAAAAAATAAATTCAGATTAAATAAAGCAACATTGTATTAAATGGGGTGTTGTTTGAACAGATTTCACCTGGTGAGGGAGCTGCCACTATCGAAGGCCTGGTGACAAGGGACAACCGAAGATTCGATGCCATCGTTGAGCAGATCCAGAGGAAGGCTGAAAGACTACACCTCAGCAAACTGGTAAAATAATCTTTAAAGAATTTCAAACATTTTTATAATTTATCTTTAGATGCAGATACAAAATCAATCACATTTTATAGATACAGTTTTGGAAACCATTGAACACTTTTCTGATCTAAAATAAATATGTCAATGATGCTAAAAAAAATATCTTTCCAGCGTTCCCGCGAAGTAGCGAGCGATATGGACGATCTTCTGGAATGGTTCCGCGAGGCAGATGAGCGTTTGCGCGGAGCAGCGCCTCCGGGCTGCGAACCCCCGCCGCTCCGGGCACAACTCAAAGAACACCGTGCCTTCAATGACGACGTCAGTGGACAGCGCGCTCGCGTCCGGGACCTCATCAGTAATGCCAAGAAGGTCAGTAAATTGATATAAATAATTTATTTCTTCCTTAATTCATAACTCTATTTTCTAATATAGGAATGAATGAACTCTTAATTTTATAAAGATGGATTCAATTTTTGTTTTGTTATGAATAATGATTATAAATATGAATTAAATATATTAATTATAAAGATATACATATAAAATCAAGTCTATTGAATAATTACAACTTTACAAGAAGAATGTGTTCTAATAATAATGATTATTATCATCTGAGCCATTTTTAAACAGATAAACAAACAAAACATATGTTTAATTCAAATATGCTTATATTTTTATAGGTCCTCCGCGAATCCCAGCCATCAGAAGACGCTTCTATCATCAGGGATAAAATGGAAGAACTGCGAGAGACCATGGAAACAGTCGGTCAGCTCAGCTCTGACAGACTGGGGATATTAGAACAGGCTTTGCCATTGGCCGAGCATTTTGCCGACACACACGAAGAGTAAGGAAACCTCAATATATCATAATTTAATCATTGTATGTCTTTTTAATTCAACCTTTTTGATACTGTTTGGCAACAAGTATTCAGTGTGAATTTCTTTCTTTTTTTTCAGTTTGTCAACTTGGTTGGATGATATGGAGCGACAAATCGGTATGTTGGCAATGCCAGCTCTCAGACCAGAACAGATTGCCTCACAGCAGGATAAGAATGAGGTAAAATTATTTTTTCATTAATTTATTATTATTTCAAATACTAATTAAATGTATTAATTAGAAATATTTACATATAAAATCAATTTTATCAAAAAATATTTTTGTTGCGCTACCAGGATATAAAATATCACAGACCGTCTGTTCTGAATAATTACAACTTCACAATAAGAATGTATTCTCCTTAATATTATTATTTTAACTTATTTTAAATGAATTTGAAATGACATTATTTTTAATTTCTAATTTATTTGGCAGATGCTGATGCAGTCCATAAACGAACACAAACCACTGGTCGACAAGCTCGTAAAGACGGGCGAGGCACTGTCCCAACTGTGTTCCGAGGACGATGCGCAGCGTCTCCACGAGACTGCGGAGGGCGACTGCACCCGCTACGGCGCTCTGCGTGCCGAGCTCAGGGCTCGACAGCAGGCGCTCGAAGGCGCGCTGCAAGAGTCGGCCCTGTTCGCCGACAAGCTGGAAGGCATGCTGAGGGCGTTGGCCGGCGCGCACGACCAGGTCGGCTCGCTGGAACCCGTGTCGGCACACCCACCCAAGATAGAGTGAGTGGATGTTTTATCTGATGTCATTTTTATTGAGTTGTCATTTATGTTATGCGTTATAATTATGTGTAAAAGAAAAGGAATATGCCACGTTATTCTTTAATTACCTTGTCTAATAGTGTCATTTACTTTTAAAAATATCCCACCCTACATGTAGGATTTGTTAAAAAATAAATATCAGTACATTATTTTATCATCAATGCCGGATTTATTTAGATCTCAATATCAGTGATTTGTGATAATTTTATTTTTGTTACTGCGCCAAATATTTCACTCCACCTAATCTTGTGCCGAGTGACAATATTTTATTCTTTTTCCAGGGATCAAATCGAGGAGAACAATGCCATCGCCGAGGACCTGGACAAGAGAGAAGAAGCGTACGCTGCCGTCAAACGTGCGGCCAACGATGTCATCAACAAGGCGAGCAACAAGTCCGACCCGGCCGTCAAGGATATCAAGAAGAAACTCGAAAGACTCAACGCGTAAGCTCTTCTCTATTGATTCATCATAATTTTCTCACGTCAAAAAAACGAAGTGTAATTTTATCTATGTAAAGATAATTTCAGAAATGCAATAATGGATGATTGCCATAATCAGGAAGATCTGATTTCTCAATATGCTTAATGACAATCTCAGAAAATTATATTGAGATTGATTATGCGTTATATAGTAAATACCTTGAAAACAACTGATAAGTTTTCGTGAAGTATCATATCACTTCATTAATAAGTAATGTGTTCAAAATCTTAACTTTTGTGTTACAATATTTTGATTCAATAAGAATTATCATATTAGTGACAGTTAGTTATATTTATGAAGCCTATAAAAATAATGTTGTGTGTTCCATAAATCAACATGGAATTACAGAATGTAAGTTTATTTGCAAATTCAAAAACGTTTTTCTGTAACCCTTCCATGATTTTTTTTATAAAAGTGCTCTGCAATGCGATGACCAATTGTTTCATTACGCAGACTGTGGAACGACGTACAGAAAGCCACCGGCGATCGTGGCCGCTCCCTCGAGGAGACCCTGGAGCTGGCGCGCAAGTTCTGGCGCGAGCTCACTGCCGTGATGGCCACTCTCCGCGAGCTGGAGGAAGCCCTGGCCGCCCAAGAGGCGCCGGCCGCGCAACCCAGAGCCATCCAGGCGCAGCAGGTGGCCCTGCAGGAGATCAGACAGGAGATTGATCAGACCAAACCAGAGGTTGGTACAGCTGTGAATAATCAATACCATTCAATGGTGGTGTTATATTTATGAAAATACTTATGGAGATTAATTCCTTTCTAAATTGTTTTTGAGAGTTTAAGCCAAGATATTTGGCAGCACACTAGTGAGACAAGATCTGGATTAACCAACTAATGTTCAATACCTCGTGTTTTTACAGCAATGTGCTGGATCTCTCTCAAAGTCATATATAGTGCTAAAATTAAATGTGAGGTATAGAGTCAAAGTCAGACATTTCAAATATAAAGCAAATTAATGTCTACAAGACTAGCCAATCGAAATTAGACAAATATCACCGAATTTCGTATAAAAATGCATTTAAAATTTGCTTGTTACTTCAACTGCAGACATGTCCAATAGATAATTAATTCAAACCCAGACAAATATGTTTTCAGCCAATAAGACCACATTATTTGGTCATGTGACCTGTAGTTACTGGTCATTTTCAATATGATTCCAAGGGTGACAGTTGTAGTACAATGGTTTTTTGCATTTTATTCGAAAACAGGTAAAGTGGACATATCTGTTTTTGATTCTGAACCTCACAAATCACCCTCAAATAATTTGTTTTTATTCTTTAATTTTTTTAATACAGGCGGTATTCATTTTATAGAACTCCATTGTTTATCAACACAATAAATCAAATACATACGATTTTTTTTGGTTCTATTTAATTTTTCATTTTATTATGTTGATTAATTTGTTTTTATTCAAGTACATTATTACATTTAACATGAAACTCATACACATCTACTATCAGGTGGAGCAAGTACGCAAGACCGGTTCCAAACTGATGAACCTCTGCGGAGAGCCCGACAAGCCAGAAGTGAAGAAGCACATCGAGGATCTAGACAGCGCTTGGGACAACATCACCGCCCTCTACGCCAAGAGGGAGGAGAATCTCATCGACGCCATGGAAAAAGCCATGGAGTTCCATGAGACGCTGCAGGTATGGCAAATAACCTCTTCTGTTATTATTTTTAATTTTTTGCTTATCAAGTTGCTCATCAACAAAGAAAGAAATATTATTTATTCAAAAAAACATTTTGGTTTGGATGACCTGTAATTCCTTTCTGGTTTTATTACATAATATACATTTTAATAATGTACATAATGTGGCACACATAATTCGGAAAGCATGTATCGTGGATTTTACACTTGATTCTAGTATAGCAGTTATAACTATTTCACACACTTGAACCGATAACAATACGCGATCTGTATCACGCGCTCCCTGCCTTTAATAGATGCGTAGCCAAGGGCGTTCAAATTAGCTCTGATCGCTGCGAGTTTGTAGTAATACCCACATAACAAAAATGTACATACTCAAGTATTTTTGAAAATCAGGGCTAACAATCAAAGCAATTACCAAGAAAGAAAGAAAGATATTATCTAAAATAGTGATGAGATAAACAGTGAATGTGTGATTGGTGTTGATTGTAATGATTATTTATCTAACCGTTGTTATTTGTTATTCGGTGAGCAATCATTGGTATATTAGAACTAAATCTTTAAATCACAATGACCAGTCATATTTACAATCACAATCACAATTTATCTCATCACTAATCTAAAGTATGAATGGTTAATTGAATGTTAGCCAATCTATAAGCGTGTTAACACACACTTTTGGACCTTGCAAACTTGCAGGGATTAAAGTCATAATTTTAAATCTTTTTGCCATCTGTGGACGACAGGTCCCAGCTTTTGATAGATAAGTCAAGACCCTTAAAGCCCAGTCTTATCTCATGTGATGTTTTCCATTTCAAATAGAGTTGGCAGTTAAAAGGTTGAGGCACAACTAATCAAAAAAGACAAGATGAAGAATTTGACACCTTTATGCAGACTTGAAGATGTCATCATCACTCCTATATATTATTTTGTTTCTAGAACCTTCTCGAATTCCTGGAAACAGCGGAAGAGAAATTCGAACGGATGGGACCCCTAGGATCCGACATCGACGCAGTCAAAAAGCAGATTGTGCAGCTCAACAAGTTCAAGGATGAGGTGGACCCGCATATGGTCAAGGTTGAAGCCCTCAATAGGTCAGTTTATCTTATATTTTGAGTCGTGTGATTTTTGTCCCCTTTATTTAATATCTATTCAGTGAGAAAAGTGTGCGAATAAAAAATGATACAAAACATTATTGGATATATTTTCTCAACCATATCTTAAGTTTCGATGACAGATTAACAATATATATACAGTATATTCGTCAACCTCTATATTCGTGTAATTCGATATTCATCACATTTTGATAACAAACAAATGTTTTCAAATTCGTTAATATTGTCTATATTTGTCACTTCCACCGCCTGGCAATGCTGTCGAACTGGGCCAAAATGCAGAATTTGGTCAAAAAGTGGCACCCAAATGTTACCATTGTCAACCAAAACATAAATGGATTCAATGATAATGTGATTGACTACTCCATACAGACAGAAACAGGCAATATTTGGCAAGTTCTTTGTTAAATCGAGTGTTATTGAGTCATCGGCAAACGAAAACTATCACCAGAATTAGAGTTACCTAATATTTAAATTTAATCCTTCTAAATATTAGTAACTTTCCTCCTCTTTCGCTTCTACCATCATGTCTCCTCAGTACAATAAAGGTAAAGTTTTGACAAAAAAATCTATTAATTTGTGTACTATTTTTATCGAATTAATTGAATTTCAGTTATTTGTTATGGGAAATACTGTTTCTATATTCGTCAGGCCCTCAGGAACGGATTAATTACGAATATAGAGGTTCCACTGTATTGCAATATTGTTAACGTTTTCTGGCTTTTCTCAATACACACCATGTTTTGTTCATAGAGAAAATTTTGTTGTTTTCCTTGCTTAATCAACACACTGCACACATTTCACAGAACAAAAATTACATGAAAAAATTATTTTAATTTATTTCAATCGTTGAAAAATTTCAAAATTAACCTTGAGTACAGAATTGCATAATTATTTTATTTTTGAGATCTTAAACATCTTAACATAGTGATGTCATATTGTAGAATCAAATCTTCAATTCAGTAAATATAAATAGTATACACTGGTTGATGCGTTTTGGTGGTTACAAGAATCATCCAAGTACTTAATGTACTCAATTTTTGATCTAACAGAATCAAACATTGAAAACTTGTATTCAGATTATCGATTATAAAAATTGGACAATCGTATACATAGACACAGTAAAATAATAATAAAACCCATCATAGTTTTGTACTGTGTATAATCCGCTGCTAGTGTTTAATTTTATTATTGACAGCGTTTTATATTTTGACAATCATTGTTGATAATAAATCTGTGCAATGGTTGATTTTATACTTCAACTTTTTAAAGCGCATAATTTTCATAATTTGAATTGTTCAGCTCCAAAACCCGCCCTCGTGGAATCCTTACAGTTGAGTAAATCACCACAACATGTTGTGAATTTTGAGAATACTAATGTATGTACCAATAGTGGTATGTTGCTCAATACAACCTCATCAACAATCTTAGCAAAAATTTCATAGTTATATTTTGTTTAAATATCAATTAAATATATTAATTAGAAAGATATACATATAAAATCAATTTTATCGAAAATTATTGTTGTTGCGCCACTGATATTCGAACCTGGATCTCTTTCCAAACTGGGAAAGGTGCATTATCCAACTATGCTGCATCGACAATATTTTTAGTGACAAATTTTCGAACCTATATGTTACCTTTTTGTTATTAATACATTTAATCGTTCCATTATTTGATGAGCCATCTACCTTATTTTACCTTTGAGTAATCTGATAGCAGACGCCACAAAATATCGCAGACTGTCTGTCCTGAATAATTACAATTTCACAATAAGAATGTGTTCTCCTAATATCTGTTTAACATTACAATACAACAGACAAAGTAATATTAAAATGCTTCAATTCAATTGTTAAATGCACATTGTTTATTTATTTTGCCTACACGGTGATCGTAATTTTTGCGTAATACGACTGTCAGTTATTAAATGAACATATCCGGTGTCTGGTGAAGATAATTTTACTTCTAATTTATCTATCTGCTATCTACGTAATACAAAATACAAAACCAAACAAAATTTTCACAGAATATACTATTAGTTTTAAGTTTTGTTAACATTCCATTTGAACCTTACTAAATTGCAATGAGTGCCGCCGATAATCTTGATTTTGTTTTCCCTTATCATGGCGGCCGCCGTGTCCTGCAGGAGTTTAATAAGGCAAGAACAGACATTTTAATACATTTATTTTTCAGTATCTGTGTTCCTGGCTGCAACCTTGTTATGGCTTATTAGTTTATTTATGATCCGATCCAGATAAATTGTGTCCCATGAATAATAATTGTATTATTTAAATGTACAAATACATTTTAAATATGAAATCTTTATGTGCAATCATTATTATTACATATTAGGTGATGACGCTTAAAATGAGCATAGAATGCATGAATTTTATATTCAATGCTTTTGTCAATTTTTATGTGGTTATTATATATGCAGCTTTTATTTGTCATATTGTCGTATCTAACATTATAAATGTTGTATTCTTATCGTAATGTTGTATTGTATTATACAAGAGGTCGTACTTCAATGTCCGCTTTAGTAACGCACTCGTAAGTGCGTGATTAATAGACGTTCTGCAGCATTTAGAGCGGAGATCGCAATAAAACCACAGGATTGCATTCTTGAATCAAACAGAGACAGATAAAATCTATGTTAAATATGAAGAGTTTGAAAATACGTATATTATTCTGTAATTGGCACTCCTGTTCAGCTCACTGTTCCTTCCTTATAATTCTGATTGTCAATTTTCAATCACACCAAATCATAATATTTTAGGCCTGTCAAGTGGTTCCTCATGTTGTTATGTGCATGTTCACCGATTGGCATTTTTATCTCGAGATAATCTTCAAAATAGAAATTGCTCCAATTTTTTGGATTATTTGAAGACCACTGTGTACACGCCGAGTCTCAGAGATTCGCGGAGAAATTCACTAATTCCAAAATTAGGTTTGATGTTCCGTCCATCCTTTGGATGAATTTGAATCTTTCCTGCAGCAGTTAAAATGGATTAAGTTTTCATAATTTAATGCCCATTCTATATGTCAATCATTTCAGAATAAATAGTTGTACATATCGAGTCTCACTATCGAAACAAATGTGTTTGCGATTTGACTAGTTTTTATATTTGTTTATGATTTGTTTTACTTGTAATCGTGAAATGGATTGTTAAACTGTGCCACTGATTAGTTTATATTAAATGTAATTAAATTGGTATGAATGTTTCCTGCAGACAAATGTCTAGAAAGATATTTTGTGGGTCTAGTTTAATTGTAAAAATAAAATAAACAATTGATTAAATATACACCAATTTCGAGCAGCGATCTCAAAATTTATTTGGACTCATACCTACTTTATCAACTAGTCTAAATTGAAAAGAAGAAAAACTGACAGCATTTTTATATATAATATATAATAATATAAGTATTTTCAAATATACTTCAAATCACATTGATCTCACAATATCCAGTTGTCTCATCAGTACCTATTTATGATCTGAATTAATCTTCTTCCAGTTTAAGAATACAAACATCTATATTGAAAAAAAAATTTAATTACTTTATTTTGTAGCTGTAAATACAACTATTTTATAAAATCAAGTATCGCAAAGCGGTTTAAAACGTAAATATTTTTAGGATTATTTGTGTCTGTATTACTAATGTACATGTTGTTATTGTCGACTAACCAGTGGAGAAATGTATTAAGTAGCATTGAATTCATTTCATTGTGTAATGGCACTCGAATCATTCTTAGTATCCGACCACTGATAGAACATATGTTCCCCCCCCCCTCCCAGTATTATCCATTTCACGCTGTGAATGACATATACAACGATGATCAACTTTTCATCATCTTATTCATTGTATTCATTCGTAAATGTCAACTCATATATGAGCAGTTAAAAAGCAAAACTGTCACATTGAAAATGATTATCTGATATTAGTGGCAATTTTACAATTGATAACAGCTCTTGGACACGTGTCTGTATATACTTTGTTAAAGCGTATCAAATTTAATATCTCTGCCGTGGCTAAAAAATTGGTTACAAACAATGTTCCATCTAAGTTTGGATGACGGTGTATGCATAAAATTCTTTTGTGCAATTTTAAGGACCGATGCTATGCGCTGGGAGAGAAAATAAAAAAAACATCACCATACCGGTATAATGTTACTGTTAGAGCCCGATTTGATGAAGATGTATTAAGCATAAATAAGTCAAGAGAACTAACAACAGCTGTTAAAGAAAGGTGCATACTTCGGACACATTCTCCGCAATGAAAAATATGATATTTTACAAATCATAGGAGGCACCAGAGGTGTAAGTAGAAAGAGATCATCTTGGCTGCGCAACCTCCAAAAGTGGTTCAATGTTCAATGATTTTATACAGGATAAATGGTCGCCAACCTTCGATAGATGGCGGCACATGAAGAAGAAGTCTTCTTAAAAATTGAGTATGCACTATATTTTTTTCGGTGCACTATGATGTCAAATAATGTGCGCGCGCACGCGCATACCCGCACACCTTAGAGGGAACATTGGTTACAATACTCAATTTCATCAATTGAAATGAGACAGTTTTGCTTTTTAATCCCTCACATATGTCCATATTGTTTCTTTGATACCTAAGTCTCAGTAAGATACTCAAAAATTTAAAAATATTTAATTCTTTTAACTTTTAAAATTTCTCTGACAACCCTATAAAATATAATATTGATCTCGGGTCAATGAATATTCTATTAAAACTATCAATTAAACAAGTTATCAAAAAAAGATACACTTTACACAGATACACAAGTACACTTTCTGAGACTTTTCTTTCAAACGTTTAGACAAGCCCAAGAGCTGACCGAGCGCACATCATCGGAGCAGGCCGCCTCTATCAGAGAGCCTCTGGCCGGCGTGAACCGCCGCTGGGCCGCCCTGGTTTCGGGCATGGCTGACCGCCAGCGCAGGCTGGAAGGAGCCCTGCTACGACTCGGACAGTTCCAGCATGCGCTGCAGGAGCTGATGGTCTGGATAGACAGGAGCGACGCCACACTGGACTCTCTCAAGCCGGTATGTTTTTAATTGTATTATTTTTCTCTGGAAAATTAAATACATTTTTATATTACAAGTTAGGCAAATCAGTGAAATTTGTAATTATAATAATTCATTAATAAAACAATTTTGTTGTTAAACTTTTGTACTTGCTCAGGTTGCTGGAGATCCTCAAGTATTGGAGGTAGAACTAGCAAAACTGAAGGTGTTGGCCAATGACATCCAGGCTCATCAGAACAGTGTGGATACCCTCAACGATGCCGGAGTGCAGATTATACAGCAAGGCAAAGGTATTTAAACAGTTTTTGTTATTATTGTATACATAACCTAATTCTAGGCTTTCCAAGATGCCAGCACTCATCCTGGCCTGAAACAATTTAGGTAATGTGGTTATGTCTTTATTGGAAGAGAGCATCAGAAATAGAGGACATATGTGGAAGACTTGGCATGATCAGGTAAACCAGATACTGCAAGATGGTCCTGTTAGAAGCCTAAACAATCGATGAGCTAGCATGAGAAGATATATAAATGTGGATGGCCAGGACAGAAGAGTGTAACTCTCCATCCTCTGCCTATCCCCGCAAAGAAACAGAATGATAGTAAGTTAGCCAGTCAGAGTAGAATTAATTTTATTAGGAAAACATACAGTAAATACAAAAATCATAATGAGAGCGAAACAGTTACACGTTTTCTCAGAAAAAAATGTATACTTTAAACAGTGAGGACAATTTAAAAATAAATAATGTACTTTCTCTTCTAATGCAGAAAAAAGTGAGAGAAAAAGTTGAAAATAAAAATATTAACAGGGGAGAGATAAAAGTTATAAAATAAGAAAATATTCAGGGTGAAAATGTGACAGGGAATAAAATCTGTGTGATAAAAATAAAATGAAGGCCATTAAAGTTTATGTATTGAATTTAATAAAACATCTTACATGCAAAACTTAATGTGTGAGAAAAATCATGCGTAGTGTGTACTTATCATGAATAATATTAATTTATAAAAGATTATTTTACAACATTACTTTTGACAACAGGAACAGATGAAGCGAGTACCACGCAAGATAAGCTGCAGCAACTGAACAGGAAGTGGAGAGACCTCCAACAGAAAGCTAAGGACCGCCAACTTGAGCTGGAAGAGGCCCTCAGGGAAGCCCAAAGGTAATATTTCTCAAAATACAATCTGATGTAAAAGAATAATTTAAGTTTTTAATGTATTGTAATTTCTTCTAATTTTAATATTAAATTTGATTTTCAATCCATTTTTAGATTCCACGCCGAGATCCAAGACCTACTTTCCTGGTTAGGAGACGTAGACAGCATCATCGCGGCATCCAAGCCCGTCGGTGGTCTCCCAGAGACTGCCTCAGAACAGCTCGAAAGATTCATGGTATGTTATAAAATACAGATAATGCTATTCGTATATGGAACTAGTGATGAACTAGATTGTTATTGTTAATATGATTGGTATTCAATTTTAATATGTAATCGTTTCTAATTGAGATTTAACTGTACTAGTAATTGCCCGCCATATTACAAATAATCAGTTATGAATTTTTGTTATGAACGAACACAAGATGGTAAAGTTCATCGGTTGATTAGACAAATTTATTTTCTAAACATAGGCTTACCTTAATATCATTCATTGCCATGGTTGTTACTTTGTGGCGTAACCTGATAACCACTCTTTTAATAGTCATAGACTAAAACTTCTCCACTCGGTACCTTCTAAAGGATTAATAATTAACAATTTGGAAACTATTGAAATACAAAATAAAAAAATTCGGAGAAAACACTAATTAATAACATAACATTCTCTAACACTTCACCTTTACTGTCTATATTTCCGTTAACGACTGAAACGTCCCCCCTCTTCTCAAGGCCTGACCGAATAGACTACAATATTTTATTTAATATAGTTTAGTACAAAGTTTTGTTGTGAAAATTAAAAAAAAATAGCTTACCTTTTTAAACTACTAAAAAATATTTTATATTTTTATTTATTATCTTTGTTTTATTAACCATTTAATTGAGTTTAAATAAAAAATTTAAAAATAGATTCTGGTAAAGAAACAATAATATATGTTTTAGTTAGTTATGACATCCTGAAGATGAAAATGGTATTTTTCGAAACCGGTAGATGTATTTAAACTCAATTAAGTGGTTAATAAAACAAAGATAATAAATAAAAATATTAATTTTAACAACAATGTTAATATTGCTAATTTTAAAAGTATTATAAAAAATATTTTAACTAATTATTGAATTGGCTTCAATCATCATCTTCAATAGTGCGACAGCGTGGTGTATGCCCTGACCTTGTCAAGTAAATTTCGCCACAATTAGTATCAAACTGAATTAAACTATTTTTATCCAGTATACTAGAATAAATTAATCTACAAGGAATATTCATGTGTATTTTTTAACCAACAGGAGGTGTTCAATGAAGTTGAAGAGAACCGTCCAAAGGTGGAAGCGGTGTTGCAACAGGGTCAAGAGTACTTGAAGAAACAGGATCGACCACAGTCCGTATCCAACCTCCAACACAACCTGAAGACACTGAAGCAGAGATGGGACAGTGTCACAGCTAGGTAAGATCTTAATATTATCTGTGTATGACATTTAGAGAAGGAAGGATCATTTAACATTTGAGATAGCAATATTATCTCAGCACTTAATAATATTTAACTTTCTCCTGTAATGACCTGAGTCAACAAACTTACAGGGCGTCAGATAAGAAGATCAAGCTGGAAATCGCCTTGAAGGAGGCTACCGAGTTCCATGATGCTCTGCAAGCCTTTGTGGACTGGCTCACTAATGCGGAGAAGGTGCTCACATCTGCCAAACCCGTATCCAGAGTTATGGAATCTATACTGAGTAAGTCATCAATTATTAGACATTCATAAAATTAATGATTTATATATGTATTGAGATTTTCATATAATATGGTGTAATGTACAGGTGGCCCAAAAAATGTGAGAACATCTCGTAACACATGAGTTATTTCAAAACATAATATAATTAATTATAATTCTTAATGTAATTTTTTTTTGCACAATATTTAGCTAATCAGAAATCATTAAAACACCTCATATTGCATAATCTACCGGCCACATGCCTAGCTGAGAGATGGAGATCCATCCTGCTGTAATGTTCGGTTATGCTGTAATGTCTAGCTATACTCCAGGTATTGTTTTGAAACTCTATGATCATTTTCCTAGCACTCCGATGTTTTTCAATTCGCAAATTTTTAATCAGAATACGGTCTTCTGCAGTGATTTTTGTCATTCGCATTCGCAACAATTTGAAAAAACCAAATATAAACAATGGGAAAAATAATAATCAAAAATGGCGACCAGAAATTGTCAAAATAAAACGTAATATAGATAAATAGGTAAGTAAATAAATTGGTAAAGTAATTAAGCTATTGTTGATATAGTTAAACTAATTTTGAGGTAATTATATCACATTTTACGAAATGTTCTCACTTTTTTTGGACCACCCTGTATGTTTATGAATATCAGATGAAAAAACCTTCAAAAAGCACTACTTAAATTGATTTAGAGTTTATTTAATAAACTGATTTAAATGAAATCATGTAACATTAATTGTTTTATCATAGGTCAAATTGAGGAACACAAATCATTCCAAAAAGAAGTGTCGACGCACAGGGAGACCATGCTCCACCTGGACAAGAAGGGAACGCACCTCAAGTACTTCAGCCAAAAGCAAGACGTGATCCTCATCAAGAACTTGCTGGTGTCGGTGCAGCATAGGTGGGAACGTGTGGTGGCCAAGGCCGCCGAAAGGACCAGAGCGCTGGACCATGGATTCAAGGAGGCGAGGGAATTCCACGACCAGTGGTGAGTGTCTTTTTGATAGGAGTGATGCAGTACAATGAGATGAGATAAATTATGGTAACTGTAATGTCTGTGGATTGATGATCGAGTAACAAGCACATGCGCGTTCAGGTTAAACATGCGTGTGTAGTGAACAAGAAAATATCTGTCAGGGAAGCTGGATAAGAAGGACCGGCAACCGAACTCGACCGAGATAATTGTAATATTGTCAGTCGGGAATAAATACTAATAATAAAAATAAATAAATGTAAATCATCACATTATACAAACAGCATATTATTCTCGTAACCACATTCAACCCTAACAAAGGACGCATCTGGTAAATCATCATCAAAGCTGAGAAACTGTAACAAGTTGGCGCAGGTGGTGTAGGGTTTTATCAGGAGATAAAAACACAATAGTAGCCGTATCAAATAATCACACACACACAGTTCTATTTCTTCACTTCATCCACTTTAAATCTGTTACATCAAACGTTACATTAAAAAATTAAGTATTCTTACTGTAACATGTTCAGATGCTTTGCAATGATATATTCAGTGATTCAAATCTTTCTATTGAAATCCCCAACAACGTACAGAATGATATCAATAAATTACAATGTTCATGTTTTTACTTTTTTCAGGTCTTCATTGATGAATTGGCTCACCGACACGGAGAAATCTCTCGATGAACTGAACGCTGAGCAAACCGTCAACGATCCAGACAAAATCAAGCACAGGTTTGAATTTAAATTACCGACCGAGTTATATTACTCAATAGTACATTTTTTACCATATTGTTGCATTTATAATCAATTTGTTTTATTTTTATTGTACAGGCTGGACAGACATCGCGAATTCCAAAAGGCGCTAGGATCCAAACAGCCTGTCTACGATACGGCGATGAAGTGCGGTAAGCAGCTGAAGGAGAAGGCTCCCAAGACCGACGAACCCATGCTCAGGCAGATGCTGGGTGAGCTCAAGACCATGTGGACCACGGTGTGCTCCAAGGCTGTCGACAGGTTATCTATAATCTAATTATCAAATATTTATTATTTTTCTATTGTGAAACATTTAAACTATGCACACGAATCTAGAAAAGTGTTAACTAAAAATCATTTTGAATATGTATTATGTAATTGTAATATTAATGTAACTTTAGTTAAAATGCAAAATTAGATGTCTTAGCTTAATAGGTTGGAATTTGCTGGTCCCTCGGAAAACGTATGAAAAGGGGTTCACTGTATATTATTATTTCTAACGTCAGTTTAAATAAATGCTTCTAACTTTATTATAAATTCATGTTTTATTTTCTAGACAACGCAAGCTGGAGGAAGCTCTCCTGTTCTCAGGCCAATTCAAGGACGCCATGTCGGCGCTGCTGGAGTGGCTGAAGAGACAGGAGGCAGCACTGAGGGAGGATACTCCGGTGCACGGAGACCTGGACACCGTCATGGGACTCGTGGAGAAACACAAGGTGAAGAATCATTTAATACCAATATGAATATAGTCACCCAACTAGATAGTAGGCTAAAGGAGATTTAAAATGTTCAGTTGGTGACGTCATTGTGAGCGGTCATTCCTTTCTGTTTAACTTTTACTGCAACTGAAAACGTTGTTATCTAATATTTAAATTACTAATCAAATGATTACATATTTGGACGTTATTAAATATGACAACTAATGATTGTGATGAATTTACCTCCAGCAATTGGAAGAGTCACTCAACTCGCGGTCTGCTCAAATGGAATCCGTTATAAGAACAGGCCGGGAGCTGGAAGCGACAGCACCACCGCAGGACGCGGCCCAGGTGTCGTCACAACTGACGGCATTGTCGTCCCTTTGGCAGAATGTCAACAAACTGTGTGACAGGAAAACTTCTCGCTTGGAGGAGGCACTCAAAGAAGTTAGTAGTTATTCATTCTGCTGAAACATTATTTAAAAGTGGCAATTTTTTTGTACTTTTTATCTTTATTTATTTATATGATACGTTATACAATTAAAAATAAAAAAATATCCTTACAGACTGATTATTGAACAAGCGTAGTATATTTATAGTAAATTACATAAAAGATATTAAAAACATAAACAAGTACAAAAATACATAATCCGTTTCACAATGGCTTTTTTTTTTACATAGGGACTAAAAGCAAGTACAGTGGAACCTCTATATTTGACATTAATCCGTTCCTGAGGGTCTGACCAATATAGAAACAGTTTTTCCCATAACTAATTACTGAAATTCAATTAATTCGTTCCCATCCCCTAAATGTATCAATTTTATGTCAAAACTTTACCTTTATTGTACTGAGGAGACATGATGGTAGAAGTGAAAGAGGAGGAAAGTTACTAATATTTACAAGGATTCAATTTAAACATCAGGTAATTCTAATTCTGGTGATGGTTTTCATTTGCCGATAATTCAGTAGCACTCCATTTAACAAAGAACTTGCCCAATGTTGCCTGTTTTTTAAAGCCTTCTTGAAGTAGTCAATCACATTACCATTGAATCCATTTATGTTTTGGTTGACTATGGCAACATTTGGATGCCACTTTTCCACCAAATTCTGCATTTTGGCCCAATTAGACAGCATTGCTGGGAAACACTTGTTTTTTTATCAAAATGTGGCCAGACAAATACAGGGCCTGACGAATATAGAGTTTCCACTGTACCTTATGATTATTTTTGATTAAAATATAATTTTAATATTGGTTGCTGGTAGGCAAGTGCCTGCAATCTGACTGCTTCCAAACTAACATAATAATCAGAATTATTGTATACTGTATTAAGTATAAATAAAAATAATAATCTAATACATTTTATTAAAATCTATAAAGAGTGTAGAGTAAAAAATATATATAAATATCCATCCCACAGGCCGAAAAACTCCACAAGTCTGTCCATATGCTGCTTGAGTGGCTTTCCGATGCGGAGACCAAGCTTCGCTTCGCGGCCCAGCCGCCGGAGGACGAGCATGAGGCGGCCAACCAGCTGCGGGACCACGAGCGCTTCCTGCAAGAGCTGCGAGAGAAAGCCAAGGATAAAGACTTCACGCTGGCCCTGGCACACGCCATTCTCGCCAAGGCTCACCCAGACGGTGCCAGTGTGATCAAGCACTGGATAACTATTATCACCAGCCGATGGGAAGAGGTGACATGAATAAATATTATCTATTATCTTCAATGGTGAAATAATTTGTGTAAAGTAATACCAATATCAATTTTTAATCTTTTGGACTGTATTTTGGGTAATACAAAATCTCTTATCTAAAAATGTACATATAGGAGAGGGATTTGGAACATTAGTAGCGGGATGAGGGGCATTCTACACACATTCTTGGTGAAAACATAAATCCTGATAACAAATTTATTCAACAGTAAAAGTATATACTCTTTGAGAATTAAGTCTTTGTGTAAGCAAAATACATTTTTTACATTAATGCATATTTTATTGTCAGCGTTAAATTTTCGTTCGAGTCATATTTAAAAAAAAGTCGCAGAGCTATTTGATTGCGTAAGTGGTACCAAAGTGATCACATGGGTGACACCAAAATAAAAATGTTCACGTTTATATATTTGGTGGCCTGTGATATTGACAAACAATTACAAAACTATGTTTTGAATTTCAGGTGTCCCAATGGGCCCTGCAGCGACAGACAAAGCTCAACACGCATCTGCAGTCTCTCAAGGACCTGGACCTCACGCTGGAAGAACTGTTGCAGTGGCTGATGGGACTTGAGAACACATTACTCGGTTTGTTATTTTTCAACATTTTTTCACAGATTAAATCTAAATTTGCTTAGAAATCATTTTAAACGTTCTAGCCAATCCATTGAGTTGGAGATCATCGTCATACTCCTTCTACCTTTCAAGTCAATACCGGCTTCTCCAATTTAATGATAATAGCAATAAAAGATACCTTGGTTGCTTTAAAAATACAATAATTCAACTTCAAAAATCATTATGGAAACACTCGTTCCTTTTTTAAAAGTTTATTTGTATCAGCCTAGTAGGGGTTGCCCACCCAATTTTATGTATATACCACCTCTGCAACAACACTGTAAATCGGTTTTGGGCAGATCTGAGATATGTATGCCATGACGTTGTTTATCTTCTTGAGCATTCATCAATGATATATTAAACAACCATATAATTAAACACAATTTCTAAGTGACCTTCCTGCAGTAGCACTATATATCATCCAAGTTATATATGTTGTTACAGGATGGGTTTCATATGTAGTTATGTAATATATTTTACTCTATTATTTACCAGTTTTTTTCTGGTTGGATAGTGCAGGTACACGCACATTAAATCATAAACAGTATTGGACGTTTTGAGATTAAAATGTATAATTTTCTACCATTTTCTGAAATGAACCAAAATGTTATTGCTAAGACAATGTATGAATTCATTTAGGATTACTTTTGACATTGTATTTTATTTGGGTAATTCCATCTAGCCCTGGAATCGGAGCCCCTACCTGACAACATCGAACTGCTGGAAGGCCTCATCACGGATCACAAGGACCTCATGGAAACTACGCAGAAGAGACAAACAGAGGTGGACCGCGTGTGCAAGGCCAACCAGATCAAGAGCGCACCTGGAAAGGACTCCCCGAGAAAGATCTCGGCCAAGGGACCCATCAAAGGACAGCAGGGGTACGTAAAACGCTTGCAGCGCTATTTTTTTACACAAATTAGTTAGTTTAAAAGTTTCTGACCAAAATATCTCAACATTTATCGCTGACGACCAACCGCGATCGTTAGATTTTTTGTGTAGCATGATTAAAGTAGATTTTGTGTTTATCTAGTGATTGTGTGTTTATATCTGATAAAATAATTGATGTATGTGATAATTAAGGTAATGAAATTGATTTTGTGTCTATTTGTAGGATAACAATCTTTTAAAGTCATCTCTCGTATATCTTAGAGCACGCCTCACTTATATGGTAGGTTACCTTCAAAACCACCACTGTAAATCGGAGCCTTTTTTCACTTGTAAAAGTCTGGAAACATGATCATGTCATCATTTATTAAGTGCATAATAGCCCTTAGTTCTAAAATACCGACATACGTATAGGAAAAATAATAAATCAATGCTAAAGTTTGAATATACACGAGACACTTGAATTCTGTATGTAAACAAATCAAGTGTGCGATATCATAAATTGAACGTTATCATTAAATTGATGTGCGCTGCAGCATCAATACAACACTGTAAGAGTAACGCAATTTAATTTAAATTAAATTTTCGACGCATCTTAAAGTAAGGTATGCCTGTATTTAAAATACATAGTAGAATATACAAATATGAAAATTGAATTTTTATACTTTCTCTAGACAACTTGAGAAATTATGGTCAGGAAGAGCCTTTATATTATTGTGGTAGCTGTTACAATAACAACATTAGTGTTATTTCTTGATCAAATTTGTTATGAACTGCATTACTTTGATTGTTTTTGTTTGGACACATATTATTAATGATTTTTTGATTCCGTTTGCAACGTTAGATAGATGTTCAATGTGGTTTGAATTATTTTTACTTTTTACTTGCGAAATTAATGAAATATTGAAGCGCAAACAGCTTTTACGGTGAATCTTGATTTTTACAGCTCGTTAACGAGGTCCAAAATGTTTGTCTTGACTAAAATTGCTTTTTTTTCAAATACAATAAGAGCCAGTTATGTGATCAGTGATGACTTTTTACTATAGTAAAAAAGTTACTAAAATAAATAATTTTGCGAAAACGGGTTGTTTGATCGTTAGTAAAAAAATATTTACTTTTTGTAAGTACATCCCATGGTAAACTCATTTTATTCTGTGATATCCAATAGTAAAAATGAGAATCGATTGTTAAAGATGGTGGGCTCATTGGACACATTGATACTTTGAAAGTTGCAGTATACAATAATTAATCATTCAATATCCTGCTATTTTAGTGATGAGAATTCGTCCAATGACGATCTCGTTCTTTAATATACATTTTTACAAATAAAGTGACAGATATCGAATGCCTAGGTGAAAAAATCCATAGATAATGCATAAAATAAAACATATTTCATGATTATTTGTAACGCCTATAATCGTCTTCATCTATACTTTGACAGTAGTAAATTTGATGTACCAACAACTCGCAAAAGATTTTTACTATGGGCGTTAGTAAAATGTTACTACTGATCACACAACCGGCCCTAAGGCTTCCAACTAACATAGCTGATAAGGAAATCTTCCCATAATTGTTTGTTTTACCTGTCATTTAAATTTTGCATCCGTGTTATATGTTTGTATGTAGTAACATCTGTTTTTTTATCCTTTTTTTCCACCCATCGCACGTTAATGCACGCCCACCTCCAAAAATACCTACTGCACGTCAAAACCCCGTCGTCGCCTGCCTTGGAAAATCCGCATCAAACGACGAATCGTTCTGTTTGGTCATTCCGATTACGATATAACACAACAAAACACATTAATTAAAATGTATTTTTTGGAATTACGTGATATATTTTTGCTGTCGGAATCTCAAATTCAAATCGGACCAAACAGAAGAGGTTCCCAGCACGATTTGCACCGGGAGCGTGAAACATCGCCAGATTATTACGGTTCATTGAACCGACGACAAAGGTTTGTTCTGCACTTATGCATTATTATTTTTTCATTACCGCAGTAAAAATACATTATGATATACGCTAAGTTAAAGTTAAAAATATTTTTCCACATATCTATTTAACTCATCCAGAATTAGTGGTTCTTTTATTAATTTAAATGCAGCCACAAAAAATGTAAATCTAGGAAATAATTGTCTATTTTAAAAAAATATATTATTTTTCAATTTATTTAAAATTCCTGACATGTATTCTTTTTAAATAATCCCGTTTATTATAATTTTACTTTACTGTTATAGATTTGGAGGAATAGTGAACAAATTTCAATATTATTTACATTTCACAAATTTCATAAAAATATATCCCTGTTTTATTTTGGCAGTTCTCTTCTAGAACAAAAATTTTCTTTTAACTATAATAAAAGTTCACGTATCAGTAAAATATACATCATTTCAATTTTTTAGTTTAAAGAATATAATTTATTATACTTCACTTTGATAAATGCAGTGTTGCATTAAATTTTCATTTTGTTTAAATATAACCCCTGGTGCAAGGGAATATTGTGTTTCATTCACGCATCGTCACATTCACGTACATTATTACACTTGCACCCGTGCCCTGTAGTGGCGCAGCTTGCATGGAATAAAAAATCTATGAAATAAATGCTTTCAGTATTTCTATAACCGACTGCTAAGATGAAACGTATTTTAATCAAACATTGCAATATTCTTTTATAAATATTCTTCCGTTCTAAAGTAAAATTGTAAAAAATATTAAGAATGTAAATTTTAAAACCATTTTTTTTTTTTTGTAAATATGAAAATGAACAATTTTTTGTGTAAATAAATAATTATATTATTGATAAGTGTATCTGTTAACTGGGCATTTTTTTCAGATTTTTATTAATGGGTACATTTGAATTTCACAAAATATGTACCGTGCAATTTTAGCAAAATCTCAAATTCAACCTGTGTACAGCCAGCGACAAATTTATATTTTTATCATTTATCTCAAATATATTAGTCATATTTTAATATTCGAGATATCATAAATAAGCGCGGCGCCGTGTTTGATATATAGTCGCTGGCCACGGTGGAAAGTCGTCTGGCATCCGATATATCAGTCGCTGGCCGTAGAGGGGTTAAAATATATAATTGACCCCTTCTACATAAAGTATTTTATCTAACAAATAGGTCATTTTTAGTTCTAGTATTCTGCACATATTTGATACATATTTAAGTGGCAGTAATTTTTTAATATATTGTATTCTATTATGTTCTATCAAACACAATATACATATACATATATTAAAAAAAACTACTGTCACTTTACAATATATCAATTATATAAAAAATGACCTATTTGTTAATTGGGATACTTTATACCGGAGCAGTCGATATATATATTCATGCATTCACATACTGTCCATCTGCACTAAAGAAAAGTCATTTTGTTATCATTCCACATTCTTGGAATTTGTGCTTTCACCTCCTTATCAACCTGATCACACAATTCATCAATTTTTTTCAAAAGTGTCTAAAAAATATTTGTGTTTGTAATGATGACTTTTCTCCAACATTTGTTCATCCATTCGAGCTTGTGATGTGTTTCGCTTTTTTCACTTGTGTTTGTGTTTTGTCCCTCCATTTCACACGCCATCGCTTCGCTTCATCTCGTGCAGTTTCAAGGGATCCCGAGACATGAGCAATCCGCGCAGAGGAAGGTTAGCGTCATCTTTCATTTGGTCGTAGATTGTTTCTAGAACAAAATCATAAGAAAAAAAATTATGTAGCTAGTGCACTTATAAATTGCATCCTTTTAAATGAGTTCTTAATTACCCATTTTATAATACATATCTTGTTTGGGTTTTGTCAAATTTATTTTTATAATATATTGCTTAGAATTTAAAAGAGGCATTGAGTACAAGTTGATACTCTTTTTTTTAAAATATTTTTTGCATTTTTAGTATACGAAAATGTTAAAATAAATACATATTAGCATTTTTATAATTGAATAGTTTACATGTGTTAATTTTCATGCGAATGATTAAGTTACTATATTTGTTGCTAGTTTTATTTCATATCGCTTTCATCAAAGCCATTTTGTTTGTTCATTGGCATTGCCACATCGCTTGTCAACAGCTATTGCATTACAAATTCAAAGACCAATGTTGCCACCACCTTTGCATGTTTTTCCCAATTTGTTTACTTTTGGTTTTCTGTTTTTTATTATTTCTATGGTTTAACCCTAATATAGCCGGGTGAGTCCGGGACGCGAGATCACACCCGATCGCAACCTGCCACACTATGGACCGAGATTCCCATCCCAGGGAAGGTGAGTTGTGTATAGGGGAGTGGGTTGCCACTATGCTAAATTGTCCGTCCGGTCCTACCCAAATCATAAAAGACTGACTCACACTCATTTATATATTTAAATTATAAAGCTATTATTTGCAGTTGCGAAATTACAATAAAAATTAAATATGTAAATATTTTAATTATTCCACTGTTGGCCCTAGAAATTTGTTAACTGCCGGCATTTCACAACCATAGTATCTGAATATTTTCAGGCATATGTCCTTTATATACTACAAAATATGACAGTGAAGGCAATCTCTTTGAAGAATAGTAATATGGATATATTTTCTCTTGCTAAATATCATATGCGCTGCATCACATACTTAATACATTATTATCTACATAATAATTCTAAATCCTTGTTCATAACACGCAAGGTATCCTTTTAAAGGTGTCTTAAGATTTTAAAAAACTCAATTCAATGTTGAAATATGTATATCTTTTCACATTATTTTCGAACATCATTTTAATCCAGTTTCATGGAAGAATCTGTTTGATGTCTAATCTCAGAGATTTATTGGTAAAGTTCAGTATGTTTCAGATAAATCACACCAGGCTCAACCTCTATATACTATCCTTAAGCTACTTTCGAGACTAGTCTCATCCGTGTACACGCGCTATAAGTTTTACTCTACCTTAAAGATAGATGATTCTTCATTAAATATACCATTTATACTTACATATTACATTTAAACTGCTTTTTTTATTTTTCTCCCAAATTCAGACAAATTACATTACAATGATTTGGGTAGGTATGACATTTGAAAATTTTGTATAAATAAGCTAAAATGGTGATTGGTACTTTTGCATACTGTGTTTGGATCTCTGCTAGTCCGGAACAAACGAAAAATACTATTGTACTATACACGCATAACAGCATTTTGAAGGGTATTTTGTTTTTGAATATTTGATTTCTATGTATATATATATGTAAATGTTCAGTTTTTATAAATATTTTGTTGTGTTTGAAAATATGTGATGCTTTTTTTGTAGATTTTTTGGGTAGTTTAAGTATATTGTTTTTATTTTTTTCATAGTTGCTTCATGTGTATGTTATAGGCAATTATTGATTGTTTATTTATTTTATGCATTATTTAAATATATTTTTTTTACTTGCAAGGGATGGGTGTATTTTAAAATAAGTATTTCATCTTGAGGATCAAAATAATAAAATTATATTGATGACTAAAACTTTTGCAGTGCTGTTACAAGCTACTGAACTTTTTTTTTTACTTGATTTGAAGAGTTAAATCATTGGGATAATAAAATTGAAATAAATTTACTTTATACTTAAATGGGCTATGCATTTAACTTCAATAAAATAATTGTACATATTAAGTTTTATTAAATGTTAAATCTTTAATAATAATTATTAAAAATGCTTTTTAGTACTGCAGCTTAGGTAGTGGAGAATTTATGTAGTTTTTATGTCACATTTTTTTAGTTTATTGTCTTTTTAGACAAACTCCACAAACTTGTGTTACATCCTTCAGGATCTTGCACTTTTTAATATTTAAAACACTTTTGTTTTATTTATTTTTAGCAAAAGTAAATTTGATATAACATTATTAATTATTATTACACCCATTATTATTCTTCTAATACATTTTGATAGATTTTATTTATCACTAATATTTTGGTAGCAGGTAATTTGATTTAATTTTCAACAAAATTATTCCTATGGCAATAAATAATATATGTATATTGTTTCTCTTCATTTATTTAGTTAAAATATAAGATACTACAATCTTTCGAAGACTAGTATTTAATGAGATATCTTCTTCTTTCCGAGTCTGTCTGCCCCTTTATACGCCTTTCACATTACAATAGTTCGCAAGCATGGGTAATATGATCAAGGATATTTTTTTCCTTACATTTTTAAAAATTTACCATCTCCAGCGCCTGCTAGATATCCAACAGGCTAGTCGATAGTGTGAAAAATAACAAACACATGATTATTTTATTATTTCTTATCTTCTAACATATTGAATGTGTTGTGCGCCGTGCAGCAAGGGTTCGGAGCCAGAGTTCAGGTCTGGCCGCGTGAAGCTCCTCTGGGAGAAGTGGCGCGGTACCTGGCTGCTGGCCTGGGAGCGACAGAGAAGGTTGCACGATCATCTCATGCACCTGAAGGAGCTGGAGCAAGTGAGGAACTTCAGCTGGGACGATTGGAGAAAGAGGGTGAGTCTATCATTGTTGTGGAGTTATGAAGTTCCCCGAGGTTTTAAAGTTAACCCAATGAAAAAGAGCACATCTTTATAGATTGTACGGTGACTTGCTTTAGTTCTGGTAGAATTATTTATGTGTACACCTTGAAAAAATAAAGATTCTATTAGCACTGAAATACTTGTCTTAAAAATCGCATTGATTTTAATGTATTTTCTTTTTACAGTTCCTCAAGTTCATGAATCACAAGAAGTCTCGCCTGACAGATCTTTTCAGAAAGATGGACAAGGACAACAATGGACTCATTCCACGTGAGGACTTCATTGATGGCATCATGAACACTAGTAAGTCACACTTAGGCTTAACCAAATGGGAGCAACTTACAAAATCACATGCAGCAGTACATACACAAACCAAATATTTACTAAATGACACTGTATATTGTGTTTGTAATGTATCATGATGTAGCGATTGTACAACGTGCGCAAGTTGGCAAGAATGAAGAGGGAAAAAAAACTCTCTGGAATCGTAGATCAGAACACATCTCTTATATTGTATTCATAATTGTGAGATGCGTAATAAACTGTATTGTTGTACATGGAGTTGTTGACTACATGAATTCCCGCACACAAGAAGACATCGTTGTTTGCAGTCGTAATAGTCAGGTTAAAGATATAACAGCGTTCATATGTAGATATATCATATCAATAATCTCAATGTTTATGAGATCATCCACCTATTGGATAGGGTGGTATCACATATTTTATTACAAGAAGGAAGTATGTCTTGTGCAATAAAATATCCGGTGCCTTGCGCAAAAATGGAAAAAAATCTTAAATACAATTTTATTTTTCTCTTCCATAGAATTCGACACATTCCGCCTTGAAATGAATGCTGTGGCCGATCTATTCGACCGCAATAATTCCGGCCTGATCGACTGGCAGGAGTTCATCGCCGCCCTGCGACCCGACTGGGTGGATCGGCGTCCGGAAACAGACGCTGATAAAATCCACGATGAGGTCAAGAGGCTCGTGATGTTGTGTACTTGCCGACAGAAATTCAGAGTGTTCCAAGTGGGAGAAGGAAAATACCGGGTAAGATTATCACTTACAACTTGAAGCTGTTTCGCACCCGATTACCAAATCAGTGTTGGTGCATTCAAAATAATATTGAAACTTGATTTGTTTTGTTTCTTTTCCCTAGTTTGGTGATTCGCAGAAGCTCAGACTCGTGAGAATCCTTCGCTCGACCGTGATGGTACGAGTGGGAGGAGGCTGGGTCGCTCTGGATGAGTTCCTCGTGAAGAATGATCCTTGCAGGGGTATGTTTCATGCCATCTCTTACAATCCACGTATACAGGGCTATTCTAAAATGTACAGATTCAATCAAAATACAGAGACGAGGATAAGATTACAATGTTGTTATTCTGATACTATTCTATTATTCATCGTAACACTTGACAAAATAATAAATAAATTTGCTTGACATCATTTTAACTTGTTTCAGTATTTAACATTGATTATGTACACGTGTAAGGGAGTTCTTTTGTGTGCAGTATGGCCATGCTGATTCAAATCTGCAATAGTATTTTTAAATATTTTTTCAACAATTAAATTTATAAATTTCACAAGGAAAAAATCTTAAAGAATTGTCAAAATAACTTATAGTAGAAAAAAAACTGTTTAGCATTTACCTTAATTATTAATGATTTTTTTCTTTATCTTTATTCTGAATTCTTGACAACCAAACCACGGCCAAACTGCATCCTCATATTAGAATGTTTAAAACACAGAGTGGGCAAAAAATACCTGATCCTTAATTATTTCAGATTTTCTGAATCAAATTTTAATTAATAGTTTTTCGCCTACTCTACGAAATTTGTTAACTGTAGGGATAAAGATTTTTGGAAAAAATGATCAAATTAAATCAATATTTTTCCCGATTCTTAATGTAGACAAGAAACTAATTTTTTTTGTGATGTCGGAATACAGGCAGAATCCAAAGAGCATCAACCTGATAAAAGAACCTTATAGTTTTCGGACACTATAAACTATTGTTTTCAAAATTATTTACATAGTAATCATTGCATTATTTCAAGAAAGTAAAAACACTGCAAATAAAAGTATAATAATTATGATTTTTAGCATATTTTGATATTGAAATTGTTATAAACGCTCAAGATATGAAAAAAATAATGCAAATTTAATTTATATTAAAATAAAATCATTTTAAAAACTCGCTTTTCCAAAAATCTTTCTAAGTTTCAAAGTGATTGTCTTATTAACAATTATCCAAACATAATTATTTAATTTCTCAGAGGACATAAAATGTTTAATTCAATTAAAAGAGTTGAATAAATTAGGTTAGTATACAAAATTGTTTTCTCCGGTTGTGTAATCGCCATTTCTTAAAGAAAACTTGTAACACCACGAAGTTGTTTCAACAAATTTCATTTGAAAGTTAAATACAAATTTAACTTATTATATGCAAAATTGACATATTTGTACGCTAGTAAAAATGTTCAAATTAACTCTGGATAGAAACTGGTTATGTTGGCCTTTTTAAAGAGCTACAAATTTTCTATAAGAATCAGAGCAAAGGTTAAAAAAAATTATTGTTACAATATAAGGAATAACTGACATTATTATTTTGCATTTATACCTCTGCTAACAAATTATGTTTGGATGAAACATAAAATGAAATAATTTATAAAAAGATCGAGTTTTGAATCATATCCGTAGCAGCACCGGGGCTATTGAAAAAACCTGTTTTCAAAGATTATATCGGAATATTTAAACTGCTCGAGCTTCGTGTCTGTTTTAATTTAGATATTTTTTTGGACATTCAGTTGTAAGAAAAAGATATGCATATTTATTTATCACGTTTATTAATTGCAATATTAGTAATAAAATTACACAGTTATACACACCTACACACATATATAATAAATTGACATTGATTTCTTCAAATAATATAAAAAATAATCAGATCACAGTTGAACCAAGAATGCGGAATATCTGACATTCTACTACAGAGTTCACCAAAATACTAAGTACGCGGATTGACGACGCTTGCATAATATAAAACATTTATTAATAATTAGTTGTAAAAGATTCAATAATTATCAGTATTATTATAATTACTTTTTTAAAATTATAAAAATATACATACGTTAGTCTTGGCAAGTTAATTATATTATTATTTCTAGTAACTACAGTTAAATGCAAACAAAAAAATACATTTTATCTAATTAGATGGAATTTACCCCCGAGAAGGGTGGACGCTAGTATTAATAATTTATTAAAAATACAATTATTTAGCTGGAGAATAAATATGATATCCAGTGGTAGTCGAGGCTAAAATATTAAAACTAATGCCTAGCGAGATAAGCTGCAGCAAACTTTGTTTCATTACAAAGCCTTAATCTAATATTTTTAAATTCACAGTCAAACAGAACTGAAATAATATTAATATTACTTCGAGATACCTTGGAATTGTTATATACAAAATCGAATACATATGCATTGCAAGAAAATATAAATGAATGTTAAATACGTGTAAAAATGTTTACCTAAATATAGCCAGTCACTAGGAGATTATAAATAATACTGAATGATATAAATGCAGATTAGTTAGTGGGTTAGTGGATAGTTTAATCCACCACCGTCTTGCGGATGAAGGAAGTTAGGGAAGATATTTCACTGGGACTGGTTTCGCACGGCAAACGATTAAACTCAATCTCCTCGCTGAGATTCTGACTATCCGGGTTGGTGGTGAGCGGCCACTTCTTGTGACTCGGGGCGTACAGCACGATCAGGGCAAAGATATACACATTCCACATCCCGTAGACGCCGGTGAAGAAGGCGGAAGAGAATTCAATTTCTATGTTCTCGTCCCACTTCCACTGCCCTTCCGCCACCTGCCCGAGTATGAAGCCTGTCACGGTCAAGGCGGCGCACACCAGCGTAGTCAACATCATGAACTTAAAGCGGTAGATAATTCCCTCGTAATGCAAGCGCCTCACGGAGCACATCGCCGGCAGGGAGGCGCGTTTCTGAGAGATGTTGCAGAACACTTTCCAAATCATCCCGCACAAAAAGAGGAAGTATACGCCCGCCGATATTCCAGCCAAGATTATAAACGTCAGAGCGAGGTTCGTCCCGATGTCCGTTACCCAGATAGAATAAAAGGGATTTCTCAGCTGAACCCCCCTCTCGCACATATCGAAGATAAAGAGAGAAATGCAGCCAGTGGCCACAGCACTCAAGTGCCTCCAGTACTGCTTGATGGATCCCGTCTGAGCCGTATCTTGAATGAGCATGTGTTCCCCGGCAAACACTAACCAGAATGACAGCAGCATCGCATAAAATATCCCTTGCCGGATATCACCGAGCAGGAGCATGAACGGCATGTCAAATAAAAGGGTCAGGTACTCCAGCGGTAGGTTGAGAAGACAGAGAGCTCCGCCCAGATAAAGCAGCATCTCTTCCAGGAGGACGGGCTTGCGAGACAACAAATGAACCCGGTGCCAGAACCATACCATCACTCCTATTATGAACGGAAAGAATACTGTCTTCAGGGAGAGCCATACCTTTGTAAAGCCACCGTTTTGATTGATGGAGATTAACCACATGTCTTTCAGATGGCCCAAGTGCACGTTGATCTCGCTGTCTATTGGCAAGCGGATATTAAGCAAATAAAAATCGTGATGCAAGGATCCTAACTCAAACAACGGGATGGCGGAACAGTTGTACAAATACGCTTCCATCGGAGACTCAATAGTGCAGTCTAGATTCCTTTTCTCTACGGACTTGGCGTACAATTTCCAGGCGTCGTCCGCGTCGCCTTTGTTTCTGTAGGCGAGCCGCGCATCGATGGTTAACTGCGTCCTCGGCTGTATCTGCATCTGTGATTGGTATTTAATGTCGGCGTGAAGGACCCCGATGAGATTTTGCTGCCATCTGGAAAAGTCTAAAATCGTGCTCTCGCGCGGGACCGGCATTTGAAACGTGAAGACCAGCTGGTTCGCGATCTTCGCCTGGTGACTCACCAAATCATCCAACTGGAGCCCCTTGCAGTTGCCCTTTCCGCGACTGTAAAACCATTTGTCCGTGTTGTTGGACTCGTTCGAATAATCGCGACACACCGTTGCGAGAATGTTCTGCGCGCTAGCCGGTATGGGCGCGACTAGGCCGCCGACCAAAAAACACGCGATTTGGCATATCAAGAGCAATCCGACTAATACAGATAACTTTCTGCCACTAAGATTTTCGATTATCGTTCCCGTCATGGTATATATTCGATTGTTTCCGCGGACACCATAAAAATAATGAGTCAAGCGGCGCCTCCTTTGTTTAACTCGCGATGTTTTTTCCTACTGCGTTTGACAAGACGCTTCGGTGTTGCCGTATAACAAAAATAGATTCTCCGCTTGTATGGAGCGGTTACGTCATTCGTTTACCGGCCATTCAAATGCTAACATTTTGGGAACCTACCTTATTACTTCTTAATATGTACATATTTTAATTTTATGCGAATCAAACCTCGATCTTTTTTTATTTGTTTAGATTTAAGATATTGTTTATTACTTTTAATACCAGATCTATGTATGTTTTGGGATACATTTTTTATTAAAAAATATTGTTTAAATAAATATAACATTATTTTGTTCAGTTTATACTACAGATAGTCACGAACACATTCAACATGTTTGTTTGTTGACCAAATAACCCGTTTTAACAATGATGTGCTAACAATAGTTTTTCCGTTTTTTTATCCTAGTTGCGAAATCTAACATTCATTAAAAAAATAATACAAATTTAACGACAAATAATAAAATATCTCACCAACCATTCTAGTTGTTCCGAAATGGCACAAAGTACTGTCTCACCCTCCCCAGAGGGGGTGCAAGGATCCGCTTTTGTGGGCTTTAACCATAAAATGTTTTTTTCAATACGTTTTATAACCAATGCATTCATGTAATTGAGCCACTAATTAATATATATGTACTAATACGATGCTTTTGTTCAAACCCTTCGTTCATTCCACGTTTCCTTGTTATGTTTTTTTTTTTGTTTTGTTTCAACGGCAACTTATGATGTCTTTTGCATCATTTAACACCGGTTGCGATTTTTACGGTCCTGATTTGTTTTCATAATTATTTGTTTTTTGCGTTAACCTTGTTTCGTTTTAACGTCATACACCTCCCCCCCTTCCCTGTTTTTCTTTTTACATTTTGAGTAGTATCACTAGTCCTTCCCTTACCCGACCCGAGCAAACCGGAACAACACGAGGCTTGTTGCCCGCTTGGTAAGAGCCTACTTAGGTCAACATACTCATTGATCTTTCGACATCTTAATTTAAATTAAAATATTATTGTAATCTTTAAAAAGAACACACAGGAGACAACTTAAAATGTTAATTTATATATTTTCACTGAATTATCTTCATCTGTGATTTTTCTTTCAATTTATCTCACATGTGTTGAAAAGTTAATTAAAACCATTAACCCTATTAATTTTTTTATAATACTTTGAATTAAATACTTCCATTTACGATGTCGAAGGGTGAAATTGTAACCTTTTTTAATATTTCAATGTAGCACTTTTGATCAATTGCTTATTTTGGTATTATTTTATATATTTTCATTTACTAACAAGTATTACATTTTGGTTTGGATTTTTTATTTTTTGTTTTATGTCCGAATACGAATAATGTGTAAAAAATTAACTATTAACACATTATTTTTATTTATCATTAAAATGTGATTGTGGTTTTTTTTTATTGAAATGCTTATTCCTTTGTAGTCAATAGTTTTAGCAACCTAACTACACACAAGTAATCGTTCATCGCACATTTTGAGTTTCATCTTTTGATTTATTTGAAACACTATTATTATTAGAATTACAGACTTTATTTTGGTTTGCATTTATTATTACTGTTGTCGGAAAATCTTGATTTGGACATTGTAATTTTTTTCATATCCACTTTAAAAATGTTTATTTTTTTCTAATTCTTTTTAACATTTTAAATTTTTTTGAATCAACATTCGCACATTTTAAAAACTTTGAAAGCAAATCAAGATTTTCTAATGTTTTACTTGGTGTTACACATTATTTGCAAAATTTATTTTTACACGCATTTTTATAACAAGTGCAAACAGCAAGAAATATTCATTCTATGGGCAATTATTCATTCACTTTTATTTTATTTAAAATAGTTTTTTTTTATTTCTGCATCTTCAGTCAGAAGTTAATATCGCTTGTGATCTATACGTCTCACAATCGACAAGGCTGTTGTAATTTGATAGTAGGTATTCACATCCGTTGCCTTAGCAACTCATCTGCACCGTTATATCAAAAAACAAATTATTTCACACATATTTATGAGAAATTCACTACGATTTTTATACACAACATCATTTTGAATTGATTTTGTTTACATAAAAAAATCGTCAATAGATTGTTTTGTATTTTTGTAACAGAAGCACGTCAAAGTATTTTTTGATTAGCTTCGTATGTAGCTCTCCAGGTGAATATTTCTCGCAGTATGTGCGGCTGGATGTTGTCAGGGTAAAAGCCCAAATGTACACATTAATAAGATTGAATGTTGTGTGATTTTGAATTTTCAATTTTGATTTTCGGCAAAATTTGATTGCAAAAATACTAATGACAACATTCCGTTTTTGTCCCTCCCACATTCTTTACAAAAATATCCACCGCCACCTTTTGAATATTTATTTATTTTATGTAATATTTTTATAATTATATATTTTTTTTATTTTCTGATTGTATCTTTTTCTTTTTTTCATTTTATTCCACGCCGACTTGTGCTGTCTCCTCAAAATATTTCACAACTCAAACATTTTCATTTACAAAATTCACTTGCTATCTCAATTCTGTTTTATAAATATTATCTGTCCTAATATTTTTTTTTGCATATCCTTTCTTTACCTTTAAATTCTTATTTAAATAACATTTCCAATATTGTTCTTGTTCCTCTTTGTATTGACTTCTTATTATTACATACTTTCATCATTATTTTTTTATATAATTAATAAATTTTCTTTTGTTCCCTATTCTGTCCAACTGTGTCTTTTATAATTTTAATTATACTTCTCTTATTCTTTATTCCCCTCGATCTTGAAATTCCTATTCGAATCGCTTGTTCCTTGTCTCTCCCCATCCCCACACGCTCGGACCATGCCCGCTATCCACCACAACCCGCGTACAAAACAGCCAAGGGGCGTACCAACATCGAGTTGAGGGAACAATTCATTCTGGCCGACGGAGTGTCACAAAGCATGACGGCATTCAAGGCCAAGACGCCGAGGTCATCGACCAACACGCCACCGACGCTCGGCACAGCCGGCCCGATCACAAAGGTATGAAACGAAGAATGGCAACGAATTGTTAGCCCTAATCGTTAGTGCATCTCAAGCGTCATTTTTCTATTAAAATGGTTGTTCAATCACTTTATTTTCTTACACTTTTTTGAAAGAAAGTCATAATTTAAATTGAAATAAGTCATCATTTGAGTCATAATTACTTGATAAAATTTTCATAAACCTACAAATATGAAAATATATTTTCAAATAAATAATAATTCTGGCAGGTTTATGCTGAATTTGATACATTAATAAAATGTCCCAAGTAATGGAATAATTTTATGTAATTATTTTATCTTTGAAATTAATTAATATTATAATATTTTGTTCAATATTTCCTACCTTATACATATATAATATTTTACTTTCATCGCAAATATATTTTTATTAAATTGACTTTAAACAACCATTTCATGGTGGATGACGCACGATATACGATCTTTTTAATTATTAATATCGTCATGTGATTAAAAAAATAAATTGTGCCTAGAATTTTTTGTCAATTTTTCCAAAATTACTCGTTTCGCATCACGTCAATGAGGTTTTGTGAAGAATGTGACATGGAAATAAAGAAAATGCTCCGTTTCATTGGATCAAAATATTTCTATTAAAATTTTGGACACGTTGGTGAAAGTAGCAGAAAAAAAGGTATGTTGTACTCTAAATATTATGTCAATTTGTATTTCATCAGTAGAAATACAAGTTGAATGAATTTTAGATATGTATTAATACAAGGTCATTCAATATGTTGTTTCCAATTAAATTAATGTACATACATCTGAGAAATATTCAATATATACAAGATAAACCATCTCCATTTATATATATATATATATATTCTATACAATTGATTGAATGATCCTTGCTGTCGAAAAATAATATATAAGTATTATATAAGCATGCATTCGTGACCTGCCCGCTGCAATATAACGTGAATGAAGCACATTTGTCTTTATTTTGGCGTCATTTTGTTAATTTTCACATACCATTGTTATCTTCATTTATGAATAAATGCACACTATTAAAATGGGACTCCACACTACATGATATAGTATGGATTTTGGTAGCACGCATTTTCTCTCTTCTGTCAACTGATGTTTCTTCTACGGAGTTGGTGTGTATGGCTGCTAAAAGGTAGGTAAACGCCGCACACGGATCGATCATCAGTTGTATTTCTTAATTCCAACCGTTTTTTCCTTCCTGTTTTGATTTGAAATATCTTCTATTCATTTTTGTTAAGTTGTATCTGAAAAAATTGTCAAATTTTCAACTTGATAAAAATTATTCAAATCAAATATTCCCTCCTTTTTTGAATCTCAAGAATCCTTACTCAGTATTGCCAGATGTTTTCCCATAAAAGTTTTTGATTGCAGATGTTTATTACCGTTTTTCATTTGTGCTGTATTATTATTGTTTTTGTGAGTTTTGTTGCATCTTGAGGATAATATAATTAAACTTGTGTGTGCCGCTTGTGTACTGTTAAACATCGCAACGTTTTTAAAAATATATTTTTTTTATAAATTCCGAGTGAGCTCAATATAACTTTAGCAAAGGAATGCCTAGTGAAAGCCATCTTGTACAAGGTCTGCGGTGATGAATTAACAAACGAACTAAGCTAGGTAGTCGTCATTGAGAATTATCAGAAATCCCAAAAAATACTAGATTATTCACAATATTAGATCTTAATCATGAAAATCAGCATTTCTTGTTCAAATTTTCGGTGTTGCCGCTTTGTAAGTTTTAAGATTTTAATGTATCTTATTTCTTAAGTATTTAATATTCATTATTACCCCACTCTGTCTTGTAAGCGGCAACACCTTGAATAGAATAAATTTCTGTAAAACATAGCTGCATAGTCTAACACTTGTAATGTCTCCTTTTTTTCTTTTCCGTCGGATGATCATTCCATTTCCATAACCCTTTTTTCCTCTACCGATTAAAAACTATTACATTTTCATCGAAAATCCCTTTCATTAATTATCTCGCCATCACAATTAATTAATACATCACCTTTTAAAATGACATAATTTTTTTATCCATCAATTCTGGCACATCACATCGTCATATAATTCATTCGTCTCATCCATCATTTAAATAATTTAATCATTTACTCTCGTAAAAAAAATCATGTTCCCAAATTCAAATTGAATGATCCCTTCCCACTCTGTTCCCCTGAACAACAACCTTTCCGTGCGTACCTTGCCGCGACCAGCCGAAGAGTTCTTGGAGCAGTTGCGGCCAATATTTGATGCGCTACGGCAGCGGGAGGAGTTGCCATGTTCATATCCTCTGCACGTGGGCAGCACGCACGGCACGAAGCAGGCCTTTGTGTACAGCCACTCGAGGTCTCAAGGCTCCGGGACGCCGAGTAACCACCATCATCACCACCATTTCCACCAACACCAACCCCAACCGGGGCAGCAATTTTGGGTAAAAAATGCGTCAGCCATTTTATGTTGTCAATAGTATTTTTTTAAAGTGTGTGTGATTTTGGCTAGTCCGCTACTCTTTTTTTTTCATCTCTTTCCCTCCACATCTTATTTTGTAATATTTAAAATAAAATATATTATTTATTCTTGTTTCCTTACAGTCCCCCGCTAGCCCATTTTATATTTTTTCGATTAATTTTGCTTTTTATTTAGCATATCTTTTAGTATAAAGATATAAACACAAATGTAGTAAAAATTTCAATCCTGAATATGTACTTAGGTACTTACCTTCATATGCTTTACTTTTTTTAAACTGTGGCAATATTCAGTAGCGATGACACCTTATTTTTTTGGTTCTAAATTTGAATAGGTATGTGAGTTGAAATATTTTATACTTTCATCCCACCAGCATTTGTAAAAGTTTTCAATTGTGATGTATGTTTTGTCAAGTACTTGATGAGTTGTCTGATGTATTATTTAATGGTCTAATGGATTCCAAGTGCAATGCAGGATTCAATGTATGGTAAGTAATATGCCCGATTCCTTTATAGCTAGGATCAGTAACAAATATGTTTTACTTTTAAGACACTTGCAATATTTTCTGATTAAAAACTTCAAATCATTATTATTGAACTTCAAAACAATAAACAAGTATTTATATCATTTCAAAGTAATATATTTATATTTACAGAGATACGTGTGATGTTACAATATAATGTTTGTGGTTTATAATCAAGAAAATGTGAACTTATTAACAAAAACCTTACAAATAATTTTATTTGAAATTCAATATTACTTCTAAATAAAACTACCATAGTTGTGCCATAAGTTTTTCATCAATTTTGAAACATTTCAATGTTAAGTAGTTTTTTTTCATTGACGGTCTATAAATCACGTAATTTAAACATTTGTATTACGCTGATGATATGAAAAATGTAGCTTAATGTTCACTAATGGAACCAAACCCACAATTTTCGGAACTCGAATGCTTTGAGCATACCACATGTCAAAGTTCAAGCCTTTTAAAGTGGCTTAAAAAAATTGTTTTGAAGCAAAGAATTTTAGTAATTCAAATTTTTATTATCTTTGAAATGTGCAGTACACCAGTATGGTACCACTCACTTTTTTAAATGGAACAATCTAATTCTATTTTCAAATCACTAGGTGCGCGAACGTTCCGCTAGGTCTGTACCGATGGGAACCACAAGGGCATCCCGTTCATCGTTATCAGCCGGAACACCCGATTCGCTGAGTGACAACGAAGCATCACTGGGTCAAACTCCCAGATCTGCTCTGAAAAAGCCATCCATCACTAGGTTCGTACTTGTAATTATAGATATCTTGGCATTCAAGAATTAGTCTTAAATTTAGGTCAAATTAGTCATGATTATTAGATATTTTTGGAGAAAAATATTTTGACCAGAAAAGGATTTTTTTATGTAGTGTTTTTTAATAATTAAACCTTTTGATAAATATTAAATAAGAAATTGCTTCTGAGGGGAGTAAACTGTCTCAACCAGTGCGCATTTCAAATGTTTACTTGGATATTAGCAATTAATAGTTAGTATATTATTTCCCTGAAGAAGCATCAGTTTCCCTGTGAAACTAAACCACAGTATGAAACTATATGCGCACCGTTACACGGTGTAATCAAATTTTTTACAATTGTCAAAAATTTTCCACCCTATAAATAATGCATATCCGTAGATAATGCGTATGATATTCCGTTATGAGTTTCATTCATTCGCTACCGTTCCGATTATGAATTTTGGTATTTTTAATGTTTTGCAGTCAATTACTTGCTATTTATAAAAGGATAAATGTTTAAACATTTAAAAACCACACATAAATATCTAAAAAAAGATAATATTTCCATAAAATTCTTTTATAACAATCTGATTCGGCCACTCGCGTACTTGTTAAACTGTATTTTGTAATGTTTTCAGGTCAAACCTCACACCTGGAGGCTCTGGGCCCCCGTCGAGACCGTCATCCCGTCCCGCCAGTCGCACGGGATCCAAGCCCCCATCCAGACACGGGTCCAACCTCTCTCTTGATAGTACAGGTAAACAATATTTAAATAAACAAATTAAATAAAAACTTTTTTATTTAATTGATATATTTTTTGATTACTCGAGGTTTCCCACAATGTGGATCGAATTCCCAACGGTTACTACATATATCTTACTGCTAGATTAAAAAGCTGGTAATTCAAAGGTAGAATGAAACCGTTGTAATGTTCGCAGAACAGTTTAATTCAAACTATTTAAAGTAGTAATGACAGTAAATATATAGTTCGTCAACAAATTTATTTATTTCTAAATATGGACCAGGATTCAGTAAGCCTAAGCCAAAAAGATGCTTTACAAAGCATTCTGAAAGAATTTATTGTCCTGGGTACCAGAGACTTAAAAAATTATAAAAATTGAGATAACACAAAAATTGGTCAGCCGTAATCAATTTATAAAATACATACATATATTTAAATATTAATTGGGGAGATGTGCTCTCATGGATGCTGGATCCAGCGCTTCTCACTGCTGTAGAAACACCTGCTTTTTATACTGTACATCATGGTAAAGAGATTGGAATGGTGCTGTATATTTAACCTACAACTGCTGGATCAAAATAATTCATTCAAGGTTATGACAAAAAATAAGGCTTGTTTACCTTAAAGTATATTCATGTTCTAAGTTTATTCAAGTTCATCACATTCTATATTACAAATCTTCAGAATACTCTTTGTAACTTGCCTAAAACTTTTATTTAAAAAGTTAATCTTGAGGACACTTTTGTTTTCTGTGATTATTATAATAATGTTACTCCAGATGATGGAACACCATCCCGCATACCGCTATCAAGGAGGCTCCCGACGACAACGACCACGACTCGATCAGGACTGTCTACCCCGAGAACGACTGCGGCTTCCAAGCTCAGCGCTCCAAACGGCAGTGCGCGACCACGGACTCCGACCGGTCTCATGAGCCCAGCCCCTGGGAGGTTTGTTAACTAATTCTTTGCTTTGAATTTATGATACGATCAATTTTATAATTAACTTCGATAAACTAAGTACTGTTATTATAAAATAAAAGATTATTATCTCCAATAATTATTTTGTGTCGATATTGTTTCCAAGGAGGTGATGGACATCACTAAAATGACTCATATTTCATTTTATCTATTTTAATCAGTTCTGATTATGAAAATAAAACATTTCGAAACTAACTAATAATATACACCATTATTTATTTTACTAGTTTTTCTCTGTATTTCATTGTCCGTTGCCATTGTCATTGGTCAATGAAATACGTCACAGAAAGATTTGTTTAGCGTAATAATTATTTTATCTTTGTCATGATTATTAAAATAATTAAAAAAATATAATTAACTTATTCGTTTATCTACATTAATTTATTTTTATTAAAACCTAATAAAATTGTAAATATATCTTTTCATACAGTAGTGGTTTCTTTCACATAAGTTTTACACAAATTATTAAAACATATTTTGATTAATTTCTTTATGTGATATTTTTCGAATAATCGAGAAACCACCGTATATTTTTAAATATAATAATATACATATTGAAACGAATGTACGGATTTGTTTATGCATTGTAAATCTACAGTTGAATATTTGTGTGCCATCTCCGATTAGGTATACCGGCAGTGGCATGTTCAGAACTTCCAGTATACCCACTTTATCTGCGACAGGATCCCTGGCCAGGTACATTCAAGGACAATTATTGGCACCGGTGTTATGTTGTTTCTGTCTATCCCATGCCCACAATAGTAGATTTTGTTTGCAATGTTTCATAGCTTTTCTTCTCTCCTTACGAGGTCCGTGTTTACGTATATTCCATTTTATAAATTCCATTTGCCATTTATCCTATCCTACATAACATTTTCTCATTATTAATCTATAATCTAAAATACCCACTTCATCATTTAAAACATAATTTGTTTTGGCTTTTCTATGTTACCATGTCATAAATATCCTCGACATTCCTGAAACCATATATATACACACAACATTATATGTTAATTTCAAAAATACATAAGCACAAATATTGTGCCATCTTAATAATCATAGCGATAAAAATATGTTCGCGTTCAACAGGAATAAATAGATGTCTCTAAAAAGGATGTAAATCAAAATTTGACAATATTTTATATGGTTACTATGGCATAATAATTGATAAAGTAGTGTACCCAGCAGGGTTTGAGTCTTGGTCGCAAATACATTTTTTTTCTAATTTGTTTTATTTATCAAAAAATTGTGTTAAAAAATCGCAACTCACGATAAAATGTGATCTCATTTTAAAATTAAGTAATATATTCATTTTAAAGTTAGGTTAAAAATATATAACGATTTTTCTTTAAATTTACATATTACATTACATTTTTAAATTAAAACATGTATATGTATATATATACATATACATATATACAATTATCTTTATTTTTCTTTCCTTTCTTTTTTTGTGCGTGTGTTGTGTCTTCTGAATAGGTGTGTATTTTTGTGGTTTGTCTTGTGTTTCTGTAAATTCTACGGAAAGTATTCCCTTCTATTGTTAAGTTTTTACAAAAAATTAAGTATTTTGATATCTCTATTTAACAGGCGCGTGCAGTCTGTATATCAATAGGATTTTTGTTAAAAAAATCAATAATCAATTATGATCAGAAATTCTGATTTACCACAAGCGTAGGTTATTTGATTGAGTGGACTGCCCGCCGCTGCCATTTTAGAAATTCAGATCAAAATAGTTTTATATGTAATTTTGTATCCTAAGTATCATAGACTAAGTTGGTCAAGGCTTAGTCCTCATTCAAGATATTCTGAATCACTTTGGAATTCTGTCACCGCATGATTTGATAGCGCACGGGGGGGCAATGGGAAGGTAGCAATGCCAGATGTGGTTTTACTTTGTAATTTTGCCAAACAAGTTCCACGGCGGTGTTTGATATTTAGAAATATTTACACTAAGATATATTTTAGAATTTTTGCACACTTATGCTGTAGTTAGGTAGAAAATGTAGAACAATGGTGGAAGTTTATATTTATTAATTGTAATATGGTATTCAATTACATGTTATTTATGAAACATAATAAATAAATTATATAAAAATGTTATTTCAAAATGGATGGATATAAATAAAACAATGTTATAACTAACTGTACCTGAGTTATTGTTTCTCTTGAAACTCGAGTAGTGCTAAGAAACTCTAGTAGAGTTATAACCTTGTTTTATTTATATCCATCCATTTTGATGATGAAACTCTACAAAGTTGACGCCGATTCTATCAATAATATGTTAATTTAAGCTTGTATTTGGCTACCATATTGCAGAATATTTATTTTATTTGGTTAAGGTCTACAATGTTTTTTCCACAGCGATGTATATACACTCGTCTTTTGTCCTTGTATTAATATTATTTCTTCTCTGTCTTACCTTCTTGCGCTCTCCGGATGCGTCCACGCACAACGCAAACAAAATCAAAACCCAAAAAACAACAGCAAATCCGCTTCATCCCAGCCCGCATCTCTCGGTCATGAAAGACTTCAAAAACATTCCTCGTCACATTCCCACCCCATCCAGCCGGCCCCAGGCTCCAAGATACCGCTCTTTGTCGGCCCCAACCTTCAGAACGAACGGAGAGAGAAGTCCCGATCGGAATCTCCTCAAAGGAAGCGAGAGGCGCTCCACCAAGATCAGAGGTCCCCCGAAGAAGACTCATCACTATTTAATATATCCAACATTTCCAACGCGAGCAGCTCTAACTCGAGTTACAGCATCTCGGGTGGAGTACAGCCACCGCTGTCGGATGTGACGGGTAGCTGTAACACAGCCACGGAGAGATCGCCCAGCACTGAAAAGCAGCCACGGTACCTACTTGTCGTTTTGGAGAGATTTCGCATCGCCTTTTGATTATTTTCGTTCTTTTTTGTAGAGTGGCCGTTTTAATTTCGCTGTTGGTTTTTAAATTGTGCTTTCTTGTGTTTTATGAGTTTGATACATTTGGCCATTTTTCAATTCATTTTTAATTTTTTTAAGCTGAAATTGAAACTAGATACTTTTTACTATATGTGCCCCATTTTACTGGGCTTCGAAAATAATGATATCTGTAAAATTGTAATATTGCGTACGAGCCAAAATATTAAATACATTTTTTTTTTCGTCATTTTCAGTTACATCTTAAATGACGCAGCTTTTGCACACGCAAGTGGAGATGCGTATATTGTTGTTCATCTTTCAAAGATGCGTATCTAGAATTTGTTGATTTTACAGCAAATGATATATTAACAAACTGTGTGGAATCTTTCACTGTTGAAAAATGATAAAAAAAAAATGCCGATTTCTATAGATAGTTTTTGATTTAAAGACAGTGTGAGGTGTATTGTAGTAGTGTAGTAGTGTAGTGTATTCCATAAATATGTATTAATTATCACATGGAAATAAGAGTAATTATGTCAAAATGTTTTAATGAAATATTACTTCATTGGAATAAAATTCAGATACATCTGTTTGAATGGATTATGTGTTTTAGCAATGTGACCCCAGTCACAACTCAATTTTGACAAAAAACAACATACCCCTTTTTGAAAGATGGACAATGACATGAGTCTTATCAATATTCTTACTATTTTCAAACTAAGTTAAATGCGTGCACTTTGAAAATAGATGGTTGAGTTTCGAACCTCTGACCACTTGCTCACTAGGCTAGCACTTCTGATCACACTGACTATTGTAGAAATTTCTTTGGCTATCAATATTGCGAATAAACTATTCCCACTAGCTCATACGCGGTATTACTCTTAGACGATACGATGGATAACTAAATTTTAGATGCTTTTAAAATTATTTTACATATTTTTTGATCATTATATATTAAATTTCTTTTATTTTTTTAAATAATTACAAATTAATGTAAATCTTGCGGATTGAATTATGTTTTCATTTTTCACAAAAGAGCACAACATCTCATGTACATAATATAATAATCATATTTTTTAACAGCACCGCTTTCAGTGGAGTTTTGTTTCATTTCATGTTTCTAAATCTCCCATTTCAGACATTATTCACAGGTGTTCACATTTTGCACTTTTTACAATTTATTTTTTATTGTGTAGGTTTTGCAGGCGCATGTGGTTGTATGTATAAACAAATTGATGTTTAAAATTATTGTCAAATTTGATTTATTTAAAGGTCTTTTGATTTGCTGGTTTTTGGTGTTAATTTCATTTTGTCATTTATGATGTTGCAGAGAATATTAGAATTTCTGTATAGATTAAGATGTATTATTTCATCAATGTGTTTCTAGTTTATTGGTTTTATACAAACATCTCTCGTTTGGTCCATTCGCGCACCAGATTCATCTCAATCCATTGTTATATATTTTCTTTAAAAAAATATTTATTTAATATGCACTTTGAATACTAATATGAAAGATGTATTTATAATATATACAAATTCTTCATTATTTATTTCACTTTGCACGTTGGTTATAATACAATGCATTTATATGTATTATATTTGTTTTTTAAATATACAATATTATTCTCAATCTTCTATGCTTACATTTTCAATACTTTAATTTTATAAAGTTAAAGATTTATTTTAAAAAATTATTTAATATTTACATAACAAAAATTAAAAGTTGCACGTCGGTTCGATTCCACGTACAGTTGAACTACCAAGTTTTTTTTTAACATTCCTTGTTTTTAAATATGTACCATATATGTATGTAAAAAATATATTATTATTGCAACATATTATATTAATAGTATTATCTTCTTCTTCTAACTATGGCTTGTCCTAACCTAACCTGCACCGACGTACGATGTTCCCAGGAGTGGATCATTTCACAGACCTGGCGAGGCGCCCCCGTCTATATGGAGGACCCCGGGATCCTCTAAGATACCAGTTTTCTCAAAGGAAATTACTAACACAACTAATATTAGTAATATGAGGTAAACATTACCAAATCAAACAGTTTATTTTGCCAAGTTTATATATTTTATATTATATATATTTGTTTTTTTAAATATTATAGTTTTTTTTTTGTTATATTTAAGTATGCTACATATTTAAACATTAGATTTAATCTCATTCTTCTTTCACGCTTTATTTCATCATGTTTCTCTCATTTTTAATTTATTATATTTCATTTACAAATCTAAATATTTATAGAATGCAATTGTTGTACAAGTGCTGCGTGAAATTTACTAAATTATTATCAAAATACTTGTATTTTGTCACATCACCACATTACAAATATTATTTCCACAACTAAAATGATCGCACATCCCATTTAGAGCGAGAACGCCATCAGGCAGCAGCACGCCGGTGCTGCCGGGTCAAGCGACCGCGGCATCGCGCCTCCTGCGCAAGGGCTCCAACGCATCCGAGTCCTCCACGGCCGCCGGCAACGCCACCGCGGCCAATGGGAGAAAGACACCGGTCCGGAGCTCTGCCACCCCGGACAGAAACATTCACAGAGAACCGTTCAGACTATAAACGCCATCCGAAGTCTCCCATCCGTCTGAGCTAGAAAATCATTAGTTATTGGGTTTTTGGAACACAAATTTTCAGTTTTACATAATTTTGTATTCTGTGATATTTATTTGTAACTTTGAAATATCTTCTTTTATTTTTTTCTACCGATATTATTTTCAGTAAAATAATAAAGATTTGTACCTTTCCTTTTAAAATATTAAGTGTAATAATTTGTGTTCTAAAAATGCGGTACTTTTTCCACGTAAACGGATTATTTTTTGTAGTTTTGAAATGTTTTGAAAAATCACTTCTTGCCATATTAAGAATATTACTTTTAAGCCGTTGATTGTATTTTTTTAGTAGGATTTTTTTACACAATTGTCATTTTCTAGTTCAGACGTGATGTTAATTGTAACGCACATATTAAATGTGTGTTTTTTTGCGTTTCTTCCAATGCAATTGGATGAAACATCTTGAAAGATCTTATACACTGTTATGTTTCAATTAAGATGAACCGTACAGCTACGGCTCCTTTGCAGTTCAAAATTTGTGATGAAATTTATGATACCATCCTTTGATACGATGCAACATTTTAAATTTCATCTCAAATGTTAAATGTTCAGTCTTTTAATATAATAATTATAATATTTGCCATCCATCGTGCATTTTAATGAAGAAAATTTAAATCAATATATTTTTAATTCTATTCTCTTGTATTTTAAAAGTACTGAACCATTTTTTAAATTTATATTGTTTCGTAATGAATCATATTTTATAAATTGTTTTAAATTTTCTCCATTGAATGTAGCTCAAAAGGTGCTCTTTTTATTTAATTAACTCTTTCGCACTTGTACAATTATTTCAAGTCAAAGTTTCGAACCAGAATATTGATTGCAGATGTTTTAATGTCGAAGATTTTTACATATTATTCAAGCCTACAATTTTAAAAAATGTTATAAAGTGAAATAGGACGTATAATTAATAGCCTGCTAAAATATATCCAAATTTTTAAACATTTTTTTTACGTACTACTATAAATGTATTGTACTGTAGATACATCCAAATTCGCTATCATTACAACAACAAAAAAAACTGTATTTTTGCTTGATTCCGTTATCAATGTTCTTCATGGTAATTATAATAAGAAATAACGGATATGAATCAGCACCGTGTCAAAAAACCATATAGTTAGTATCAAAAAGTCATGTTTTTATTCAAATATAATTTAGGGACCATTTTTTTTTTTTGCGTTGGTTTGCCATCAAAATTGATAATTTTCTAATTTGTTGAAACCGACGATTCCATTTCGAACGTTTGTAGTTTTGTTCATTTGCTATTGAACGATTCACGAATGCTTGCGGTTTCGTTCATTCGCCAGTGGACGATCGAAAAATATTTGTAATTTTGTTTATTAGCCGGTGAACGATTCGTAAATGTTTGTACGCTTCGAATTTCAATGACGAATCGCGCGGAAGCTTAGTTTTTCTAATGTGATTTTAATTTTAAAACCGAGTCCGTTTGATGGTCGCAGTACGCCAGTTGCGACAGTCATTTCGTTCTTTATACAATTATTTAACTTTAATCACTTTACAAATTAACAGACTAATAAGTTTTAATAAACATATACAATCATTATTATTTTCACCTTGTTATAATTAATGTTTTTTTTATTTTATTTTTAATATACTTTAGCGTTTAGAGTGAAAGAATGCTAGTTACTCGTTGGACGTTTTGTAAATATTTAGACTTGCGAGGCAGCGATCAGCACAACAAAACTAATTTTGCATTAAAATATGATGAGTAAAGAAAATTTCATCTTCAGTGTATTCCATACGCCAGTGGTGTACGTTAGAAAATGCATCTTTTCATAATTTGCAATTTATTTTTTCCATTTTTATCCCATACGCCAGTGAGATAAATTTGTGTAAAAATTTAACAATTCATTGTAGCCAAAATCATTAATTTTGTATGTAAATTTTTGCTATTTAAATATAGTGCATTTTTTTCTTTTTTCTTAGCCTAGCTCATTTCGGGCATTGGTATATTTTACCGAACATCTTTTTGAATATTATATTTGATAAGATAAACCTTTATTTACAAAGGTAGAATCATTTTTATTATAATTATAAATATATATTGTTTTTTAAAGAAATTTTCATGTAAATTATTTGGCACTTTTTGTATGTGCGTATACATATATAAATATTGATTATTTTTCTTACGACAATTTTCTAATTGATTGTATATTTATTACTTCCGCTGTCTGTTGAATATGTTCACACAATATGTTATACATTGTGCAGTTATACTTGTCATAGTGGTAATTCTTTTGAGTTTTAATATTTTTTTAATTTATAATCTTAAGTTTAACTTATTTTAAGCCAGCCGTGTTATAATAATTATTTAATTTCCTCAATTAACAACAAAAATAAACCAATTAATAGCCCCCCCCCCTGCCATTACGATGCGGGGTAGTGTGGATTTAGTAAATTCGTGTTTTTAATTTTTTTAATTTTGTTCTTTTTATAAGCTTTGTAATACTTATACATACCTTATAATGTTTACAAGAAACATTCAATGTAATTGAAGAATTGCCTTACCAATATTGCTTATGAACAGTGTTTTCTAAAAATAATCAAAACTCAGTCCACACTCAACTATTCTAATAAATTAAAGAGTTTTTAATAATACTGCAACTTGTTTTATTCCACATTCACCCCTTTCCTTCACCTTCATCTTCACCTTCACCTTCAGCTATCAGATGTAAACTGAGATATTACAAATAAGATGAAAGTGTGAGGGTTGCCAGCAAAATAACATACTAGACCAGCATTTCTGTTCTTTGTTTTCTGAATTTGTGTATTTGAGAACATTGTCGCTCCACATTACCTTTGGCCTGCTTCAGTTCCTGCACTCTGTCAGTCTTACCTTTGGTGTCGTCGCTGTTTGGCTCAACATCATGACTTAACCATTAAAGTTTTGATAAATTTTGAAATTTTTAGCTCACTAAACAAAGTATGTACAGAGCTTATAGTTGCAAAGTAATTGTGCATCTAATAAAAATGCATGAACTAATAAAGATTTAATGTATCAAAGGGTCTAAATATAAAATATCTTGAAATTGATGAATGTCGCCGTACACATAAGAAAAATGTCATCAACATGCGAGACCCCCTTGCGACACTGTATATCAGTTTTTACAATTGTTGATAGATAGACGGAGATTTGACCATCTTCATTTTCAGTGTCGATAAATCAGCATTTTTAAAACAACATTCCTTTAAAGCTTGCATTAATATAAAAATCCTTAAATTAACCAATACACCAAAAAGTACAAGTAATAATACTACATTCCATTTTGAAATTATGTTTAGTAGTATTTTATATGGTTGTTTAATATACTACTCCATGCTCAAGAAGATATACAACGTTAAGGCATTCATAACTCAGATCTGTCCAAAACCAATATCAGTGTTGTTACAAGGGTAGTCTCATATGAAGACAGAAGATTAAGTTAATTTGTAATAATCATGTTCTAATAAAAATAATGTTTCATCACAGACCAGTAAATAAATATACATGAAATAAAGTGTACATATAGGAGAGGGGTTCGGAATATTAATTACAAACATTTGTGGAAACATAAATCCGATAGTTTATGACACATTTATGCAACAGTAAAAGTATTTACACTTCGAATATTAAATCTTTCTGTAAACGAGGTGTATTTTTTTACATTAATACATATTGTATTGTCAGGGTTTAAATTTTCGTTCCAATCGAGTTGTATATTTAAAAAAAGTAGCGGAGCTATATGATTGCGTAAGTGGTACCAAAGTAATTGCGTGACTGTGTGTTCCATCATATTTATAACTAAATATGGAATCTTTGAAAATTTTTTTATTAAATAGAGGGTCCGCAGACACTAAACATTTTTATTTTACTTGAATACTTTATCTTCTTGAAGCTGAATATACATTTTCCAATGATGTTTCAGAGCTGATATATCAGTTTCATCAAGGTCTTCAAATTAGTGCACCACGAAATTCCTAAAAATTGTAAGTCAGTTTTTCCCTTCACTTCTTACACATTTTTGAACATGGTTATAAACACGGAATAAAATTTCATTTCCTTTTCAGATAATAATTTATTAATATTTCTAAAAATCACAATTCTAATTTAAACAATAACAAAATAATTCGTTTTCTGAGTTCCGTTACACTTGCCTGCGACGTGAATAATGTAAAAAAAATATTGCACTTAAATATTTTATTTACACATGTGGTTATACATTACACGCTAATATCTATAATTTCACATTAGTTGAGTACAATTGCCGATCAATAATATTTATCGAAAGACATCATCCGACAACAGGTTAGCTAAAGGACTAGTGCTGAATAGCTAAAGTTTCATTTCTACTGCTAATCTGATTATTGACTTATGATCCAAGATTGTTAATATTTGTAAAACTAATAATATCTTTAATAAATGTAAATTAATACCATTTTACCATTCAAGTGACTGAAAATTATGAAGTTTGTGACAAATATTGTTTTTTCACCAAAAAAACCATACCATCACTGTAGACTCTTAATTATTCAGGGTCACATTAACGGAGGTATAATTTATTTTAATAACATTTCGAAATACACATTATTTAAAATGTCAAAATTAGTTTTCATTTGATCACATAATATGTACCAGAAAATTAAACTGTTTTTCTTTAGATGCAAATTATTTTTACCAAATTTTTTTCCCCGATAATCGAGTCTTAATTAGTCGAAAATAAGGTTCTCAAAAATATTTTATACACAGATCAAATTGGCAGAACATGTCAAAAGTATGTACTTCTTTGTTTTAGATAAGCTTAAACTATTTTAAAATCTTTAAAATATTACGTGTATTTGGTATCACACCCCTGGTAGCATCAGATCAACAAGATTGAATAAAATATTGTTATATAAACTTATTTTACTTTTAATAAATTGCTTTTTTTAAATTCATTTCACTATCAAGTTGTATAGTCGAGCCACCTCCGAAAGAGATTATCGACTAGCGGTCGATAAAATTGATCTTCATTTATGAAATCACTCAAATAATGTTTGTATTGCTCACATTAATTATATTTTGTTTATATCTTTGATACATATTTTTACATTTGTAATACAATACACAGTATATACACTTTATTAACATTTTAAAATCAGATTTGATAATACTTTAACTGCAAGAATTCCATCTACACAAATTAAAACAATTGATGAGAATATTTGTATAATTAAATAGCATTTAATAGTGTATTAATAGATGATCATTAAATTCATCTCCTCTTGTACTAGTAATAGTAAAAAACTATTTTTATGATGTGCATTTTAATGCTAAAAATAATTTTATATTCAAATTTTGATGAACTCTTAGGTTACGTGTATATATATACGTACTCTGTATGAATTTTTGGACTTTCAAACACTACATATAAAGTAATGCTTTTAACAATTATGTATTGAATTCCGAGTAAATATACAATATTTGTTTAAAAATTGTAGACAAATAATGTAGAAGCACATTTTAATGGCGAGAGTACATTGATCAGGACAGTATGTATTAGTTGTGTCATTTTATTCTGTGTAAAAATACATTAGGTAATGAATTTTAGATCGCTTCGCAATCAATTCTATACTGTCGTTTACGCAATTGCATGTACACGCACCATAAAGGTTACGTCTTTACATAAGCTGTCGGCTGTCAATGATTTTTGTAACTTTTTGCAATTTAAATCACATGGCTAAAATTGTAGTTAATTATTACACAAACAAGAACTTGAATTACCTTAATTATTTATTTTAATGTATTTAATATATTTTCATTAATGACACAGTTTTATTATCATATTTTGGATATCTGCAGGAGAAGAATTATGATTACAGCAAAAGTTATTCGAGTTACAGAAATTATAATAAAGCTTCTGAATTCATATTTTATTATATTTATTACCTAAATAAAATGCAGTCAAAATAATGAAAATTTATTATTAAAATTGTGACAAACGCACGACTGGAATGAACTTTTTAATATTTACATCTAATCATATTCAGACATTTTGCTTTTTGGTGTTTTCATTACATTTTATGTATCTACAATACAACAGCAGTTACTGTTTCGAAGAATAATAAATACAGCATTAATGCATTAATTAAAATCAATTCATATTATGAAAGCAGGCACCACTAGTGCATACGTATGAACGCACAAATTGATGTATTAATACACCCCCCACCCCTGCCAAAAATTTGTAACTCAAAAAATACGTAACAAAAAATTGACCAAATAAATAGGTCATATACGTTACACTCATAAATATCACTTATTAGAAATTTACATATTGGAAAAGCCATAACAGCAGGGTAATTAAAACTCACCCTTTTACTGTGAATATAAACATTAATGATTATAATTGCGCACTCGTGCAGAGATGGGTTGGGGCAGGGGGCTCGCATGGACCCCTCGGTAAATTGACTTGGATCAGTGAGTTTGTTAAATCAAAAAACTTTTTATTTTTAAATCAGTACCATTTCATCTGTTAGTAAGATTTCTTTGCCTTTTTGAAATACCTTGTTAAGTACTTTATTTATAACAATGCTTAAAATAGTTGATGTTTGATATATATATATATACATATATCACTTTCAATTATTGGGAAAGAAATCAACCACGCCATGAACCGACAGCTCTGAGACAACACAAGTCTCTTTTTAATTGTATTAGCAGCTCACGCCTGCGCCTTTGTAGCGAACCATTACCTTTTCAGTATCACACATACTTAGAGACAAAATATAGTTTTGCAATAATTAATTTGCATTCTATTGTTTTAAATTAATAAAATTATTTCTTTAACCCCAATTTATGGCAGGAAAAAAATGGATCCTCTTTCATTTTTATTGACTATATTGAGGAGCTTATAAATACTGAAATTAAGTAAAATAGCAAACTCCCCCTTCAATACAATTATATCTAGTTGTATTTATAGACAATCTAATTAGAAATGGAGTAGGTATTATAATATTAAGGATGTTTGAAAATACCAAGATTACAATATTTAAAATTTATATTCTGTGGGATACATTAAACTTTGTTCAGGTCAAAAAAATGTTTTCACTTTGTTAGAATTTTTAAATTATAATAAATTCCTTCAATAAATTATATAAAAATAACTAGTATTGCTCTTTTTATTATTTAATTATAGTGTGTTGCAAATCTGAACGCTGATCTGTCATGACTTAACAACTATCCAGGACCACCGAGTAGCTCACAACTGTCTTCTTGATGCACTTGTTGATTACGTCCAACGACCTCTGTATGGACTTCCTTTGATCCTCACAGATTTGCTGCTCCATCAAGAGAATTCTCATCTGATTGCTGAGCTGTCCAGCCACACCTTCCTTGGCTCTGATCTCCTTCTTCAGGCGATCATTCTCCCTGTATAACACGTTTCTCTCTGCTTCACAATCTGAAATTTTTTTATGAAAGCAAGGTTTAAATCGCTTTTATTATTACTTTTACACCTATGGCTATTAGTAAATGATTTATAAAGTAAAACTACTTTAGTCACAGTGCAGTAATTTCAATTGGTCTTCAAGGGTATGGTCATGTGAATTAGAAATGAAAATTATTATCATTTTGAATTATCAAAAATACAAATGTATTTCCATGGGAATCTGAAAGCACTTGTCACTTTTAGTCTGTGTTCTTCTTAAAAACATAATTTTAATAATGAGAACAATTTTTTGATAATTGAACATAGATAACAATGTTTCACAGTAGAAACAAAAACACAATTGAAGTGAAATTTTTTAGCCTCAGAATATAATTGCAGTAAAAATACAAATGAATCATTTTGATGAATGTAATGTAAATTTTGAACTAATGTAATTTGTCTCCAAAAAAAATGTTGGACTTGTATTTATATTCAATTAGGTATATGTGATTTCATAATACTATAGGTAGATTGTTTTAAATATTTTTATAATCATTATTTCTGATTCGATTCGAGCATTAAAAAGATATGAAAGATTAATAAAAAGAAAAAGAAAAATATATTGTAAAAATCAAGATAATTATATAAATTATTAACTTATTTGAATGTGTGAACAGAAATACATACTTTCACTATGAATTGTATGGAGAAGACTTTTTATCGAAAAAATATTTAGTTGCTACCGGAATTCAAACTTGGAGTTCTCATCTATTACAGAATATAAGTTCAAAATCAGTTGAAAATGTCTTTGATTGGTTTAGCGAAAATGGCGAATGCTCTCCGAATCCCGATAGCAACTAAATATTTTTTAGATAAATAGATCTTTTCTGTATATTTTTCTAGTTGATTAATTTAATTTGTATTAAAATTATATCAATAATTTAATTCTTTAAAAGAACCATGCATAATATGAATGTTTAAATCACCATCGTTATATCTTCTGTAAGAGCTCAGAACCGTCTCAATCCCCGGCCACGGAAAAAGTGACGGAGAAACTTCATGTGTCGAATAATTAAGAAATCCCTGAGCACGTTCGTCGCAATCTATCTCGTGCAGTGAAGTAACTCTCGTAACATCTTGTCCCGGATTCTCATAAACATCTTCGCCACCAATACCAGCTGCGCTGTTCCTCGGCTCGTCCATAGAAGTCGCTGGTGATATGTCAACAGTATTAAAGTCCTGCGTCGACTTTAATGAAATTATTTTTGTTACATTAGGAATGCTGAGTTGTGGAACTATTTGGAAGTTGTCACGCACATTTTCTCTGTGATTGGATGGTGTTTGCTGCATTTCATTGGAATTATAAACATTTTCCAACGAAATTTGTTGAATTCCTAAAAAATTAAGGCTCTTATTTGCCATGTTTGATAGCTTTGAAATTTCACTAAAATTTCTTTCAGCAAGCAGAGGTATTTCATTGCCTTCGTTTCCAAAGTCGTTGTTGTCCTTTTTGTAAATATTGTCCAACTTTTCTTTGATCAGATTGTTGTTTTGCTTGACTGACTCTTTGATTTTGGTCATTATTTCTAACTGACCCCTGGTGTGCCGATCTATGGAAGAATCTAGGTGTGCATTTTTTAACTCGGGTATATTCTGCGCTTCAAATGTTTTTTCAAAATATTCTATTAATGCTGATGGTCCATTTCGTTTCTTTCTGTCTTTTAATACATTGTGCCACATCTTTTCATGTTCTAAAAGAGAAACACAATATTTATAAATGATATTTAAAAAGTTCACTCACATTAAAACTTTATCTGATAAACACATCTGTATTTAGAAATTGAAGTATTGTTATTTATTATTTTTTAATAACAGAAAAACAATAAGCATATCAGGAAGCTATGTTGAGTTTGCACAATACAACTAGGGAGGCAGAATCGAGAGGGAGTTTACTGTACTTACATATGGAGTTGAGACGTGGACCTTCACCGTTAATATTATACATCAACTGTTGCCCAAAGAGCAACGGAAAAGACTATTCTTAGAATACTTTCTGAGAAATGGAGTATCTAACGTACAAATTCGCTATAGAACCAAGGTAACCAAAACAAAGTTGCTCAAAAAATCTGCCTACTCAAGTGGACTGGACATATTTGTTGAAAAAATGACAATTGCATTGATAAAATAAGTGTTGACCATTCTCAAGCTCGATAGAGCAACAACATCTGAAGAGTGGCAGGCAATAGACAGATGAGAAGGAGTGGAGACAGAGAGAATTGGAATTCTCAGAAAGGCCTAAATCTATAAATATTATAGATTTATTAGGCCCATAAATATTAGTAAAAGAATAAATAAATCTTCACAAACCTAGTTTATACTTTTGTGATACCATTCCCAATTTCAGTTCATTGAAGAAAACAATTTTGTCCGTGATCTTGTCAATATTTTCCATGTTTATAGAGTTGTCTGTGATTTTAGGTACGGGCAAACTAATCGGTTGAACCCCATATATCATGGAATCTATATTTTCTATTTTTTTTGGCAGCCTCTCCAAAACAGCCGCTACGCAAGCCGAATTTACCGAGTCTGATCGTAAACTTCTCTCCAATCTATCCAATTCTTTTTCTGAAATGAAATTACAAGCATGAAATGAACTATTTAAATGTGTTTATACAATGCTTCAAAACATGAATGAAGGCAAAAAGCCCTCATCATAGTGATACCAATCACCAAACATAGACATAATGTAATGTTATCAAAAGTGTAATTAAAATAAGACTGACCGTTTTTTTCTTTTTTAGTTGTTAGCCCAAATGCATTCAGAAACTCCAACTTTCCTTGGCCGGTGTCTAGAGGTATAGTTGACTTTTTACTTCTAGATTTATTATTTGTTCTAACTTCTTCATCAGACTGTGAATCACTGTCTTCATCTGAATAGAAATAGTGACATCCCAAAAATCTTTCGCTTTCTTTCAAGTTGTTACAAATATTTTCCTTCTCTATTGTTGCGTGAAAATTATTTGCGTTATCATTTTTGTTCTGCAGTTCCCTCGCGAGCACTTTTCTCTTTTCTCTTGACCTCTTTCGCTTTTCTGCCAAGTCTATAGAACTTACGACATCTTCAGAATCTATTTGCTCACAATTTTGAATGTGCATCGTGTTTGGTATCTGATCTTCCATTTGTTCTATAGATTTTATGATATTTTCTTGATCTAATTGTTTATTCGCTATTCCTATCTTATTATTATTCTTCCAATCCAGAAACTGATCAGCAGGTTTTGTTAGCAACATCGCTAGTTCACTGTTGAAGAAAGTCGGCTTCATTAAGTTAACTCTTCTGGTAGAGCCCGAGTTGTTGTCCAGGAACAAAGGTACTTGATAAACTATTTGATTATTTACAAGTTGTCCAATGTTCGTTTGAGGATTTGAATCGCAAATCTTCATGTTTGATTTATTCAGTAAGCTCTGTAAAACAGTGCTCTGTTTGCTTGAGTCGGTTCCATTATTTTCTTTAACAAAGGAAACTGGATGTGTAACGGGATTTACTGATCGAAATGCGCTGACCATGACTTTGTTTTGCGGAACTATTTGATTGTTGAATTCAGATTTATTACTAATCGAAACGGTGTCAGTTTTTCCAGAAGAAGTTTCTTCTGTTGTTAGTTGTGAATTCACAGTATTTTTATTCAGAACCATGAAGTTGTGATTCGGCTGTAGATTGACATTGCTCATGTATAAAAAATTTGGTTGAACTACAAGATTTGATTTTGACGTGGCTTCTAGTGCGGTGTTTTCATTTTGTAAAACTTTCTTGGATTGCATCGAAGGAATGGCTGAAGTTTTACCGGCAATCGGTTGAGACTTTTCTTTGATGACAATCTTATTTCCGTATATTTGATTTTCAGTTATCAAGTTTTCAAAGTCGTTTTCGTCATAATTATCTTGGTGCAGCCTTTTTAGGGCAACAACCTTACTGTTGGTTTCGGGAACAGTCCCGGCCACCTGTAAGCATTCTTTAGAATTTTGGATTGTTGACACTTGGTTGGTATTCACTTCATCTTTGACATTTCCGTTAGAAATCAAAATAGAATTAGGATGACTTGGTTTTGATGAAATGGCGAGCATGAACTGGTTTGTAATGTGTGTGGTGGGAACGAGTACAAACTTCTTTTTTAACTCCTTGTTATTTTTATCTTGAAAGTTCTGAATACCTTTTGAAGCATCTGCGGAATGTTTGTCCGAGAATGGTCTCGTGGTCATTAAAGGTCTGCTGGTTCTCGCACACACGTTACTCGTTTCATTCATCGGTTGAACGATATTATAATTATTTGGTAACGGGTGATTTTGAGATGTCACTATTAAGGTATTTTCTCTGATGTTGGGTTGATTCCTCGTCAGAGCGTCCACCATCTGAGAGCTAAAATTGGTAGCAGACTCAGCAATGACTTGGATTGAGGAGTTGTCACTTGTTGCGGGCATTTTGATGATGCTTTGCGGATGCATTACCGCATTATTTTGCAGAAAAAAATTCTGCTTGGAGTCCATTTTTAAAAACATTTTTTGTGAGTCTAATTGATTTTTATTATTTGGTTCTAGTCCAAGTATTTGTTTATTTTGAACTTCGTTTGATTTACTTTCACTAATTTCACTTCCTGTTAAAGTTTTTGGTGGCGAAGCTTTGGAATAACTAACATCATTGTGAGTATTTATACTTCTCATATCTATTTTACTAATAGGAATACTGGTTTTTAGACTAAATACGTTGTCTACGTTTTTTTTTGAACTGGATGGAGGTTTAGTGATAGTGCGTATCGCAGGAGTCGGAAGGGCATTTATTTTTCGATATGCTGATTTCTTTTCCGACTCAATATTCAAATTAATAGAAGATGATTTATCCATTTTGATTGACGTGATTCTCTTTAAAGATTCCGTTTGCATCATTATCGGATTTTTGATGATACCTGACAGTGTCTGAGAACTATTTTCTTGGTGTCTATTATCAATGTGATTAATTACTGTTGGCGCAGAATCTGTCAGGACCCTTTGTTCATTGTCTAAATTTGTACTTTGCATGGTACTACTCTGCGTATTTATTTCATTATCATTTTGGGTGGTCGCTGCAGCAACAGGCTGATCCAAGTTTATAATGAGCGTCGTGTTATCTTGAGAGTTTGACAATTGATTGACAGGAGTAACAGCAGGATACTGAATTGTCTGAAATGGTGTGAATCCTTGGATCGGATATGTTATGTATGTTCCGTACGCTGGATACACCAACTGTTTGCCTAATGTAGAAGGGTTAGGATTTGGTATAGACGAAGGTGATATGAGAATGTTCAAAGGTTGATTGTGGTACGGATATATATTCTGCACAGTTTGGTTGTTTCCATCGCTTGACGTTTGCATCGGCAGCTGCAGTGTCAGACCATCACCGGGACCGAGAGTGCTACCGCTTGCTACCGGAGCTAATGGCACTGCCGGTGCTAACGGGGCAGACGTGATGTTCTGCGCTAAAGGCTCCTGCTGGAATGTTATCAGATCTGTCACCGTTCCACCTTGAGTTGTTGGCTCAACGATCAGCTCCCTGGCTGAAACCAAGCATCATAGATCAATGTGAAAAACTACAACTTTTATCTACATTATATTTTTCTATCATTATAATTTAAATTATCACAGCGGCGCGATTCAAAGGTGAGCGAAAAACCAATAAATTTTTAAAACAAATATTTTAACACCTTTTTCCGGTGTTGTGTATTTCAATTTCCTATTTCAGAGCCACCTCATAATCAGGCCAGTGTGGTGTCAAGCAGTTTTATTTCTGTGTCTACAGAATGTATTTCTTTTCAAATTATGTGGTTTGAAATAATAATAAAGAAAATAAATAGGAATAATAAAAATCAAATATAACATGTTATGACAAATATTTCAGATCACATTTTCGATTCCCGTTTGTTAATAAATTCTATAATTTTTATATTTGTTGAAGATTGATTTCAGATGCGGATTTAATCCGAGTTTTGTTCGTTGGCTTATTTTTCATTAAATTAAATAACATATTTTATTAATTTTAATAAAATCAAATTTTAATTGAGAAGTTGTGATTTTAAAACATGGTTCCTTGATAATTAAAACAAATTTAGGGAAATTTAAAATCCTTCTAATGAAAAAATAAAGATTACTCGCTTAGAAACGTTTGTAAATAAAATTTGACGACTTTTTATATGGCCATTATGGCTTTATTTGTAATACTGGCATCAGAAAGTTTCGGGTTTGAGTTCCATGGTGCAGTCTGACTTTACATTTACAATCACGGAACCGTAGAAACTAAAATAAAAGATTTTATCAAACGTGACACTTTCAAAATTAAATTCTAAATGGTAATATTTTGACAGTTCAGGTATAAATGAATTTTAAATATTTTATGAAGATGTCTTCCAATGAACGCACGGGTCCACAGATTAGCTCATCGTATTATATGAGCTAGGTAATTTAATTCTGACTATTGTACAGACATTTTACTTTGACTATCTTCCTAAAGCATAAAAAGAATATCTTCATCCATTTCAATTGTGGTGAGATTGATAGCAATCATGACCAGGTCAGGCGGTAAGCTAAATTGATATATTTATTAAAGATTGGTAGAATTAATAAGTTCTGTACTCAGAAAAATATGTGACGAAAAAATGACCAAACAAATACCACCGTTACCATGGCGACTACATATTTTATTCAGTACCTATAAACATATTACCTATTGACACTTTTTAGAAATTTGCATGTTCTAGAAGTCACATGATCAAAAATGAATATATGTCCCGACACAGCCCAGTTTATAGATAAAGAACTATTTGTGAATTCAGTACCTATCTACTTAAAAATTTGAAATATTACGTACCCAGTACTTATCTACACAAAGTACAATGGTAAATAACTGTTTTCTAACAAATATAATATAAAAATGTCAAAAATTGGTATAAAAAAGTATTCAAATTTCATTCCCTCTTTAGGTCTTAATATTGATTACATGATGAGAAAACTAAAACATATTGTTTATACATCCTAAATGTACTTTTATAGTGTGTGTCCACCGACGAGATTTGCCTTGAAACTTGTTTTGAGACGTGTCATTCATTGTATTTTGTTTGCACAGCAAAATGATCACTAATTCATACTGACATTTACCAAAAAATCTCTGAGACAAGAGAGCAATGTCTCATCTTTGTACATGAACCGTTATGGTACCCAACCATGACTCAAAATCATCTTGAAAATTATATTTTATGTAAATAATTGAATAAATTTACTAATTATTTAATTCAATTAATTTCTGTCCGAGAAATATGTTTTTAAATTGATGGAGGGTAACCTGCATAAAAATATTTATGATATATAAGGAAAACAGTCAGTCAAAGGTATTTTTTTTGTCAGACTATGAATTTTTAACTGCTCCAAAAGTCTTTAAACTCTAATAACATCTACGTCTGTAATCCATTAACTTTCACTTCTGTAATCCAATAACTCCCATGTCTGTAATCCATTAACTTTCACTTCTGTAATCCAATAACCCCCATGTCTGTATTCCAATAACATACACATCTATACTTCAATTACATTCACAATGGACTTATGACTAAAATATTTTTATAGGTGCACTTGAAAATTTGTATAACAGAGACAGAAATGATGAAGATAATTGAAATATTGCATTCTCATCTTAACTGAAATTTATTATTAAGAACACATTGTTGCATTTTCATTGCATTGCACAAAAGTTGCATTTTCAGATCATAGTTCTGTGGTATTTTAATATGTACAAACTAAATGATCAACTAGAAAGATACAATAGAACCTCAGTTTACAAAAATTCTGATGAAAAAATGCTTCAGTTTGAGAACAGAATTTTGGTTTACGAACAGGCAGGCAGTCTCAGAAATCACTACGGAAGAACTGGAACAACTTCTTAATGACCAGAAAAAGACGGTGATAGAGGAAATATTATTTTCAGAGACTGATGAACGAATGGGAGATGTTCCTAGGTCCTCGATTCACAAAATGTGTGTGAAATGGAGTAAGATACAGTTTTGTGGAAAAATTTCATCCTGATAAAACTTTATCAAATGTGTTATAAATTAGTCTCATTTCCGCAACATTATAGAAGAATCAAATATTGTTGGATAGGCTTTTCGTGAGACAGAAACCTGATGAACTTCAAGCAGCCAATGTTTTCATGGAAGGGGAGTCTCCTTCCAAACAATAATACTTTAAAACTACATATTCTGTAAGATAAGTTCAAATAAAGTTTGTTTTTACATTTATTCCTTTCATTTTATTACTTCCAATTCCATTTAAGTGAAAACCATGAATTTTTATTACTTTTAAGAAGTAGAAAATAAAAATGATAAAGGGCTATTTTCTTGAGGTCTTAAACAGATTAATACATTTTACATTGATTCTTATGGGAATAATTGTTTAGGTTTACGAATAAAGTTCATAAACCGAGGTTCCACTGTATACAGAAAAAAAATTATCTATCAAAAAAATATTTAATGCTATCGGGATTTAAAATCTCGTGAAGATGTACAATGTGCGTGTTGATAGCACCAGTAATACAGGATGTGTGTGAAAAACATGACATGACCATGCAAATCAGATGCTAAAAGATGGGCCTATTAGAAGCATCAACAATTGGCGAGCTTGTTTGAGAAGATGTGTGAATGTGGATGAGGCAAGATTTGCATCAAGACGGAAAATTTGTCAAGAAGTCAAAATATGATGGTAAGTTAGTTAGCTCATTTGAAGATTGTTCTAGAGCTGTGGTGAAACTACAAAGATTGGGGCACAATGTAGAATGAAAAAATGAGTCCTTCAAATAAGTATTGTGTATAATTTATATGTATTACGTTGTCTATTAAACAGTAAGAACAAAATTAATCTCTTAGCACACTAACGGCGGGAAGGATATTGATACTATTTACGTAAAGTTTTTTTAAATTGAAAATATGTAATTAAACTCCATCATTTCCTTTGGATATTATATTGCATTCTGTAGATGAGATGTCAAATTACTATATACATATATAATCATATTGTTGGAATTGGAGAGCCCATTGAACAGCCTCGCATCCACTTGACAATTTATACTCAAATCAAACACATCAATATGATGTGTATAAGATATCAAAATAATAATTTGGTTCAAAGAAGTCCATCGATTCATGTTAGATATCAATGGGCTCTGTATCACACTCAATTGTATGTGTTCAAAAACATTTAAGGATGTGTAAAAAATGTATCTTTGCCGTCAACCTTTGTTTTATATTTAGGGAATCAAAGAACTTCAGTTGAAATGTGATGTTATATGGGTTCACTAGTGGGTATTTTCGACTATAACTATTATTTGTTATGATATTGATATATAGCTAGGACGCCCAATGATAACTATAAGAAATTTTATTAAAATATATTCAACGGTTTATGAGATATGGCGAATTTACAAAAATATATATTTTTTGCAAAGCTCTTGTTTACCCGCATTACGTCACCACCGGTTTGCGCGGGAAGGTACCTGACGGAAATGTGTTAATATTCACACTATCATGAAAAAACATACCTAAGTGTTTGCAACTTAAATAATACTTGCATACGCATGAAAAATATATTTTTAAATTTTATGACTCTTGCTTCGTGTCACTTATTATTAACGCTGGGAAAGGTATTGACACTCAAAATTAATGCCAAATGAGTTGTAAGGCAAACATTTCGGGCCTCTATCTGACGTGGGCCCCAATGTGCTGCATTAGCATGTTACGCCACTGTTCAAGAGGTGTATAGTTAGGAATGAAATGTGATTGTATCGATTAATAAGGCGCTTGCTTCACTTTAGAGTTATTGGTACAGGGTGGGTGGGACAATGATCATTGGGTGCCACTTATAACTAACGGTTTTATGCATTTTCTTAAATTATTTAATGATTTGGTCACTATTTATTGATATTGATATTAAGACAAAACGATCACAACTGGCGGTCGATGCCTGGCATTCAGATTTGGTAATAATTAAAGATAAATCCTTCTATTTTTGGTACAGAAAATGATCTAAAAATACCAAGACATAACCTAATAAGAAATATTTTTTTATATCCAGAGGAATTGATTTATATCTGAATGGGTTAAACGTTGTTTGAAGCTCTTGTGTGCTTGCAATAAATTAAGTATTTTTGAGAAATTTTTTAAAATCAAAGAATATGTTTCACAACACTTAAACAGCTCTTTTTTTCTTGCTGATCCAATTCAAATTTAATACGGAGCTCACACAAGCTTCCCAGGCCATCTATGCATACTCTCAATATATCTGGCGTGCAATGGACTGACTCTAAGAGTTCCCAAAAAAAATTACTTAAAATTCATCAACTTATTTTAAATATCCTCTTCATTGTCAAAAAAATTTACTTACTTAATTTTTTAAATAAATTTATATGATAATTGCACAAAATTAGTTCCAGTTTCTTACAAATATACATTTTTGACATATTTTAAAATATTTATAACTTCAATGCAGGTTATTTTTGCCTTTAGGGTAACACCAGGTAGAAAAAATCTTAGAAAACAAACAAATGAAGTGAAGTCATCACGATACAGCACTACAATACATTTGCACCGATCGCATATTAATCCGAGTGTAACAGCCAAACATTAAATTTTAATTGCCAATGCCTTCGCTATTTATAATCCGATTTGAAATAATATAAACTGCATTCCACTCGCCTGATATACAAAATGAACTTATCAAAAATCAAAAGAAAAAGATAATGATCTCAGATCATATAAAATTACTAACATGTAACTCTAACATATACAAATTTTGAATCAGATATGAAAAAATGTACACTGGTTTTTTTGTTATTTTTTCTTTCATCATCGCTAACGAGTTAAAGATGCTGACTTTATTTCTCAGTATTATGCATAGCCCCTCAAATTATATTAACCTCGACAACGCCTCATCACACACACATCATTTCCATCCCTTTATTTGCAGACAACATTGTCCCATGTGCCTCCCGCGCTATGTATCCACCCAGTTGGATGTTTCACATCAATCTGTTGTGAAAAACGGGGTCTCATGTGATTTTTTTTATATGAAATGCAAAAAAAAAATCAATATTCAAATGTTGTAATTAAATGAGACACCTGCACTGTTATTAATATTTAACCTTTCAAGCACCATTGACAAGCTAAAAGCCAAACTTTGCGTGTCTCACCAAGCCATAAATGTGATTGCACATACTTTTTGACTTTGCAGAGACTAAATTAAATATGATTTACAATTACAATTACAGTTGCCATAAGCTCCTCATCTTACAAATACCCTCATCCTGACCTGAGCAATTTTCAACCAATCCAATTTATTTTTAATAGTTTTTAACAACTATGCATGTTCAGCTATGGTTCAAAATAAGAAAAGCATTAAAAGAATGGTTTTAATTTTATTTTTATATTGCATAAAACTCAAAGAGCTAAAAAAAAACAATTATAATTTTAAATACAAATTAAATGTATTAATTAGAAAGATATACATATAAAATCATTCCAATCCTGATTCGAGTCCCGGTAGCAACAATATTTTTCGATAAAATTGATTTTATATGTATATCTTTCTAATTAATACATTTAATGAATATTTAAAACATCACAGACCGTCTGTTCTGAATAATTACAACTTCACAATAAGAACGTGTTCTCCTTAATGATACATCTATTATTCCATTTTTAAAAAGGTCCAGGTTTGAATCCCAGTAGCAACCAATTATTTTTTTGATAAATAGATTTTTTCTGTATATCTTTCTAATTGATTAATTTAATTTGTATTAAAAATTATATACACAATTAATGCAGCACAATATCAACAGACAATCAATCAATCAAAAGGCATGCGCGATATTCTCAAAACACATAACCACTCCAATTGAATAATGCTCTTGCTCTGTGCGGTCAACTACAATCATATTCACCCCCCTTTCACTCCCAAACTTGATATTACGCCATTTATTGAGACAAGGGAATCCTCCTATATTTTCATATGTGGGCCGTCATACCGGCCCTCAGGGTAATACGTTAGTTGCTAAGGCCATTCGGGTATATGCATCACTTCGTCAGGCCGGTTTACCGGCCCGTAGGATTCAAAGAGTTAAAACCTACCCCCTATGCGGAATTCCCCATGGACAAAGTTAAAAGATTAAAAAATGGTTGGCAAGTATAATAGACGCCTACTGCCATCTATGGATAGTCGAGCAAAGTGTACTAGAGCCGATACGCACACCAATGGGTTAATAGCAATGCGCTGGCCGCGTGCACCGTTGGCCGTCTGGCCACCATTAATCAGTTATCAAGTCAGTTGCATTTGCTTCGCACTCCATCTTCCACTGTGTAATTCTCAATCAATAAATTCTGACAATTTATGAGTAAATTTAATGTAAAATTGTAAATATGCATTTCCAATCAATTTACTGTTATTGCCCGCCATCATCTCGCACAATAACCAAGACAGACCACTTTCAACACCTACACGAACACAAAATGGCAAACTAAGTTGGCGGCAGATTACCATTGTCATATAATCCTTCTAATATCATTATTCCATGCATATCACATCTCACACAACTACTTCCTCATTAAAAGATTTTTAAAAAAGTAAGACAAAGTTCTGACCAATTTACTGAAATATATTTATTGATATTATATCAATTTCATTTAATATAAGCCTTACTATCATTTTATATAGTTATCAATATGTTCTGTAAATCACAACACGTTTAATAAAAATTAATTCAGTATCATTAATACAGGATGAATATTATGTTCCAGGCCGATTTTGTTTGGCCGCTTTTTTGGTTTGACAGATATTTGTCAGTTCGTATTTAGTAGTCGTTGAGAAAAATTGATTACAATTTATTATTGAGCATCTAACGCCTTAAAAACGTGTTGAAGTCATTAAAACATTTTATCTAAATAGTAATAGCAATGCTGTAATCATGTTGGAAAACTAGTTGGTGGCTGAATTTGATCGATTGGACCTGCAACATATGTAATTTAAACAGGACGGTGCCACCGCACACACAGCCCGAGCTACGCTTGAAATTTTGTGAGAAATTATTCCTGCATAATATCAAAAAGTGGTGATATCGACTGGCCTCTTTAATCACCTGATTTCACAGCTCCCGACTATTTTCTGTGGGGTACTTGAAAATAAATTTCTACGCCAATAAGCCGACAATAATTCTGATGCTACAGGAAATTCAAACTGAAATTGCTGAAATAACACGCGAAGCGTGCAAGAATATCATGAAAAATATGGTTATAAGAGCACTCATTTGTGCCGCTTGGCCGATGTCATATTCCAAACATAATTGTAATAAACTATATAATCGATAAATAAAAACACAATTAAAAAATTGTGTTTTATTTCTTAGTTATTCAAAAAGAACATCGGCCTGGAACATAATATTCACCCTGCAAAAAGTTTATTTTCAAATTCATAATACTTCCGGTGACTGTGCCATAATTTTTAATTAAAGTTGGAAGCGGAGTATTATTAACTGTTTCCAATTAAAACCCCGTCAGTAGCATTTAATTAGCACTTAAAAGTTTCCAAATGGAGTGTTTTTTTTCTGCCTAAATAAATCACAGTTAGTCAGATTTTAGTGTTATTTTTTTGTAAGAAATACTCTGTTTTAAATTTAAATCCGATTAGAAATAGAAAGATTCAGAATTATTCATAATTTCTAATTAATTTATATAAATTCTGGCACAAACTCCCTTGACTAAATATAGCATTATAAAAAACTGTAATATTTGTTTTGTTTTATTGGAGTGAAAAAGCACTGCATTATTGTACATTGTAAATTCGATTTAATTTTTTGTATAAAAATATCTGAAATCTATTTTATAAATATTAATAAGTATTTATTTTAATAATAAATTCTGTCCTTTCAGTAGATTACAGATTTATATGTAAAAATGTCATTGCAATCTGATCAAAGATGAATGCGATATGAGTTTAACCTTTCCTTTCCGGTGATGTAAACTGAGTTTACGTTGCCTCTAATTATGTGATAAATACAGAGTTCATATTTTAGGTATTCCTCCAAAATATATAAAACAATTACAATATATAAGTATTTACCATACGCAACAACAAAAAATGTTTTCTCGAAGAACCTGACGTGAATTTTTTAATACGTGTATGTGTACATGCGGAAGGTGTAATGCGCGGGGTGCGGGGCGCTGGGTGCCGGATGCCGATCGTCACTTTAGTTGGTGGCGCAAAGCATGCGCTGGCCGAGTTAGACATGTTTTATGCTGTCATTTGTGATTATCAATGTTTTTTTCTCACTTTTACATATGTATGTATTCACTTATATTTATATTAACTATTACTATTATTTGATGATGTAAAATATTTATATTCATTCAACTTAAAAATCGCTCATGTCTCCGTGTACACTGAATTTACAGCACCGGAACGCACGTTTTTATTTTAGCACTGTAAGGGAAAGGTTAACTGACATTTAAACAAACATTTTTACTGTAGTCTTTTGAATACTAAATTATTATTTTAAACTTCGTACTTACAATACTTCAGATCCTGCTAGAACTTTTCAAATTTTTCCACCCCTTTCCCACAATATAAATGTGTATTATGTATATTAACGCCATCTGTTGCAAATTACGCTCAGTTGTAGTCTAGAACCCTGAGAAAAATTTGCATACATTTCTCTCAGAGTCTAGTGAAATCAAAGGTACACGCCTTCCCCCACCCCCTAACTACCTCCCAAATGTGAATTAAGAGAAGATCAAGTACATGTCAGTCGGTTACAACTGATTGTATTAGGCAAATGCCCTTACTTACCTACTACTGGAAATTACTCCTTTGATTAACTATCTTAATAAATGTACATACATATCTTGAATGCCTATTAACAAATATAAACAAAACAGACAAAGAGATAAAAACTCTGTATAGTGAGTGTTAATCATTGTTACTTCCGTCTACAAAAACAGCTGATATCCAAAAGAACAAAGCGCATATTTGTTCTTCTGGACGCATACTAAGCGCTGGCTGTATGACGCATCAGAAACCTGGACTCGGACGTCAGAAACTAAGAAGGATGAAGCAACAAAGCAAAAAATTTTGAAGCTCGAAAGTTGGAAAGTGGTGTAGGCATTAAAACCAAGAACTTTACAATCTCTATGTTAATCCGAAAGTCATAAAATTACAGAGGCTTCGATTGCTATGCTAATAATGTGCAACTCCCAAAATGGCTGCTCAATAATAAATCTGAAAGAAGACTCAAAATGAAACGACAAGACCTATCCATTCTTGGTGTTAGCAATTGGCTGGAAGCAACCTAATGCTTGATTAAGTAACTTGTTAGTCTAGTGGTTAAGCCGCTGGCCTAGTGATTTACATAGTGGTGAGGGGTTCGAGCATCGTTCCACGAAAGTTAGTCCTATTTACATAGCACAAGCATTTAGCTTAGTTTGAAAATAGTGATGTGACACATATTCAGTGTTCGCATCTCTATTTAAAAAAATGCAGAGATCAGTGAAAGTGGAGCTGGGCTCAAGGAGGCCAGGCATTGTAGAGCCAAACATGATAATGATGATTAACAGTTTGCTTGTATGTGATATTTTTTAATATTGTTGTCTTATTCTATGTGCATCAAAAATCTCCTTCCAAGTCTATTTAAAATGTGTAATTTCTTCATTGTTTAAACTATGAAATAAGAGAGCTAACTACCGTCTAAAATATACTACCAGATTTTTAATGGTACCTGTTTGGGACATATATTTATTTGGTATATAAATATTGATTATTAAATGAAAATAATGCACTGTGCCTTCCCCTCCCCTTCCCGTCCCTCCGCGGCCTCGCTGCCGACCAGTCGATTAGCGACCTTGAACCAGTGCGGTTATACGTGTACGGAAAGGATTACATTATACTAGTGAGTTAAAATATACAGTCAACATCCTCGGATATACCAGCAGAATCTGTATTGTGGTGAGTGCCAAACTCCTTCCTGTCCTGACATTCTTCCGGCATCTATGCTTGTACGCAACAGTGGCTTTTAGATCTTTTTGTGATAAAATGCGCCTGAACGGCATTCCGGCACCTTTTTCAGTACTCTTCCAATGTAATTTTATTAATTAATTTTAAACAAAAAATTTGGTACAATATATTTTTTCTACAAAAAAAGCACTGATGCGCCACTGTCTAAAGTGAAAATGTATACAAATTTATTTTAGCGTATGTACTTACTCACAAGTCCACTAGTTTTATTAATAATGCGTGTGGACATGTGGATGCAGTACATCAAAAAGATATTTACCAATGCAGCCGCATCTAGATAAATTTTATCATAAAATAGTTGAAAAAAAGAAAAACAAGATACAAATCACATTGCATTTCGGTATATAACCTATTTGTGATTTAACATCATATGTGACATACTTATTTGATGATTATTTTAACTTTTTATTGAAAACTAGGCCCAGTGGGCGGAATTGTTGTGGCTGTTGCACAACTACGACTATTATCTTTGGCAATTATTATACAGGGTGTAACAGACCTAATCCACAATGTTTTCTGACTAAATTAATAGACAAAAAATTTTAAGGAATATACACAGACACTGTACTGTTATGGAAAATATTATGTTTAAAATATGCTTATAGACAGTGGAGCGCAGTAGGTACAGATTTAGGTTATGCTGTTACCAATGATATTATACAATCATATATAATATGTATAATACAATATATATACTTTTGTTTAACCAACGTCTTTGGACAAAATAAATCCGTCGTTTATACAATCCCATCATGTATTTATTTATAATTTTAGAGTACTATTAATAGTGTTTTTAAAATTTAAGTTTTATTGTGAAATAATACTTTCTTATCCATATAAAAAATGTATGGAGAGTTTTTCGAATGTGTTCGGATCTAGCCCAATGCAAAGGTCTAATAAGGCATAACATAGGTCTGTGATGTTTTAAATACTAATTTAATGTATTAATTATAAATATATACATATAAAATCAATTTTGTCGAAAAATAATGGCTTTAAAATAATGGAACGACAGATGTATTAATTTGAAAAAGTGAAACATATGTTTCACTATATAGGTTCGAAAATTTGTCATGAAAAATACTAGCGCTATAACACAATTGGTAGTGTACTTCCCCGGATTGGAAATAGAGATCCAGGTTCGAATCCCAGTAGTGCAAAAACAATATTTTTCGACAAAATTGATTTTATATGTATATATTCACCAATTTACCCATGCTACCACATCTATCAAATTTTGGAAGTTGTATATATTAAATCAAGATGGAATATTTCACTTATTTATTAACAATTATGCTGTCGCCATCTATTGACATTTTTTTGAAAATTTGAATTTCTTTCTCATGTAATAGTATAGATGTCGCTGAAGCTGAGACTTAATTAGAAGTGGAGGCCTTTATGTGTATAGGAAATTCATTTGAATTATTATCCTATACTATACGTCTGAAAATGCAGTATTTAAAAAAATTTTAACTTCATATTTTAGATCATTCAATTCATACTTCTCGTATAAAAATAATATCTTTGTCTCTATGAGACATCTTAATCTTAATGACAATCCCCCGGGGGATAAAATCCAGTAATTAGTTCCTACAAAGATTTGGACATACTTAAAATATTTTATTATTTAATAATTCAACCAACTCTACCATTTACTTGATGAATTTCTGGTTCTAAGAGCGTTTCCGAATTTGTAATACCGAACATTTCAATACGGTTCTTGTTTACAGAATCACTTCTATAAAGGATTATTAATAGGCTTTCACTTAACTTCAAACAGCATTGCATACTTTGGGCTTTTGGAAAAATAAAATGTCGGTCTTGCCGCACATTCTCAAAGTATCAAGTCATTCAAATATATATTTCTCTTTAAATTGAATATGGACATGAGATCATGAACACCTCGAACATCAGCATTGCTAGATTAAGCGGACCTAACACGCTCATTCAAAATGACAAATCACAATTAATCTTATTTAAGTCTTATTTTTAAACAACACCACTCACACTTAATGGATCACGTCACATCAAGGATACGCAATTAAAAATATGGGTACTTTAGGTTGAACTATTCGAAAATAAACAATTTCACTCAACAAAACCTTAGTCCGTGAGATTCAAACACTAAATACCAATTCTTTTCTGGTTTTATGAAGTTATTTTATGTGTCTAATCAAAACGAAAACTTTTTCAAACCTCCATGCCTCGGGGACCATTTTGCAATTATTGTCTTGGAAAACAATAAAATGTTACTGCTCTGTGCAGTCGAGGTCTGTATATTAATAAAAGCCACCATTAAAATACTGGAAGCATTTGAGCTGTGGCTATATCGATGTATGCTAAATATTTCTTGGTTTGATCACATTACCAATGAAGTACATAGTACTAAGAAGTATGAAAAGAACTATTAAACAACTATCAAATGAAGGAAAATATCAAATAACTTTGTCTCTATGAGATATCTGATATTTATTTAATAACAGTGCCTTTGTAGATAAAAATCCAGTAATTATGTATTCTAGAACATATTTAAATACTGCTAAAATAATATACTGGTCAAAATAAGAAAAATATATAAAAATTGAAAAATATTGATTTTTCAGGCGTATTTTAGTATAATGTGTTTCAAGGAAAAATGAATTATCAAATTTGGTCGATAAATGGCGAAGTTGTAGTGGTACTCGAAGCGAGTCCATGTAATAACATACATGTATAGAATTTTCAAAAATTTGATAAATATGGAGATTGAGGGGTGAGAATTGGTAAACGTTATATATGATCACTTAAACTAGCCAAAGACAGGTTATGAGCCCTGTAATTACCCCCATATTTCTATATATCATTCCTTTAAAAATATAATAAAATAGCTTCGTCTCTATGAGATATCTGATATTTATTTACAGTGCCTTTATAGGTAAAAATCCAGTAATTGTGTGTTCTTGGACATATTCAAATATTGCTGAAGGAAAGCTTTGCTAGACACGATGTATGCAGTGAGAAAAATTATTTCTCACAACTCATTATTAGAGGAAGATAGAAAGCAGCAGAGACATAGGTAGAAAGAGGTTATCTTGAATGCATTACCTCAGAAAATGGCGGCTGGTGATCTTATACATCTTGCACAGGATAAATCAGGCATACTCAACATGTTCGTCAACCAAGACGGCACATGAAGAAGAGGAAGAAGATTCTCAAAGTAATTATATTATTAATTGTCTACATCAAGCATGTTGATTCACTGCCCAAAACTTCCCAAAATTACCGGCATTTCAGATCTTCCTGCGCCTCGTTATTTCTATTAAAACCATTTCAAGGAATTCGATTCTCAATTTTGCACTTTTATTATTTACCGGGTCAAGTACTGCAGACCTTTTAGGGTTGTTACCAGATGTGAGGCAGGATCTGAGCAGCGCAGCCAGTTACCGAAGTTAAAATTAATGTTAAATACTAATTAAATGTATTAATTAGAAAGATATACATATAAAATCAATTTTATCAAAAAGTATTGTTGTTGCGCTACCGGGATTCGAACCTAGATCTCTTTCCAAATCGGGGAAGGTGCATTATCCAACTATGCTACAACGACAGTACTTTTGATGACAAATTTTTAATCCCATATGTTAGACTTTTTCAAATTAATGCATCTATTGTTCCATTATTTAAAAACCATCTACTTTATTTTTACGGAATCTCAAATACCTTTGAGTAAACCGATAGCAAATGCCAGAATTATCAATTCATTTTTATTAAATTTTGAACACATTGATACACAGATATATAAAATATCACAGACCTATGTTCTGAATAATTACAACTTCAATTTAATATCAGCAAACCCAACAATTCTATTCTCAGTCACTGCGATGTGTTCATTGCTGCAAAAACAGTATAAATTTAAAGTCGATAGACTGTCTTTGAAATAGATTGTAGAATTCTTATCCCGAGTTAACAAGGCGTTACAAAACCATCTCCACCTTCTCCTACAAAACCTCTTTTTTTTCTCCTCAAAGTAAACTAATGCTCGAAAAGGTCTTTGCAATGCTCAACAGTGCTTGTAGAAAATTATCTTTTTGTCACGCTTCACATACAGATAGATATCTTAAAAATAAATCACTATTTCTCATGACTGACAAAGTCATATAAAACAGGGTGTTTAATTGTTAATTATGTTACCAAATAATCATATTAATTATTACCCTAACAGACACATAAAAAAAAAACACTGGACAACGCTATTTCAAACGCACCTTAGACATAAAGGTACAGATTGAATATTATGTTCCAGGCTGATGTTGTTTCATTCATCAAAATTTCAAGTATAGCTCGGGCCGTGTGTGAGGTGGCACTGTCCTGTTAAAACCACAGGTGTTGCAGGCCCAATTGAACCGATCTTCTTGCATCCTGAAAGAAATAGGGCCCAATGATTCCACTGGGCCACATGGCACGCAATATAGTAACTTTGCATGGGCGTAAAAGTCGTTTATTTTTATGGCTGTTTTGTTTATTAACCTTTCCAAAACCATGCAGTAACACAGGTCTACCACCCCAATTAAAACTGTAATATTTCGGTTATAACTTAATATAAAATTAATATTTTAGTTAATTATAAGGAAAATGTTTGTGCTTAGAACTGAAAAACCAGTTGTGTAAAGCGAATCTTATAAAAATAGTTATTTTTCAATTCAGTCAGTTGTAAAAATAATATGCTGGGAAAAATACTATTTGTGGTAAAACAAATATAGATGGTACATTAATTTCACAATAAAAATAATAACAAACATATGAATATATATGATCTCTCTTTCTCACTAATTTAATGAAGAGAGATAAGAAAAAAGGTAGCATTGTATAGGACTTGATGAATGCTCCGAATTATATTAGGATATTGATCCCATTTTCGTAATTCATGTTCAATATTTAGAGTAAGTTTATAGGATTAATAATTTCAAAGCCATTTTGACTAATAAAAGCTTTCTTCACATTTAATTTTTTTTACGGTAACACGAGTTGACAGCATGGCTGCATATGGGTATTTTATATCACGGTATGGTGAAGGTTAACAAAACATGTCGAAAGTCGAAATGAGCTAATGATGATTTTTTCCATAAGTAGGGTTTGTGTTTGTTTTAATGTCTTCACCACATTATTGAGGCATTAAATGCTCCATAATAAACTGTAATCAACTACTAACAAATGCGAACTGACAAATGTATGCCAAACAAAATCGGCCTGGAACATAATATTCATTCTGTAGTTGAAATTGGCTGTATTTTTTACGGCACTCCCATAGCATCTTGTAACCAATCAATCACCTGACTTTTAATATATTATTTTTATAAATTTGATAATTTTTACTCAGAGTACTTTCGTAAATTTATATTATAATGGAGCTTTGTGGATAAATAAAACAATTATCACTAAATGTGCAAATGAATCAAACAAAACAAACAATACAATTTTAAGATCACATTTACTTGAATATTCAATGGAAAATTATAGTGGTACCTCGGTACATGTCTGCTTTGGTATAAGTCCAACTTGGTATACGACTTTTGCTTAGTGACGACTCGTGTGCGTCAAATGGTGCGCGCTTACGTCCTCGGTCTCGTTTGGCTGAAATCGGTTTTTGAAGAGGGGGCGCGTCTGCCACGACTGCCCACGAGCGTCAGTACGACTGTTTCTATCATTCGGTGAACTCTGTGAATTTCGCGTGATTTTGTGTTTTTTTTTTTATCTGGAATGACCAGACAATGTCACGTTTCCGAAACATCCTGAGGAGAAGGCAGAAGCTAATTTCTTTGGACAAATTTTTAATACTTAAATGTCAAACCCGATGATCTAAAACTTGTTAATTTTTCATTTATAATTATTATTATTATTAAGTAGTGTTTAATATATTTTATACAACCCCATCAATGTATAATACGCCAATAACAATAGGAATTTTTTTGTGACGAGTGACAAAACTTGCAAAAATCTCTGGACACACGCCTTTGTCCCAGAACTCAACATAAAAGACAGAAAAGTAGAACCTGAATATATTTTTAAAGTTATATATAAAGTAAAATCAATGAATACTGTGTTTACGGTATTTTAAAATTCCATTTGTTAGAAAACAGTTGCCAATTATTATTTTAATCCAAATTTTTAGGTACCGGATGACTCATAACTTTGCACCATAACCAGGATGTAATATATATACAGGTGGCCCAAAAAAGTGAGAGCATTTCGTATGTGATATAAAACGTCAAAATTAGTTTAACTATATCAACAATAGCTTAAATTGACTTACTTACCTATATTACGTTTTATTTCGTAAATTTCCAGTCGCCATCTTTGATTATTATTTGGTTTTTTCAAATTGTTACCCAGAATGACAAAAATCACATTCTGATCAAAAATTTGCAAATTGAAAAACATTGGGGTGCTAGGAAAACGATCAAGAGTTTCAAAACAATGCCTGAAGTATAGCTAGACATTACAGCAGGACAGAGCTCCATCTCACACAGCCAGAAATATAATCTTTCTTTCTTCATCGTGAGAATGTTAATTTCATCAAGCCAGACATGTAGCCACCGAACAGCTCAGATTTAAACCCAGTAGATTATGCAATATTTCTGATTAGCTAAATATTGTTAAAAAAAAATTACATTAAGAATTATAATTAATTATATTATGTTTTGAAATAACTCATGTGTTACGAGACGTTCTCACTTGTTTTGGAACACTCTGTATATATATAATTATATATTTAAATAAATTGACTATGAGCACTGATTTTCAACGGTAATTATTTCTTCTGTTTCCTAGCACTCGAAAAATACGGCGCCACCATCTTCAATTATTACGGAATTTTAACAAAAAGAAACGTATTTCTGTTGTTCTCGCATAGTTAAGTATTCCGAAAATAACTGAAAATGACCTCTTTTTACTATTCACTGTTATAACTTGGTGTATCCACCAATTATAATAATCTTATTATGTTTAGAAATAGCATTATAAAAAGTTTTACTCTGAAACATAGGAAGGACACCAGACTTCGTCATTCAAATCTATTTTGTGTAAAAAATAAAGTAGCTACTTTTTGACACTTTTTAAGAGATGAAGGTAAAGTAACGTACAATAATTGGTTATTTTTCATATCTGGCGATTTAGTAACATTTTGAAAATCATTCATTTTTGCAGCACATCACCAATTGTATCACCTATATGTCGCAGTGAATGCTTTTCCTTGTCCTGACTTCGTAACTTCAGACATTATGGTACCGTATTTAAAAAAAAACCATAATGGCCTAACATGAACGCTTGTAAAATTAAACGCTATTTATATTCATACCAGACAACAGTTTAATAATACCTGGGGAAGCCCACTCCACGTTCCGTGCGTAAGGTGACCTGTACCGCGCCATGAGGCACACGCATCGCCGCGATACCACATAACATCACAAATTGATCAAAAACAAGCAGTTATCTACCAATCACAAGACGGATAGCTACTAACACACTCGTAATCAGTGTATTGAAAAGTGCAACATTAAAAAAGGTTTACTCTACCGTAAAGGTACTGAATTCACAAAGACTTATAATTTTCGAACATGCAAATGTTGTGGCTTTTCGAACACATTCTAAAAAAGGTCAAAACAAAAGTTTGACATTACGAGTACTGGATAAAATATATAGTCACCACGGTACCACGTGTTTGCTTGGTCATTTTATCATCACTTATTTTTCTGAGATCACTTTAATATGGCATATTTTGGAGCGAGAACTTAGTCATTTTAACACATCAAATTTTAAATGTTCTTAGACATCTTTTTTGCAATATATTAAAAAATCTACTTATCAGAGTCAAGCGCAATCAGGCATAGTTTCAGTACTCCCATTCTCCTCATTCCTCCATATCCCGACACCGAACAAATCAGATTACATATAACACCGCTTCCATTTCATTTGTCATTTATGTTATTATCTGTCAGTCAAAATTTTATATCTATGAATTGACAATGTAATAAAGGATATACGAGAGGAATACTTTATACTATTTACAAACAGATGTGCTGTGAAAATGATACTGACTTGGTTATTTTAATATAATATTAATTTTCTCATATATACCTACATTCTAGTATTAAATTCATAAAACAACAATTCACAGTAACTGCGGGACTGTGAGCTTAATCTATAAAACTACCACCATAAGATTTAATCATCCTTGGGGTGTGGTGCATTATCAGATGAAAAATTAATCAATATTATTTTTCTAAACCGCTGTTATTTTTACGTCAACTGGTTTCGATACTAACGTATCTTTCTCAGGACTGGCATACAACTGAACTATTCCATAAAATTTAAACAACATCTATTACAAGGTGTTGGCTTTACCAAGACTCTGCCTACACTGTATAATGGATGTCATTTAAATCTTATGGAATACTTCAGTAGTACGCTAGTCCTGACAAAGATACATTAGTATCGAAACTGATTGATGTAAAAATAACACTGGTTTAAACAAAATTAAATATTAAAACAATTTTAAATTATGTCTAACCACAAGTAATATATTGAATAAGTATGTATTTATCCATTTAATATATAGTTTATTTCCACCTTCTGGAACATGTTAATTTTGTTTTTAAGATTTATTTCATTTGGCACTATTAAAAAACTATTACATCTTTATTGACAAGATAATATTTTGTAATCAAATACTATCTTCCTAGCCACATAACTGCCAGTCCAAGGGCTTTATTTATTCTTTGCTATATATTATAGATATAACAACATATGGCTTAAAAATTTTTTTTCCAAATTTATAACATAGCTTTAAGATTTGGACATTAATAATATAATAATTTATTATTGTAATTTCGCACGAGTCCAAAATTAATCTGAACCAGACAACACCTGAGTTGTTTGGGTCCATTCTCTTCAAGCCACTACAACTATTGATTACATCTAATTAAAATTTGTTATCAAAGCTCTATCGGTCTAATCAATCTATATGTATTAGGTTGTTCTATAAATAACTTATGCTTTCGTATGCCAATTTAAATTTTCAATTATTAACCTTTTGAATGCTACTCCCAACCCTGACATTCCAATACTCACTCACGGACGCAAATACGCATTAAATCGTCAAAAACGCATGATTTATCACTTCAGATATAGATAAAAGGTTATCTTGTTCAATATGAAACCAAAACATGGTTGTAAAAACCTGCAGGATGTTTATAAATTAATAAACATAAACACCACACAAAAACATACATAACGGTAAAGCAATGCGGCCACTGCTCAGAACACGTGGACAGATTATCAATGTTTTTATTTTCCATAAATATCTGGATATATCAGCATCTTCATAGATTGATTTGATACCATTTGCGTAAGATTCCACTGATTGTGAGGAGAAAAGTTTCTCGAACCTGGCCTCGATTAGAGAAATTTGTCCTCATTAACATATTTTGCAGTGATCTAAAAATATGATATTTGGAAGACGCAAAGCAAATGAGGCAAAACAGACCATAGAAGATCCAAAATATTTTTTTATTGCTCTATGAGATCCTACTTTACCATGGCTCAAAATAAATAAATACAGCAGTTTCACACTGCCCTGTCAATTATAATGAATGACCTTACCACACACAGACTATTCTGTCAGCATTTTTCTTCTGTTTACACTCTGACAATATTACGCAATCCAATTTCAATGCCTTCATTTCACTATAAAAAAAATATTAATATTTAGATAACTAACAAATTGCAAATTGTTTCCACGAACGGAAGTTAATTATGGGACAACTTATTATGTATATAACACTGAAAGTAACCAATCAGAAACAAGCTAACCAAACTAACCCTAAAAATAGAATTTAGCTACTTATGTTGATTAAACATAAAATTAAGTATTTGTACACTCCGGAAAAGTATCCGCATATGAACAATACATACGACTAATGTTTCCATCAATAATTGCAGACAATTATTTCCTCTAACAGATACAAAATCAGAACACATATACTATATATGGTAAATTAACACATGCATACAAACATCTCCGACTCGCTAGCTGAGTTCTGTCAATCTTTGTTAGTATTCTGCCTAAGCACATCACATTTAGTCAGTTTTTATTGTATATTTCATATTTATATTGTGTACATGCGGTTGTATAGTGTTGCTTTGACTGTTTTTTTATATACACTCAACCTAGAGTCTATTTATTATGATTTTATGCTACTACGAGGATCCCGCGTCCAGGCAAATTAAAGCATATTTTCTAAAATTCATAACTTAATGTCGCGCACCACGCGTCTGCGATCACACTTCTGTCAGCAGTGAACGTGTTAAAATAGTACTACAAATAAAATTAGCTCCAATATGAAAAAATGTTCACACAAATTTGATTTGAAATTGAGCGCATTTTAGAATTCATTATAAAAATTATTTTTAAAATAATTATTCCCCACAGACCACCAAATAAATAGGCATGAACTGATATGCAAATTCATTGTCCTAAAATTATCAAAATTTTCATTTTAGTCCCACTCACGCAATCAAAGAACTCCGCAACTTTTCAAAAATATGACTGATTGTAACGAAAATTTAAATGCTGACATTAATGTAAAAAATACGTCTTGTTTACACAAAGATTTAATTTTCGAGGAGTAAATACTTTTACTCTTGCATAAACGTGTCATAAACTATTTATATATTTATGTTTGTAGAATGCCCCTCGTCCCGCAAATATGTTCCAAACCCCTCTCTTATATATACACTTCATATCATGTCTATTCATTTACTAGTCCGTGTTATTTTCCATTAAGTTACTAAATTGATTATGTCATAGGGGTCTTTAAAAATAACGAGACTCTCTGATTGTAAATAAGAGATTATAATTGAGAATTGTATTGAATTTGATTTTTCAGAAAAGCAAAATATTTTTGTGAATTTTGTTAGTAATAATGAAAAATTTGAATCATTTGAAAAATCAATAACCATATTCTCAAACAGTCCTCCAAGTCACTGTAAGGTTCTTCACTTATTTCGCTTGTGTAATATTTAATTTTATTCGCCATAAACTATATTTAAAATTCAATTTGTTTTGTTTAATTAAACAAACCTACTTTAAATCCAAATAGTGATTATACTATATATACTAAAAATCATATATTATCACTCGTTAAAATAACGGGTGCGTATTTTTAATATAAGATAAATTAATAAACTTGTTCAGATTCATCTGAAAACGTGAATCCAACAACAAGCAGGGCTGCGAAATGGCCAATTTGTAATAATGAATAACGGTAATCTGCGTTCCATAGAGTTATACTTACATTATTAATGACTTGTTTATTTTGTAATTTGCTCGCCCTCTTTATGAATATCAATTTATTCTCTGCACATAACCACCTTAACCTAAAACCGTCTAATTCGACAATACTAAACAATGACTCAACGTCCGCCGCCGCAAAGTGAATCCTCTGGCGAAATCGGTTACGGCTTCGTAAACATTTTTTGTGCGTCGTTTAAAATTTTACTGAAATATCTGTCATAAAAATGTGGGATAGAGGGAGGGGAATGAACAAAAAGATAAAACATTTTAACATGTGCCAAATTATGCTGCAGAATTTCATTTTGTTATTTAATACACAATACTCCCGAGAAAGGAGTAGGAACGATATGCTGCTGATAGTCAGGCAAACGGTAGAATGTGGTCAGTACAAAATAAACACCAATAATTCAATTCATATGTTCACATTGATTCAATTTATTTTCTTTGTATAATACCTATACTTAGCAATATTTATAAAAATATATTTACAGGTATTTTTTTTCATTGTTTTTATTCATTTTCAATCAATACTTTGTCCTGGCGCGGTGACGCGACCGACAATCGGTGCGGGACAATATTGTAAAACTATCTAAGGGAAACCAAAAAGTAATGTTGATCTTACACAAGAATGCTTACTGCGATAGTTTTATATTATTTCACCGAGGATCGGCTGACCTCATGTTCATCATTTCTTTGTTTGCCTACTTACAGAGTAAACACTTAGTGGCTATATTTATAAGATAATATTTTCACGATTAAGACTTAAAAGAAAAATATAATATTAAATTTAACAATAAGTCTACGAAAACTTAAATGTACACATTTATAATAATTAAAAAAATAACTAAAAATAAAAATTCTTCAACGAAGAAAATAGTTGATGTGCATAAATGGCCAAAAATTTGCGCTAACGTGTTATGTGTCAACGGCGAATAACATTCCTAAATTAAATGTAATTTTATAACACTGGCAATGTCCATTATTCAGCCGTATTATTTAATCTGAAGGGTAACTTGTGAAAATGCTATTATATTATTTGAGTGTTTTGAGTAAACTGTTTATAATATATATAGGAAAATAATAATCCACAAGAAATTAAATAAATCTTCCAATGTTATTTTTTACGATTTGTTAAAGTATCGAAAATAAAATTCCGGGCCAGACGCAAATTGTTGCGCCATTTATACATAATTAATTAAATAAAATTCCGTAATCTTAGTCAGACAACCTTTGCGAACGTCGGTTCGTTCCGAATGACATTCGTAATTATCGAGAACGAAGGCGGTCGCGCTTAAAAATATTTCTTCAAAAGCAACCGTAAGTCTATTATTATATTACATTTATAAGTTCACATCGAGATGTGACAGAAGGATATCTTCGTTACTAAAATTAGTGTAAGCGTAAATTATGGTTTACTCGCGAGCGTGTGTTTATAACCTACGTTACCGTGGATACCTCGAGTGACCCGATACCAGCCATGTCCAGTCTATGCTTAAATACAAAAAATAAATCATCACCAAAACAATCGGTTCGTTTTTTTTTCTTCCAGTTTTGAGGCATTATTCTTTGTTTGTCGGATTATTCCTAATATTATCCATTTATATTTGAAAAATGTCGAGGTTATTTTTGGAAGCAAACAGTGTAATATTATCACCAGAGTAGATAATTTTGTACCTATGAATTTTTAATAATATTTTATTAATAAAATTGTAAAAGTTATGTATTCAACCTGATGGTCGCTTGCCTACACATACAATTGTGTTGTTTCCGTCGAGTCCTTTTCCCCGTCGCACAAGCTGCATAGGCCAAGCGAAAGTGAAAGCAATGTATTTCCAGGTTCACAAGAAATGAAAACGAGAAACCGTTTTTTTTAAATAAACTTCTAACGGCGTAACATAACGCATCATTTTCAGACTCTCTGATAAATTTCTCCTATCGATATTAATTGTTTTTGGTAACAAATAATCATTTTTAAAGGTATCTCGACTTTTTAAAATATTCTAGCGAATGACGAATCGTATATTAAAGCAAATTTCGCAACTTCCGGAACACTTATAATTTCATAGCAAAACTTTACAGACTCGTTAAATTCATTAAATCAACATCTCATCAATTAGACTTCCATATGGTTATTTATAAATCTATCAAGCAGTACTTATTACAAACGAGATATTGGACAAGACTCTCAAATTGATGTCGCATTTACTTTGAACTACGCGGTTAGGAACTGACTCATTTTCGGATAACGAATTGATCAAAGGTAACATCAAATACACCCCTTTGCGGCAGTCATATAATAGAAATCTTAAATCATAATAATAGATGATTCTTTCAACACCGTTGGCTATCGTCACTTTTTTACTTCGGCCCGGAAAGTTCAACACTAGCCAAACCAGGTTCTTCAGTCAAGTTCTCCTTCTCTGCATTATGAGATGCGAGATCTGATAGTTCTCTGGATGTCTCGTCACATGTCCGGGATATTCAAGTTTTTACAATTATTATCGTTTTAATTACTTCTTTTTCTTTATTCATCCGAACCGTAACATTTTGAGCATTCTTCGGTTGATCCGCAGTCTCCTAATCGTTTCTTCGGTAATTGTCCGTGCTTCTGTTCCATAAAATAATAGAGAACACATAGCATCTGACCATTCGCACTCATAATCTGAGATTTTTCATCAGGTTGCACAAACTCGCTCAAAGTGGCATTGATCTTCCCATCTTTTATTTATATTACTATAATATGTTTAGTACGTTTGCGAGATGCTCACAGGCTTCGCAAGGCTTTGTAATAATATCTGTAAGGCTTTGTAACAATTATTTATTTTAATACATTCATTATTTCTTATGTTCCCTGCCCACCTCACTAGATCAGTCTGTATCGAGATAGACAGTGTTTTTTCTCTATATCATTTGCATTTGTTGTCTTGTATTTTTTGCAATAGGAAAATTAGCAGTGTTTAAAACATATAACAGTTTGGTTTAGAAATAAATCGCTCTAAAACAAAAATACTGGTTGTGGATCGTACTAATGCATCAACTTTCAAGAAGCAGGATGTGAGGTGGTACAAGAGGCAATGTGACAGTGGGTAGAAAATTCACGTACGTACAAAAGAGTAATCTGAAACAGAGGCGGGTCTCATAATTTGTATCCGACAAAATATTGAGGAAGAATTTTGTCGACAGAAGATGAGTAAATCCAATCGCATCGCCGTTGCTAGAAATTTTTAAGATTTGGCGTGTCGAGACTAATAATCTCGTTCTACCTCTTGGAGGCCTCTACAGAGCCAGTCACTCGCCTACCTCTTCCAGGTCAACTTTTATTAAATATTTTAAGACTCTTAATGTAAACTTCTTACATTTCACATATTTCAAGTCCTTATATATTTGCATTGGTTATTTCTCTGCTGTAACTGTTTCATGATGATTAAAGTTAAACGCGGATGGAGTACCGATACCGCCCCCTTGCACAATCCTTAAAACTCACTATTATCAAGATTAATAATATTTTTTAAAAAAAATAGAACTTGTCAACAGGGTGTTTAAAATGAGTCTGAAACTTCTGGAGTTTTCTTAATAATATTTGGCCGAGCGAGGAAAAATTTAACAAACCGCGTCAGTCGCTAAAAGCGGCCAAAGTCAGTCCTAGTGCCGGTCGTTTCTTAGGTATTATAAATTTTGTTGCCCCCTTTAACACGTTTGTACACAAAAAAAAAAATAACAAAGTTAAATTAATAAATAGTATTTTATAAAAAAAAAAAAAAAAAAGTATAAATCCGGGGTGTCACATAAAAAATACAATAAATAATTTTTTAATTATTATTTTTAATTACATGGATTAATTAATTGGGTATTCCTTAAGTGTAAAACCATTAAACAAGTAACATGATTATTATTTGTTGACTAGGTTATCAAGGGGGTTATCAATATTCTTAGTAGGCCTTACAAATAACAATGTGCATATTATAAAAAACGAAGATGAAAAAAAAAATTAAAAATACACAAAAATGCATATTAAGTACTGAAGTAACATCTTTTCCATCGTATCAAATACACCGGGAGTAGAGATGGAAATATAACAGGCACCGTAAAATAATGTCAATGAAAACATATAAACAAGGTAAAAAAATTATTTAAAGTTGGACTATGAAAAAAAAAAAAAATCTTTTTAATGGCAAAAAGAGACAAAAGAAATAACATTGTAAAGAATTAACAAATTCAAACCAGTCTGTACAAAAAGGGTACAATATTTAATCAACCAATATATCGGGGTCAAATCATCAACCAATATATTGGGGTCAAATCATCCATCAATATATCGGGGTCAAATCATCAATCAATATATCGGGGTCAAATCATTAACCAATATATCGGGGTCAAATCAATGATGAAACAAAAACAACCTCAAAAAAAATTGAAAAACAATTCAAATATGCGTTTTGAAAATGAACAATTTGAAAAGTAATAGAAACAAAAAATCAGTCGGAAATGTTTAAAATGCATTTCGAAAACTCCCAATTCGTTCCGTTCGCCTAACCCGTGCAGACTATCATACTCCGTTCTTGTCCGCATTTGCATTTGGACTGACCAGTACTCCCGGCGACGACTTCTGACCGGGTTCCATTTTACTATTTCCTACGATAACCGTGCCGTTACTAGATTCGTTAGAATGTTTTTCCTCAACAATTTGGTCACCTTGATCGGTCGGCACCTCCGGATTGCACGCATCAGTCTCGGGAACTTCCGGCGGCGAGATCGCAATTGGTAACGATTTTGGTTCCTCTTGGATTATTTTGGCGTCCTCCTTTTGCGAAGAATCTTCTTTATGCCGCTCCGACTCCACCGGCTGCTGTTGCATCGGGGGTTCAACCACTTGTTGTTTATTCGGGTTGGATTCTATCACCAACTGCTCCCTAGGTGACACAATCGGTATCGGCTGCGTCTGCTCTCTCATGGGCGAGGGGGATGGAACCGTGTTGTGTTCCTGTTCCGCAGAATTAATTTGGTACGGTCGCGTGGGCTCCGGTCTCGTCAAGTTGTGTATGGAGTGCGGATTGCTCGTGGGCCTGGGGTAGGGAGAATGAGGCGATCTCCGGGGAGCCAGGTGCGGAGACTGCGACGGAGCATACCCGTGTGGAGAATGCGCCGATTGCGGAGAATGCGCAGGCGCCGGAGCGGGCGCGGGCGCTGACGGGTACGGCAGATGCCTGGTGCTGGGATAGGGGGAATGTGACAGGGGATGAGGGTGCATGAGGGGTTGCCTCACCAGTGGTCCCTGGGACAGGAGCCCCAACGGATGCAGGAGGTGGGGAGGAAGCAGGCTCATGTGTGAAGGGGAGACACGCTGGGAATGCGGATGCACAGACATGGGAAGGCCGTGAGAGAAGAGGCCAGTTGACGTAGGAGGAAGTAAATGTGACGGTAAACCTCCGTGGGCAGCCATGTGAGCCATCATTCTGTCTCTCTCATCTCTCAATGACTCCCTTTCCCTTTCTCTCGCCCGGGTTTCCTTCTCTCTTTGCAACCTCTCCTTCTCCCGCTGCTCTCTAATTTCCCTTTCTCTTTCTCTCTCCTTGAGCTCCCTATCCCTCTGCTCCCTTTCTCTCTCTCTTTCCCTCTCCCTTTCCCGCTCTCTCTCCCTCTGGATGGCGAGCTCCTTCTCCCTCTCCCGCAGCTCCCTTTCTCTCTCCCGTTGCTGCTGGAGAGCTATTTCCTTTTCCCTCTCTTCTTCTCGTGCTATTCTCGCCCGATGCTCCTCTTCCAACTTCATCCTACAACAAATATTGCAGATTAATTATTTTGCCAACACCGCAACTCCTGCAGTTTATTAAAATATTATAATTAAATATTCTTCTAACAGAGTAATTCAATATTGATAAATATATATGAATAAAACAGTGCAGGTAACAAAAGGGGTAACAGCCGAGAGAATACAAACTTACAATAAACAAAGGTTGTCTATAAAATCCCCATCTATTTCTGTGAAAATGTCAAAATACTTAAAATTTTACAAAACCGAAAATGGTTCAACCACTCAGCTCTTGTTACTGTTCAATCAGAAGTTAAATGCTATTAACAGCTGTTACCTCTTCCGCACCAGCGCTTCGACGACAGTAATCACAAGAATTTACCTCTCGTGCATCACGGGCGACATAAGCGCAATGGAGGGGGGCAGGGGAGGCAAAGGCGAGTACAGGCCCGGCAGGTGCGCGGGGTGTGGCCCCGGACCGCCCCCGTACCCCCCGACGCCGTAACCCAGCGGGGGACGCAGCACCCTCTCCAAGTAGAGCTGCTCCTCTAACCTGAAATGCAACAATTGTTGTGAATGTGGAAAATTTCTAACAGAAGTTGAAAAGAATATAAAGAAATTGATTGTCTTACTGTCATGTTATGTACTTGTATATTAAAAATTGTCTATGAAGCATTCAATTGGTCTGCGTCACCAAAATACATTGTGAAACATTATGTGATCTGATCTGAACTCAAAAACTTCAACTTAATATATGTGACACGTATCGCCAATATCAATCTATATCATAAAAAGTGAGCTAACTCACTTATTAAAATAGTTCTGTGATATCCAACTTCAAAACTGGATGACATGTCAATCTTGTTAAGTTCAAAAGATTTTCATTAAATAATTATTTGCATTCAAAATAAGTAAACACCAACCTGTACTGCAGCGCCGCGCTGGGGTACAATCCCGGATGACCGTAAGGCGAGTAAGCTCCCGGGTCCACTAATCCATAGGGCGAAGCGGCCGGATGCGTAAGCCTAGAAAGCAAATAAATCCCACCCCAAGTTAGGCCGGCAGTTCACCCCAGACGCTCCAGGTCTCCGACCGTCGGTCGAAACGGTCGCATCAAGGAACCCAATATCATAATGGCACATTGCAAACAGTTGGAAAAGGTTCAGGTATGTGACAATATGATACAACAAGGCAGAATTACAAGACTCAATGAATCAGAGTAAATTTCCTGATAATATCAATTCATTTATATCTATAGATACAATTTTCATTTTTTTTCATTAATAAAATTAACAAAGTATCTAAAATATATCTACATATAATGGCGACATCAGAATAAGTGACTTGTGTTTATTGGAAATTGTGTGCGGTTTAAAATGTTTGATGCCGATAAACATCAAAACGATGAGCTTAATTGCAGAATTTCGTAACAACTAATTTTAACATTAACATTACGACAACTGAGAGGCAGCTAAGAGAGCTGCAAAGAGAACAAATGTGAAACAAATCAAGTTCACAACTCACATTAAAATTCATCAATAATGCCACAATTGAAAACAATTTTTAATACAAATGAAATGTATTAATTAGAAAGATATACATATAAAATCAATTTATTGAAAAAATATTGCTGTTGCCACCGGGATTCGAGCCAGGATCTTTTGACACGAGACAAGATTTTGCCCAAAGTATATACACCGCAGTAAGCAATTATGAAACTATAACTTAAATGTGGCTGAAGAAGAATAATCTAAAATTAAACGCAAACAAAACTAAATTCATGAACATTGGAAATAAAAAAACAACAATTAAATAAATATAAATATAAATAAAATAATAAACACTAGATTGTGAAAGTCTAAAAGAAGTGAATGAAAACAAATATTTCGGAGTAATAATAGATTCTAAATTGAATTTTTCGTAAAATACAAGACGCGTGACTAAAAAGATTGCTAAAAAAAATTCACTTCTGAGAAGGATCAGAAGATTCATTAATACCGTGTCTTGTAAAATAGTACACAACTCTGTTATTATTCCTCGCATCAACTACTGCAGCAGCATTTTGTTTTTGGCTAATGAAGAAGAAATGCAACAATTAACGGTACTGCAAAATAAAGCTTTGAAAAAAAATAGATATACTCGAATCAGTACAATACTGAAAGACCTTAAATATGGTGGTGTTTAGTTTTAAAATACTCACTGTATCGCACAGAATTACTCGCCGAGGAGGCGCCACATAATTGATACGATAAGACACATGTCGATAATAAAGGTGTAATCATCGACGTGGCGCCAAAAAACCCGTGGGATAGATTTCAGGAAAACAAAGACGTTACAGCGGTGACCTGTCGCCATGTAGGTACTTGCAAATATGACTGTATGTATTGTCATGAATCTGAATAAAAACAGAGTATTCTGCAGGCGGGAAGCCATTCTCAATGTTGCCACCGTAGAGTGCCTATATTGAACATCTTTTGTGTTTCATTTCTTTCGACCTCATAATCATCATCATCGCCGGTTGAGAGAAGCTGAGATCGGCGAACCACCCTTGTCTACATTCTTGTTTCCTGTACGCAACACTCACTAAACAAATATCAGAAGAATTTCAAATCAACATGAGTACGAACATCATATAAGAGGAAGAGATAGAGTGAAACTGTTATTCAAGAAGAAGGCTAAATCTCAGAAATCGGTGATGTTTTAAGGTAATCGGTAAGATTTTCAATGAAATGCCAGATGATATAATAAAGGAAGAGAAATTAAATATGCGCAATATAAGTTATGATAAAAAGGTAAATTCTGATAATGTTTAAATTAGAGCATATCTGTATACGTAACAAATAAATAAATAAACTTTCAATGATAAAAGAGAATGAAAGAATTCTATGGGGATCATAGGATAAAACAACAGGGACACATAGGAAGCATGTTTTTACAGACACGGGACCAGTGTTGTGCCCATTCTTCACTAAAATAACTACCCTGGGAGAAGTAAATAAACATCAATGAAAAAATGCTGTCACACCTTCGATCTGAATGAAGGCGTTGTTGCGTTTGTGGAAACACACGACTGAGAGGCTGCAAACAATGATCTCTCAGCTAAAAAATTAACTTTTCTATGAAAGGTAATTTTCTATGAAGGTGATGACAAACCAGGAAAGACTTGGATATGTCAAGAATACATCTACCTCGGTCAAGTCATCACGCATGCTAGAAGAAAAGATTGTCTTCAAATCAAATGACGATAACGATAATGTACGGTCGTGGATATTGTGATGCCAAGATCCGTGTTTGGACGAAAAACAAATGAGTGGATGCATAGCTAAACCCAACTTGAAGATGTAGGATTACTGGTGGCAAAGCTGAAATGACAGTGTGAAAAATGTGACCTACTGGAAACTTCAGACCAGAAGGCAAAATTCTTGGAGGTAGTTGGGGAGGGAGGAATTTATCCGAAATATGTTCTAGATTAATAATACAAATTAAATGTATCAATTAGAAAGATTATTTTTTTGTTTATTATCTTTGTTTATAAATAAACTACTTACTGAGTAATTTTTTCGAAAAAGTTTTGAAAAACACAATTTTCTTCATTCTAATGTTTTAAAAAAAATATTATTATTAAAACTATTATTATTCAAAAAATCTATTTAGTACTTAAATTGTTACAATGAAAAATGTGAAAATTGACTTAATGATAGAAAATTATTAGAATATGAATATATATTAAATTTAGTTGGTTATGTATAATATTTTGGTTATGCTTTATTTATTTCTAATGATTCTAAATTATTCAATTTAAGAACAACATTATTCGTATGTAAAACTGACAATACTGAATTTTTATCAAAAGTATGATCAGTTTCTAATAAATAATTGGAAAATTCTGAAAAACATCTTAAATGCTCTTTGACTCTTATGTTAATATTTCAACCTGTTTTACCAATATATAAAGCAGTACAATCTGTACAGATGTTTAAAAATTACTCATCAAGTGGTTAATTATAAACCAAATGAAATAATCTATAAAATAATGAACATAATAAAAACCACAAAGTTCATTTTGCAAATATTAAAAATAAAACAAGAAAATTCAATATATATTGAAAAAAATATTTTCGTTGCTACCGGAATATAGCTTTCTGAAAAACTGCAACTTCACAATAATAACATCAATTGGAAGTGTTACGAAGCTTGTACTGCCAAAACACTCCTATATGCCTCAATAATGTGGAAACCATATAGAAGACTCTGAAAAACTATTAACAATGCATATAAAAGGAAACCTGAAAATAAAATTGAAAGACAAATATGCACAGAAGACATTGCACTTGAAGAATTCAAAATAATTAGCGTGTAGTCAGAATGCCTGAACAACCTATCAAATGAGATTATGTACTCCTACAAGGACAAACACTCTCCTAGAGGAGAAAAAACAGCTTCATACTCTCAAAAAGCAAACTTTCAAAAGGTCAACGCTAAAGGTCCGTGTCCACGATGATCTCCCAATAAGACATTGATTTCTGAGTCACTAAAGGTGTGTGTGCGTGTGTGAATGAGAATGAACGAAACACATAAATTGACCTTTATGTGGTTTGATCAAAAAGTACACGTATATTAGTTATATTATTTTTTTGTGTTGGTACACTAGTTCTTGACGTATTTTGACATTGGTAGCCATATTGGATGCTTACTTTATTATTGGCTGTCTAAAACGTTGCATGTGTTTTGGTGTGCTTAGTGATTTTTTACTTATGGATAAATTTGACATAGAAACAAGCGTTTTGAAGATAACGAGCGCCCTGGACGTCCCAGCACATCAACAACCAATGACAACATCGAAAAAGTGAAAAAAATGATTATGGATAATCGTTGAATCACTAACAGAAAGGTTGCTGATGATGTTGGTATATTATTTGACTCGTGCCAAGTAATTTTTTCGTATGTTTCGGGCATGAGATAGCCCGACGGAAGCTTACTGAAGAGCCAAGTTTGATCGAATGCTCAATGTTTTCTTCGATTTCAAGAGCATGTTATATCATGAATTCTTGCCACCAGGTAGTACAGTCAATTAAGACTACTACCTGGAAATTTTACGCCATTTGCGTGAAGCAATTCGAAGAAAACATCCAGATTAGTTGCGAAATAACTCATGTCAGTTGCACCGCGATAATGAATGTTCTAGCCAAAATAAAAAACACTGTTAGATGCCTCGGACTTCATATTCACCAGACATGGCCCCCTGAGACTTCTTCTTATTCCCGAAGACGAATAAACCATGAAAGAACGAGGTTTTGCCAATATTGAGGAGATAAAGACAGAATCACTGTAACCTCGTATGCAAACATGAATTGAATCTCCAAAACTAATTTCATTTGTGAACACGGGACATAACAGCAATACCTGAGAAGAGGAAAACGTATGCTTAACTGGAGGACAATGTTGTAAACAGTAGCAGTTAGCAACAAAGCACGCTAGGGAAATAAGACACTACACAAGTCAGACCATAACCTCTGTCCCGTGCCCAAGATACACCAGAGTTAAAACAGGACTCATCAGCTCACAATGGACACGAGGATCGGTCGATAATAATGATGTTGATTGTGTCACTTAATCTGATGTCTGTCCAAGACTGGGTCTCACCTGTCGTCGGGGCGGTAGGGCTGGAAGCCGCTGGGCGGAGCACCGTGCGGCTGCTCTTTGGGCGGCTGGGCCGCGGGCGGCGCGGGCTGCGCGGCGGCGGGGGGCGGCGCGGCCGCCGGCGGGGAAGCCGCCTTGCCGCCCGCCGCCGCCGCGCCGTCCTTGTCGCCGCCCGCCTCGCCGGGCCCCGCCTGCTTGGCGAGGCTGCGCAGTGCGGCGGCGAACGAGCGACTACCGCCGCCAGCGTCCGACCGCTTTGCCACCTTGGCAGGCGGTGCACCTGGAAGTAAAGGAAACAAAATTGTTAGGAAAATATTCATTGAGTCAATAATTACTAAATTTTGTGAAATCCTTTAAGTAGAGTTAGTTATGCTCGTTAAAAAAATAAAGGTTGTATATACTAGAAATGATGTCACATTACGATACAATCAGTATGTATAAAATTAATCTGGAGTTTCAATACAATTTACGTCAAGTTTCTCGTATCATAGGTTAATAATAAAATTATGCATACAAATTTATTAGTGTGCTAAATTTATGTAGTGTTAATTTTTCCACATTACTTTTTCTATACAATCATGAGTTTTACGATTCACCTAACCAACTTAGGTCTGCCACTGGAACGATATTATATTAAAAACGACAATGCAATGTGTTATTTATTATTATTTATATTTTTGTTATGTATAAGATTGTACAAAGTGAAGGAAGTGCTGAAGGACTAGGCAAACCCCTGTATATTGACAGCTTTCAACGTGTAATAAATAATAATGATAAAATATAGATTATTAAAAAAAACCTTGATTAAAACATAAGATTGTAAAATATTAACCGATTATTTTAGCAACAATCCATAATGAGACATTATCTCGTTACAATCATGCTACGAGTGACATTATATTGTCATTGCAATATAATCATACTAGGAACGACATTATATTATATCAAGACTATCACCCAACTGACAAAGATATCAATGGAATTATGGAATTTTATTATTACCCATTTATAATGATTACCTGTTATAATTATCACTGTTATGATGCACTAATGCAAGAATAGATTAAGAAACGTGCCGACAAGCCATTATGGCTTGGCATGGACTAGAATAATGAAACTTTGTAAATATATATATATATAATATAATTACACTGTAATCATACTATAAACAAGTGGCAAAGAGAACAATTTGCCTGATTTGAAACTGGGCAAGTCACTTGACGAAACATGATGATGGCTGCTGGACAAAGTTACTACCGGTATGATGACAATGGAGACAACTGGTGCAAGATGATTGGAATGCAGTGGAGAAGAAAATGAGAGGTATATGTTCAACATTGGATTATCCAAGGACGATGAGGACACTAATGAAATTATAATAATATGATAATGTAATCATACTAGGAGCGACAGTACAACGTGATCAGGTAAACAGTAAAAAAATTTTTTTATCATTTAACTCGTGAAATACCTGTATTCACAGAGACACGGAATATTCAAGGCTGATGATGACAAATTATACTATAAGTGATGTCACATTAGGAGCTACGACACATTATAATCGTAATCATATAAAAAGCGACGGCATATATTATTATCATGATATAATCACAGAAGGGGAGTGACAATATAATATGATCAAGTCTTAATAAAAATAAAAAAATCATCACATTTACAATTAAAATTGTACCCGTATTGAAATAAAATGATTATTTCACTTTATAAAAAAAAAAATTTAAAAATGTTCAAATTTCGATAACATATTTCACATAGCACTCCTCAAACATACTAAATTTTTTAAACAAAATAAATTATCGCAATATTTTAAACATAAACATATCAGGAACGACATTATTTTTCCGACACCAGAACAGTCCGCGACTAGCGAAAAAATAAATTGATGAAAAAATAAAACAACCTCGAAATACGATGACGTAGCTCGTTATGTTTTGACTAGCTGCTACTTACTCACTTACGTCCGGACCGTTCCCGATACTGCGGGGCGGGGGGGGCGGGCCGCGCGGCGCGAGCGACACTGCCCGCCCTCGCGGCGGCTCGGCGCAGAAAGGCAATTATCAACACGAGCAAAGTGAGGCAAAAATTTTGATACATTTTGATAAAAAAAAAAAACTCGCGGGAGGATTAAAGCAAATCTGATTAAATTTGAATGACTACCGGCCGGTGTGGCAGTAGTCCGCCAGTGGGGGGATCAATTCTATAGACAGGTTAATTTTCGTAAGCCGATTGTAGCAGGGGCTGAGGGACGAATTGTACAACGGCGCCGGAGTCGGGTCGAACAATCAAACGCCGACAGCGCGACAGGGGAATTATAATCGCCGTTCTGTGCGGAGTGCCTTTATTCCGTCCGTCCCCGCTTACAACGAACAAGTCAATATGTTTGTACCGATGATTGAAATGGAATATGGTTCTGTTTTGAGCGAGTTTGGTCAGTTGGTTCACGATGTGAAGCTTGGAGAATGCTGTAAAAATTGTAAGTACATACTAGGAGCGACATTGTAGTACACACGAGAATAATAATAACAGGGATATAAAATTATCCCGATATAAACATACGAGTAACGCTTGTATGTGATATCACCGAGATATTATCATACCAGAAGCGACAAAACATCATACAAGGATCGACATCGTAATATAATATTATCCTGACACTAGAAGCGATGAACTATTAACATTAACATCACTGGCAGATACGGCTGCTATTGTGGCTGTTTTGCGGCCAGGGTTTCCGTAGAATCTATATTTTAATGCAGAAATCTTTTATTTCATTGCTTTAATAATGAATATAGGTATGTGCACTTAGAGCTATCATAAATTGATAGATATAGAGAACTTAAAGAAAATAAATAATATATGGACAGGTAAAAAAAAAATAACTTAAAATTTCAACTGACTGGAGTATTTTGTGAAAAACCGTTTTGAACCCGCAACAGTATTAGACTGCGCACAGATATTTTCGTACTGTAATGTAAATGCATCGAACATATAAAAAAATAAAACAACCCATCTACGGCCCAGCGTCGAATATATCCGTCGCAAAAAACTTTCCATTGACGTCTGTTGCACAATGCGGAAGGCGTTACAAAAAAAAACTTTCCGGTGAACGATTGTAAATGAATATTAATATTCATTATTATTTTTTGCTAATCTGTACCGCCATCTAGTGGATTTCTAAATAAAATGGATGACACTAACATAGGCAGGGCCCCAGCAGCAAGCAATCGACTGCTAGTAATTATGTATTGTAAACAGATCATGTTTACAATACATAATTACTGAACAAACGTAATTTGACAGATGGTCAATATATTTGACAGTCGGAAAAATTCATACGATTTCGCTAATACACGTTTTTTCTTACATGCAATAAAAACAATGTACACTTCATTTCAAATTTAATATGTATTAATGTACCGTTATTGAATATATAAAAGAGAAAACATTTAAATAATCTTAACCTAGAGATATTAAAAACACAACATATTTGTTACATTTGATATATTTTTTTATTAGCAATGGATGCTAACATGCACAAATATCCCATAGCGACGAGGTGCAATCTTATTTGACGTACAGGACTGAACGGAGAGAAAATAATATAAACACATGCCTAGTTAACTGTAGAATGAAGGCATCCCCGAGATGTGTCAACAAGTGCCTGACGCCGAGCTGCCAGGCCATTTCGGAACGGTGTCGAGTCCAGAGCGACTTTGATCTGCCTCGTAGTCTTTTTCTACCCGGTCCGCTATTCACATAACCCGCCCATTGCCACTTCAACGTTATCGCCGACAACGCCTTCAACACTCGCAGAGCGAGCGCGCAAACCAATGTGCAAAGAAAGAACCGTCGCTGAAAATTTATTTTAAATTTAAAAATAAAAATACGCAAAGCGGAAAACCGGTTGGCGCCGCCTGCCCGGGTGGCGAACATCGTCCACACTTAACTCTGAACTCGAGTGAAGAAATGTTCAACCCCCCGAGCGGGAAATGTTTCAGCGGGGGGGGGGTGAAACGCCACGCTTCGGGGCTGTGGCGGTCGCGCGACAAGGGGCGGCCCAAACGGCGGACCGCTCCTAATCCACCGTCAAGTATCGCATTTCTTGACAACCCCACGGTCGCGGGGGGTCGGGGAGGAACGAGAAGGATAGGGGGGGGAGGGGATCAAAGGTCGGACCGCGCGATCGCCACAATTAATTCAGTCCGGCCGACCAGCGCCGAGCACGGAAGCGAGCTTGCAAATGAAGCACCACCCCACGTAATTATGCCACGGTCAATTAGTTCAACAGTGGCGAGTTTTGGTGGTACTATTGTCGGTAGTGCCATTAATACGGTGCCGCATTTAAAGCGGTTTATCACGTGCAGTTGGGGAGGCGGGAGGAAACGTATCACATGTATCAGACGCGTGTGTCACACCGCCCCTGCATATAATATGATTTTCTGGTACTGATCATTTATTTCATTTCAAGTAAAAATGACTTTCTTTTGTTTTGTGGAAACATCTCGTCCGCGCGTGGGTGTCTACGAGACACCAAACACCGAAACAGCGTTCTTATATATTACATCCGAGAACCTCCTATAAAATGGCATTAAAATTTTAGATAGTCCTCTAAAATTGACACCACGCCTGGAGGACTTTGGTTTCGCCTTCAATCTCTCCAATTATCGCCAGTAAACGTCGAATGTGATCGACTTCGTTGATTGGCAGGATTTCAAATCGGCTATCCATTCCGCGGGTAAACGTTAATGTCCGAGCGAAGGTTCAAACAAGAAATGTCAGAACACCGACTAAAAAGTATACAATAACAGTGCAAATTCTACACTACTCTGCGTTACGGTGTTTGATAATAATTGTTAAAATATATCCATTCAATATAATAAATCGCAATTTTTCAAAAATGATAAAAAACTGAAATTCATTCGTAATAATTAGCGCTGTTTTCGTCACCCTTCGGCGGCTAAATATCAAAGCTTCGACTTCGGCCAAACCTTCGGCAGATTTTAGCCGAAGCCGAAGTTCTTTTTGGTGGAAAAGCAAAAAAAAAAAAATGAAGAAATAGTTTAATATTCGCATGATTTCTCACACGCAGTTTCGATATATTGCGTGTGTGCAGTTCACCGAGGAAGAAGGAAGAAATAAAAATTTATTATAAAATGGTAGAAAATTAGTATTATACTTTGTATAGATAGATTTACACCAATGTATGTATTATTTTTTAATTCAAATTTTTTAGATAGGTACAGTGCAATTTTAAGGACCACTGCTATTGCTATATATATATATACAAAACGTGTGGAAATCGTCAGAATTACAAAAAATAATATTATCCCTTTTCATCTCATGTAAATAATAAATTGTATAGATGTTCCACCATTATAATTATAAATACAAAATTGTTACCCTCACAAGGCGAAAAGCGTCTCAAATAAATTAAACGAATCTCCAAGTGGCAATCAATTAGTTTTACAAAAAAAAAAAAAATTCGTACTCTATCGGCGATGTTGACTCGGTGTGTCAGTTAGGGAGATCAATGATCCGGATGTAATATTTGACAGTAAAATATCATTCATTCCCCCGCATTGATTCGATAACTGATGTCTCTATAAGCGCGCCCAGACATCAGGTAGAATATAATTCGGTCATATGGTCGCCACGCTTCATTGCACTCTCGACGGCGGTTGAAAGAATCCAGAGAAAGTCTCTAAGATTTATTAATTTTAAATTAAATATACGCTCCGAGGATATCATCAATTGTGATTATCTGAAATTGTTACACTTATCAGTGAGACGTACGATGACCGACCTGATATTTCTATACAGGATCGTCAATGGTATGACAGACTGCCCCCGAATTGTTGGTCTGTTTCGAGGTCATCGAGACACGATTCATTGTTTTATTACAGTGGTAATGTCAGAACACGTGCATTAGCTAACTCCGCAGTCCCCATTCTTTGGGGGATGAATATGCGGAGGTAGTCGACATTTTTGCTGTTAATTAAACTCTTTATAACAATGTTTGGGGTCCCAACTCAATGGTGACGGATAAATTGCTTTATTTTTACATTTTATATTTATTTTTAATTTTGATTATGAAATAACACGGTGACATTATATCGTAGTGTATTGCACTTCTGATGAAATTTTCTGTTATTTTACATTAATTATGTAAAAGTCTGAATACGGTGTGTATAATAATAATAATAATAATAATAATAAACATGTAAACCAGTGTGTTCTAATTGGACCCAATTTGTTGCAACGCCACTGATTGGGGTGGGTACAAAAAAAAAAGTGTTAATAATGATAATAGCGCGAGCACCCCGGTGTGGCATCCCTTAGCCACCTCGTTACGGAGCACCCGCGTATCCCGTGGCCCCCGATACAGCGGGCGTCACATATCGATCCGCCCGAGCGCCGCGGCCGCCTGGCGGATAGCGCGGAGGGGTGGGCGGCGGAGGGTGGGAGGGAGGGAGGGAGGGTGCCGACGGTTCCCAAACTATGCCGGAAGGGTAATCGACCAGAACGAAGATTGCAGAGAATAGATTGCCGAACCGTGTGCGGGGGGTTAAAGTAGCGAGTGAAAAAGCTAAAAATAATTTTGAACTGTAATTTATTTCTAATTGTGGATTTTATAATACTGCACACATTTAGGGCCGATTGTCTGATCAGTGGTAACTTTTTTTGATCGCTGGTAAAAAAAAATAATTTACTTCTCGAAAATACATCCCGTAGTAAATTCATTTTACTCGCCGATATCCGATGGTATAAACGAGAATCGATAGTTAAATATGGCGGACTCGTCACAGCTGTTCCAAAAGACATCTGACACATTGACGACACTTTGAAAGTTACAGTATACGACAATTAATCCATTCAATTACGCGTGTGCACAGTCTCATTTGCAATACGGTATTATTGGATGGGGAGGAGCATATAAAACTTCCATATCACAATTAGAAATTACTCAAAAAAATTATGATAAAAAAAGACTATTCAAGTGTCCAACTCTTTATAGAATTCAAAGTGCCAAAAATAATAGATATCCATTTACAAAAAAAAAAATCAATAATTCAAACTTTTAAAATTAAATATTAGAAGCAACTTGAGACAAAATTGATATTCCAAAACTTAAATATACCACAACCCAAAATCACTATATTTAATCAAGGCATCAAATTCTTTAATAATCTCCCCCACGCAAATAGACAAATTACAGATAAATGTGTATGTGAAATCAAAAAATATATACACAAACTAGCAGACACATAAATTATATACTCCTTCTCTGTATACGAGTCTCGTCTCTGATACGGAAGAAAAAATGTTAATAGAAATAAATATATAATTATGTTTAAAAATGTATTACACCACATTATATTAGGTGGACCCGAAAGTATTCGCGTATTTTTTTTAAAAACTTCAAATTTACAAGTAAATTATAAAACATTTTACCGATGAGTTTTAAATGTGTTTGTACAGTAGTCCATGGGGATCTGAGTCTCAGCGACAATTCCTCGATTGTTTGTCGTGGATCCGACTCGATTAGAGATTTCAGCGCCTCATTGTCAAAATTTGAAGGCCTTCCGCATCTCGGCTCGTCAATTAAACTTCTGTTGCCCGATTTAAATTTTTGAAACCAATATTGACATCTGCGAGCTGTAACCACTTCACCATAAAGATCTTTGAGCGTTTTAGTAGTTTTTGTGGCATTCCAACCCAAATCAAAAAAAACCAGCATACAATGCCGGATGTGAACTTCGCTGGTTTCGGGTCTAAACATCTTACCCTTAACAATAAAAAAAAAATTTATGCACGAAAATAATGTTAAACCATAGTTCTACAAAAAAAAAAACTTACACAGATGTTGCCGTCACCGTGTCCAGACACGAACTGAGGTAAACATATGGTCTCAAAAATACGCGAATACTTTCGGGTCCCCCCTAATATCTACTAATAAAAAAAAAAATATTCTGTTATTTTAGTGATGAGAGTTCGTCCGATGACGATCTCGTTGTTTAATATACATTAGCGCGTAATATGAAAAAATTTCACCACCAAAGTGACGACATAGATAAAGCATATTTCAAGGTTATTTGTCGCACGTATAGACATCTCTCTCATCTATACTTTGACACTAGTAAATTTGATGTTCAAACAATTTTTACCACTGGCGTTAGTAAAATATGTCACACAACCGACCCCTAGTGCGCAACATCATAAACTCCCTCGACTATATGGGATGAATTCTTCAATTTTTCGGGCATCTTGCAAGAAGGGAAGATAGCTTGTTGCGACGGACCGCGTCGAAGGGGTAACAAACGGCCACTTCTCTTTTGACAGCCCTAAGATGTGCAAGATGCCGAGAAAATTGGCGGAGTCACAGTCGAGAAGGCGAAAGTTTACGGAGATCGACATGGATGACATATTAAAAATATTTAGTCGAAAATGTTCAAGCCGCATGTCGACCGTGTCTTATACGATTATTTCGAATAATTTAAATATTTTATTGATTCCAAATTATACATCGAAATTATTTATTTTATTAGACTTTACTGACATACATGCATTTTGATGTAACAAATGTGAAAATATTATCATATAACATGATAAACATAAAATACAATTATATTGCAATTGAGTATATATACTCGTAGTTTATTGTGTGTAATGGAGTAAACTCCACCTCTCATATATATATACAGCATCGTCCTGTCTACTTTTCTAGACTGCCGTCTGTGATAAAGTAGCCACTTTTTGTCGTGCCATGGTGGTGTTATTTAATTCAAGAAAGATAAAAGATTCGACAGGAATAAAAATAGCGAGAAAAAAATGAAGTGAGATTGATAGCGAATTATTAGTGTAAAATATTGGATAGCGATGCTTCTGATCGATCTCTACCCAATTTTAATCAAAAGTAGTCGAATGAGAATACGAAAAGCGTATATTCCCGGTTTAGCGCTGCGGTTGCGATGTTGCGCATGCGTAATGGTTTCATTCGTCTGTTGACTCGCCACACGCAACGTTAGAGACATTCACATAGCGTGGGCATCTTGCAGCGAATGGTTAAAATGTTCGAGACAATAGATCAGCCCGCCGACATTCGTTTCTTGAATGCACGAAACATGAAACCAACTGACATTTATCGCCAAGTGTGCCTTGTTTTGTCCTGATTTGGCACCGAATGATTTCCATGTATTCCTTTATTTGATGCAGTTCCTCGGTGGCAAGTATTTTGATGACGATTATGAACTCAAAGACGGAGTGCAGACATGGTTTCCATCCCGGGCGACGTCGTTCCACGACGAAGGTATACAAAAATTGGTGCCAATGCTTCCAACCTTGCTGACAGTTTCACAAACGATGTCTACCATCGTTTCAGCTGGATAGATTACAATCTATTCTAAATGCGGCTGCACGGATAATATATAAAGTTTCCAAATTCTCTCATATAACATCACTTTCACATCAGCTACATTGGCTCCGATTCTCTGAAAGAGTTGAATTTAAATTGTGCCGGTTGAATGTACAAGGCGGACACACAACATGGCGCCGCTGTATCTTCAAGAACTTTGTATCCAAGACAATTTGAATGGTAGACGTCAAACTCTCAGGTCAGCCTGGGGTTGTAGAACCGATCAGCCGTTACCAGAAGTCTAAATTTAGTGAACGGGCATCCGCAGTGGCAGGCCCAAAAGCGTGCAACTCTTTGCCCTCCGTTATTAGAAACAGTGCATCAGAGACTTTATTTAAGAAGAAACTAAAAACGCACTTTTAAAAAAAAATCATTTCCATAAGTGAAAATAACGATTTTTTAATTTTAAAAAACATAGATAATTGTAGAACTATAAACAGTTGATGTGTAAAGCGTCCTTGAGGTGAAAGTTTTTACGAAAATGGCGCTATACAAATTATCCATTATTATTATTATTAGTTTTAGGTGTGTAGCACAAAGTGTCTGAAGAAAGTAAAGTGTTGTAAAAATGATATTTCTTTAAAAAAAACTGGTAGTCACTTAAAAAACGCGCCTCTTATAATAATAATGGGTCAATCAAGAAATCTCATACAATAGTATTTTCCGCAACAGTACAGGATTTATAAATAGCCTTGAACACTTTCGACACGTAATTCAGCCAGATATTTACTCACTGAAGGGTGGTTTCGGACTCTCCTGATTATGATCACTGAAATTTTACGCATAGTGCGTCGTGGCATTTATCAGTATTACTAAATGTGATGTCCTTGGGATTGTGCGGTTGCGTGTGAGCGCCGCGCCGGCGGCGCGCGGCAGGGCGCGGCCTCTTTCTCTGCGTGTTCTCGGCTCAATCGTTTGACCTACACTAGTGATATACCGTGTACTAAATTGTATCGTATTGTAACAAATGTATAATTGTTACAAAGTCTATTTCTTGAACCTACACATTACGAGGTGTGTACACTGAAGACGTACTTAAAAGACAAGTACGTAAAACTAAAAATCGGAACGTTTAATATAGGGTGATTCAAATTCAACCATTATATTAAATATGTACGTGACATATGTCAAATAAAAATTATACCATTAACGTAAATGAGTCAGATACACGATTGTGTAGCGCGTCGATGAATTGTGAAAATTCACTACAAAAACGGTGAAAATTTCGGATGATGTCTATATTCAGCAGGGTGGGGCTACGTGCAACATCTACTGAAATTTCCATGACGCGTAAAATCGTGCGAATTAACACCTCTGAAAGTTATGATCCAGCGTCCACACTATTAACATAGAACGTGTTTAATTTAAAGTTTCCGCGAGCACTGGTGTATGATGAATTATTATTGTGAAGTTTTGATACAAATTAAATGTATCAATTAAAAATATAAATCTTTCTAATTGATACGTTCAATGTATGGAGCTGGCGTCTATTCTGGGTTAGATCGCATTTTTTATAGATGGTTTCACGGTACCGCGTGCCACTGTAAAGGCGCGTTGTCTTAAAAAAAATTACGATACAACCGCACTAATCGACCGATCCGACTGTCGGAGATTTATATCTCCTGCGAATAAGTACACGTGTACTGTAATTTTTCTGCAGGACCTAATTAGATCACATTTTATAGGAATTTTAAATAAGACTGTGGCCTCCAAGGGCCGGTTGTGTGATCAGTAGTAACATAGTAGTAAAAAAAAAAACCTTTGCGGGTTTGTTGATACAAACAAATTTACTACTGCCAAAGTGATAAATAATCATGAAATATGCTTTATTTTAAAGCATTATCTGTGGAGTTTTTCGCTTAGACATTCGAAATCTATCACTTTGGTGGTGAAATTTTTTCGTATTATGTGTTAATGTATATTAAACGACGAGATGATCATCGGACGAACTGTCGTCACTAAACTAGCGGGATATTGAATGTTTAATTGTCGTATATAACAATTTTCAAAGTATCAATGTGTCGGATGACTTTTGAAACAGCTGTGAAGAGTCCGCCATATTTTAATTATTGATTATCGTTTTTTTTTTTACTATCGAATATCGCAGAGTAAAGTGAGTTTACTGCGGGAGTACTTTCGAGAAGTTTCGCAAAAAAAAAAAATCACACAACGTGCCCAAAGAGTTATTTTCCAAAATATTAAAAAATATGACGATCTTCTCATAGCAAAATTGTAAAACGACACTGGGCTTTTGTGGGTTCATATATTTGGGAGTTCTTATCTCATCATGTGAAGCGTCTGACGTAATCGCGGCGAGCTTCGGATCTCCCCTTCGCCCCGACGGGCAGGGTGCAGGGTGCAGGGCGGAGGGCGCAGGGCGCAGGGCGCAGGGGTGGCAGGGCCAGAGGGCGGAAGGCGGCCGAGAGCAGTCAATCAATGCCCAATAGGCCTGTTTGTACCCCCTTTCGCCATGATCGGCGGGCGACAAACGGTTTTGCGCTCGCATCGATTGTGACGAAGTGTTAACGTGTCGCACCGTCACGTCGGGCACAACGTGTGACAACTGCATCACATCGAGAGTAAACAGTATTGTACTGTTACGTGATAAATAATAAAGAGATCTCTTGCCGGGGGACTGGTAGCCGCAAATCGCCGCCCACAGGGCACGATTGCCGTGTAGAATTAAGTAAATGCCAAATTTATTCGGGTATGGGTGACACGATGGAGTTCCTTAGGTAGGTAGTTAGGCCGGCCTGCGTGGGTGGGACTCCACCTACGCGCCATCTCCATATCTCGTGTTTTGAAACTCCGTTAATCTGTCTCGTCCACTGTCCCTCTTTTGAGAGCATTTTTTTTTATTTGATGTCTGGACGAACACCGGAATGCGCGTTTTTATTTTACCACCATAAGGGAAAGGTTTAGTTATTAAACTTCATTTTTAATACAAATTAAATGTATTAGAAATATATACTTATTGAAGTTGTAATTATTCAGAACAGACGGTCTGTGATGTTTTAAATACTAATTTAACGTATTAATTATAAATATATACATATAAAATCAATATTGTTGTTGCTACCGGGATCAAACCTGGATCTCTTCCAATCCGGGAAACGTGCATGCATACCGTTGCACCACAGTGAATTGACGACAAATTTTCGAACTTATATGTTACAATTTTTCACGTTCACGTTCTGAATAATTACAACTTTACAATAAGAATGTGTTCTCCTTCTGAATTAATTCATTCATTTTTATTTTCGCACTCCTGTGAAATTGTAATTTTTTGCGAGATGTGCGAATATATATTATTTCGTATTAAATACAATGATTAATAAATAATTAATTAAATTAATACGTGTTGTTTTTAAATCATTTAATATAAATTATTATTATTATTATTAAACACGCGAATCGGTCCCCGGGTGGAGTGGGGCGGTGGGGCGGTGGGGCGGTGAGCCCAATAAACGCAACAAGCCGCTCGCAGCGTCCGACCGCACGGGTCGCCGGGGTCACCCCGACCCCAGGCGGACCCCATTGACCCCAATGAGTGGGCCAAAAGGGGTCATCTGCTGTTTTAACGCTGATCAATATAACAAGCACCCGAGAGAGAGGCGCTGGACTCTTCGCGAAACGCGAGACGCTCGCCCAGATGTCATCTTTTGAAAACGTCTTTGGGGGGAATGCCGTCAAATGGAGCTGGTCAAAGTGGTCATAATAATAATAATAATGGATAATTTGTATAGCGCCATTTTCGTAAAAACTTTCACCTCAAGGGCGCTTTACACATCAACTGTATATAGTTGTACAATTATCTTTATTTTTTAAAATTATTGTTATTTTGTTAAATAATGTCTCTGATGCATTCATTGCTCCTTACGACGGAGGGCAAAGAGTTCCGCGCTTTTGGGCCCGCCACCGCAAATGTCCGTTCGCTAAATTTATACTTCTGGCAACGGTCGGTCGGCGGTTCTACAACCCCTCGTGCGGCTGAAGTAGATCATGTATAGGTATACATATTTCTATTTCATAATAAAATCATGTGATCAAATATCAAATTTTTAAATAATAGCATTTTTTTGCATTCTTTGCTACAACACTCGTTCATTTGTTTTTATTTATTTATTCTCAATATAGTGCATACACATATATATATACGCTCTTATATAAATAAGATCAAACTGTTCCTTTTTACTAAAACTTATCTTGCATATATTTTCTTCGTTTAATTTAGAATCTATGTAGTTTCTCCTCCTTTCTTATATCATCTGACATTTCATTGAAGATGTTCATCGCACTGTACATCTTCGATTTCTGAGATTTAGTCTTCTTCCTGAATGGCAGTCTCAGTCTACCCTTTCCTCTTGTATGATGTTCGTGCTCATGTTGATATATCTTCTGTTTAAAGGTCATCCAATTATACATATATATTTTTCTAAATATTATTATTTATTTTGCAGTACTGATAATTGTTGAATTTTTTCTTCATTGACAGTTAGGTATCTGCTAAATATAGCACCTTCAGAAATAGTATTGAAATTTAAGAATGACGTGTAATTTTTTTATCACGGATTAAAATATGAGCATTACGCATTTCAAACAGGTGAAGGATCCACTTCTGAACGAACACTTCTCACGTTGGTTAGAAAATTTCAAGGAACGCAGACGCAAGTCTGAAAGATGACGAGGGTCAAAGTCGTTGTTTTATGTACTGTCGAAAACGACGAATTGAAAGGTTTACAAGTAACCAGCACTGATGAACACCGAAGATGACCCATCACGACATCTCTCACATTTTCAAGCACATCGATAACTATTTACGGCAATTAAAAAAAAAAATCAACTGAACTTTGCTTATATGCTATTGTATGTAAATTTGAAAATATATGAATGTACAAGATGCTGAAAAATGTTACGGTACTGAATAAAATGTGTATTCACCGTGCTATCATCTGGTTGGGTCACTTTTTCTGTACACACATTTATTTGAGTGAATTTTTGTTAGAAGACTAGATTTTAAATGAATTTTTTCCTCCACATTGTTAAATTCCTCAACTTCTTCTCACTCAAGGGTCGGTTGTGTGATCAGTAGTAACTTTTTACTAACGACCGTAGTAAAAATCCTTCGCGGGTTGTTGATACATCAATTTTACTACTGTCAAAGCATAGATGGAGGAGATGTTTATAGGAGCGAAAAATGATCATGAAATATGCTTAATTTAATGCATTATCGATATATGGATTTTTTCACCCAGGCGATTGAAATATGTCACTTTGGTGGTGAAATTTGTTCGCGTTATGTGTTAATGTATATTAAACAACGAGATCATCATAAATATAATAAATAAAATAGCGGGATATTTAATGTTAGGAGGACACATTCTTATTGTGGAGTTGTAATTATTCAGAACAGACGGTCTGCGATATTTTAAATATGAATTAAATATATTAATTAGAAAGATATACATATAAAATCAATTTTATCGAAAAATATTGTTGTTGGGCCACCGGGATTCGAACCTGGATCTCTTTCCTAACCGGGGAAGGTGCATTATCCAACTATGCTACAGCGACAATTTTTTCGAACCTATATGTTACCTTTTTGATATTAATACATTTAATCGTTCCATTATTTGATATTTAATGTTTAATTGTCGTATACTGCAACTTTCAAAGTGTGTCAGATGACTTTTGGAACAGCCGTGTGAAGAGTCCGCCATATTTAACTATAGAATAGTAAAATGTGTTTATAACGGGATGTACATTCTAGAAGTACGTAAACAACCCGTTTACTTTATAATGTTTTTACTATAGTAAAAAGTTATCACTGATCATACACCTGGCCCCAATTCGATGGACTTAATCGATTTCCACCCTGAAGATGAACCCCGTAACACCCTATAATTTATTTATTTTTTTTGTGTCAAAATAGGCCGCGTCCTCCGCGGTGATCTCGCCCTAACGCGGTGGTAGGTACCCCGCGTACAAAGAGCTGATTGTTGATTGACTAGAGCAAACAAATTGACCTTTATATATTCAAGCCGAACGGACCCGAGCGTGTCGAGTTGACCGCCGAGATGAATCACGTGGGCCCGGGAGGCGTAAGCACACAGCCATCAATCGCGGGGGGTCAACGGAATATCAAAATCGCTCATTTGATACAGTATGTTCAAATATTTGTTACTTCTGTCGAAAGATATATTTTTAAATATAGTCAATGTGGCACGTCCTCGACTCGACTGATCTAAAATCGTACCGAGCGCCTATTCGAGGTAACGATGTGGCCATGGATTCTGCTCACACAGATGTGTAAACATGCCCTTTGGATCTATTATGAGCTGGACACAAATCTGAACGCACTTGCCGGAGCAGAAACGACCCACGATGGGAGCGGTTACTCTCTCAGCAAAGCAAATTACGGTTAGATTCGCAACCATAAATCGATATTAGGAATTTAAGCCTGCCGGAGCAGTTGGGATGTCATCCGCAACGCACATAATTGAACGCGACTGGCGCCACCGCTAAATACAGACCTCCCCAAAGAATGTCCAATTCTGTTTTCAGTCCTTCTCATCTATCTTCGACAAATAGCCCATTGTCCAACCCATTGCCATAGTTCCTGAAGAATGGAGACATTCGTTGGTCATAATAATCATTCACGTTGGTTCCTCGTGACTGAGGATCGCGATTCCCGTGAATTCTCGCCTTCATGACTATGACTCTTCCAATTTTCTCAGCATCTTGCAGATCTTAGGGCTGTTAACAGAGAAGTGCCTGTTACCCCTTCGACGTGGCCCGCCGCAACAAGCTATCATCCCTTCTGAAGGATTCGTCTCAGGCTGCAGGTTGAGAGTCTGTCCTTGGTGTCCAGTTCCTACAAAATATATTCGTGCGTCTCGCCGTTCATAGTCTCATCCGCATATCAAAGGCTCGCCTTCAAGGTCCATGATTCCACACCATATAAAATCTAGAATGCACCAGAGACTGTACAAGTCTGTCATTCCATTCCATATTTTTTCAAATGTAACCCCTAATTCCAAAACCCCCTAAAACGACTCGTGTGTTTTATAAATAAAAACATAATTTTGAGCATATTTGCTTATATTATTCAAACCTTATTAGCGTAAAAACATATTCCAGCATATATAATTAATATATAACTAATGTAATATCATCACAAAGAGAATAAAAACCGTAAAAAAAAGTCCATTTATTTTTCGGGTCAAATTCTCAGCATTTCGGGTCAAATGCAATGTTTGCAGAATCTACTAGATGGCGATTATCGTTTCACATGCACACGCGCCGACGAATCACGATTCACAACCAAATATAAATAAAATGAATCGCGGATCACGACATTCCCAGGTATTCAATAACAGATAGTGAGTGTGACTGAAAAATATCAGTGATTAACTCACGGTTCGTGATTTTGAGCTCATTACTAATGTGTTCTAGACGTAACTGACAAAAACATCTGCATATTTAACTCAAATTATCGGAAATCCGTTTCAGGAGGGTTTCGGAATTAGGCGCTACAAGTCAAGACATAAAACTTTTAATTTCTGGCGTCACGTACAGAGGATCCAAATATTCGATCGTCTTCCCACTCCTCGTCTCATATAGAGCATGAACAGAAACGGGTCATTTCTCGACATCACAGACGTATGACCGAGGAGCTCCGTGCCGCCACTGAACGCGGCCACGTTATTGAATTAGTATTTTGTGTAATGGCTCTGCAGCCTATGACTTCCGGCGCGCCCGCGGCGGGGAGGGCAGTGGGGGTGGGGGTGGCGGCGTATCGACCGAGGGAGGGGGAGCCGCGACTATTTCCCCCGTCAATAATTGAGGGTGGATCCTCGGAGTGGCAGCGGCGACCGGCCGGCCCCGGTGAATTATTGATGGCAGCATTGTGCCGCGGCCGAACCGCTCAGCGGGTGCAATTACTGCCCCGTTCGGAATAATCGCCGACACCTTTACGACTAATGGTCGATACAGAAACAAACAAATCAGTACAGTACGCGCGGAGAAAGATACCAAGTTATACATCTCTAAAATCTAAATTGAGTGAGGACTGTTTGTTTGTGAAAGAGTGTTGACCGGATATGCGTGAACGCTGGGGACCCATTTCTCCCAGCGCTCCGGTGTGTTCGTTTGAGGATGATATCGCAGAGTATGTGGCTAGAGCAGGTTGGACAATAATGATGATCTGATTCGGGCCAATATTCCAGTTAATAATTTTATAGCTACAGTGACAAATGCAAGAACACACTAAGGTAGCATAAACAAAAAAATAATAATTTTTTTACACTCTATCCAGGAATCGTTTTGAAAGTTGTTTACTCTCGTTTCGATTCGTAACTATTACATTTTTATTTTTTTAATTAAATTCAGTTATTAACATCTTAATACCATCATAGGTTGGCTCCGGTATCATCGCGCCAGAGCCACACCTGTACAATTTGACGTGAGACTCGTTATCAGTGGCGATTGGTGAGTTTTTTTAGAAGGGATGCTGGATAATACGTTGCGAAAGTAAGCGAAACCGGTTGACGTATAATAAATTGGGTGGTTTCATACAAGTGATTGTTATTTTATTTAATATAAAAAATGTATTTCTGCCCGAGAGGATTCACCATCTTTGGCGTAAGCTCTTCTATCGCCTTCTATATAGGACCAGCCCGCCAGTGTCCACATACCCAGTGGAAGAGCTTTTGCGTGGAAGAAACGAATCGCTCTATCGACAGCTTTTTCATCTCCGACAAAAAAGACTTCATGGAAGTCAACTATCATATTCTTCGGACGCTACACACCTTAAAACTACTTCTCAACATAGTCACCACCATTATTAAGACACTTGTCATAACGGGGCACCAATTTTTGTATACCTTCGTCATAGAACGACGCCGCCCGAGATGAAAACCATGTCTGCACTCCATTCATCATAGTCATTAAAACGCTTGCCACCGAGGAACCGCTTTCGATAAAGAAGAAGAAGAGAGGAAAAGAAAAGACGAATGTCAGCTGGTTTCACGTTTCGTGCATTCAAGAAACGAATCACGGACCGTATCTCACAGTTGGCGGGCTGATCTATAGTCTTGAACATTTCAACCGCTCACTACGAGATGGCCACACTGTGTGAATGTCTCTGACGCTGCATGCGGTGAGTCAACAGATGGAGGAAAGCACTGCGCGTGCGCAACATCGCAATATCCGGCAATGATACTCACTGGTAAATGAAATGATTTTACTTTTATAGTCGATGACGTGCAACAGTGACATATTTTTTGAAAAATAAATTTAATTCAACGCCGAGAACGTCGCAATGCATGTAGGCGCGGATGTAATTCTTCCGTTTAATCAGGTCCTCGACATGTCTACGACAAAGGGATGACACGGCACGTCGAGAACGAGATCAAACATTCAAACCGACAAAATGGAAGTACCGATATCAGAAAGGGTCTACCGGAATGACTGATTGGGATACCGCGTAACATAGGGATGTTCCAATATAGAGGGCCAGTCCTTTGACAAACGGTACGGACATAAAAATAAGGCCGCGGTGCTTCCGGGGTGAGGCACGCTCAGAGATAGAAATAAAATTATCGATACGGGAATAGCCGGCTGGGGTGCAATACAACGTAAGAATGCCTACCAGATCACTGGCCTAAAAATTAATGGCGCAGAATTGAAAAACTGGACACGACTGATGAAATATCTTGTGATCTAGACTAGTTTTTTTTGTATATTCTGTATATCTTTAAAATGTATACATTTGTTATTCCGTTTTTAAAAACAATCAACTTTATAAAACTGCAATTTCACAATATAGATTGATTTAATTCTGGCGTCTCTTTCATGTATTAATTTAATTCGTATTAAAAATACCACAGAACTGAAACTTCACATTGTTTTCATTCAAATAAGGCAAATAAAATCTTATTTTTTTGGCAATTATTCAATTTGGATACATTTCCATCTCCCGTAGTTGTACAAATCAAAAAGTACTTCTGCAATTGATCCACAATTGAGCTGGCTGCCTCGCGAGTTGGTGGATATGCCTTCCTCGCCTTACCGATGTCTTGTAAGGTGTCACGAAGACTTTTTCCACACTGACGTTGACCAGTGCGACTACTCCGAAGATGTTTGAACCGCATGAAGATGAAACGACAGCGTGCGCCGCTCTGCTCGTGTGGATACCGTATTGGACACTACAGCCACCAAATTATTTTGTTTTGCCATGTCCACCTTCACGAGCCTACGTGCTGCATGTAGGACAATAATACAGCCACAAGAAAACAAGAGCGGTTCGATGATGCATCACAGAAATATGAATTGAAATGAAAGAAATATGGCGAGAGAATCGAGAATGCGTTATATCTATCTCACGTTTTTCTGGCGCCCCGCTGATGATTCACCGTAAATCTATGTTTCATATAATTTTAATGGTGTCACTTCGGCGACCTCTCGATCCTGTGCGATACAGACGTCCTTTTGGGACACTGTCTGACACCGCAAATTTCGCCTAGTGTCCTACACTCTGTCATATTTATCAATGTGTTAATTTCATCATCATCATTACCATCGACCGTTTTCTAACCATTGCTGGATGAAGGCCAACCCAATTGAATCACACTTTTTTGTCTGTATTTGATTATTTCACCAATCCAGCAGGTTTTCGGACGTCCTATCGGCCTCTTGATGACCGCTTTCGTCCAACGATTGTCCGTCCTCCGAGCGATGAATTTATTTTAATCATGTCAGATGTATTTATATGATATTCAATAATTGAGACCCTCATCCGTAACAACAAATAATATCGATTTTTACAAATGCTGATAGATAGACAGAGCGCGTCGGCTATATTGGATGATATACAGTATTGTTGCAGGGAAGCTCAATAAGAAGTTGTGTTAAATGACTCAGATTTGCATAAAACCGATATACAGTGTTACCGGGGGAGTCACAATTGTTTGTTGTGTCTAACAAGTCTAGAGTCGATTAAAAATCGTGTTTCGTTTTGTTGTGCGGAACTGATGTGAGAGCGCCAGCTCGCGAAACAGTTTCGGAGAAGGGTGGGTGAGACCGTGCGATATCCAACACCGAGAGGCTGACGTTATTTTCATTCTGTAAAGATCAAACAAATCGCCCTAGAATTCAAAAAAAAAAAAAAAAACAGGTTTATTTTGATGAAACTTTCAGCGCGTCTATTTTTTGATCAAATTTGGTTATTCCGCACGTACGGTAAACAAAAACACTTAACGCGAAAATTTAAAGTCAACGCCGGGCCGCGAGACAAAAACGTCTAAGGGGAAAAAATACACACACACACACACACACACACACAGTTGGAAAACCACCCCCACCACCACCACCCCCGGCCGTGCGAGCGGCGCGGTCGGTTTCCCCCCCGGGCCGGGATGGAAGGCGACCCCCTCGGAGCAGCCGAGAGGTTGGAACACGGTCGAGAGCCGCTCAAACTGCTGCGAGTAAACCGCAACCGGCGCCGTGGCGTGCGGCGGCACAACACGAGGAGGGGGACGGATCCGCGCTCTAGGGGATGTCGGAAGACGCGCACACACGTGCGGCGTACGAGAATATGCAAGTGTGTTGAAACTGAAACACGATGTGATGTGTTCCCATTATTATGATACTGGTCTAAATCACGTTTGTTTCGTTTCGAGATATTAAAATATTGATTAATAATTATTGAAAAATACGATTTTTTTCCCATCACTAGATTTATAATTTATTTCAACATAAATATTGCATGTAGCTTATAAACGAGTGGCGTTCAGTAGGTATAGATTTAGGTTATGCTGTTACGAATGATATTATACAATCATATATAATATATGTATTTTCGTTTAACCAACGTCTTTAGACAAAATAAATCCGTCGTTTATACGACCCTACCATATACCTTCTTACCCATATAAAAAAATGTTTGGACGGTTTTTAAGAACACTTTTTATGACTGAACATGATTCTTTTATTGTTTAAAAATCCTTCACGTGATATCTAAACGAAATAATTATTTTTTATTAAATGTTAACGTAGGAAATATTACTGCCAATTGCTTTTTGTTTTTACCAAATCAAAAATAAAATTCGTGCACCACGTTAAAAACAGAAACCGAAAAGAATTATCAATTCAGTAAATAGCCAATTGCATGACTTGAGTAATTCACTAGCTTAAAAGTAGACGATGGTAATGTGAATAGCCACAGTGCGTCGATTGTAGCTACTAGCGCTACCGGCGGTGCAGCGGTGGGTTGTCGTGTTAGTTTTTAGAATTAAGCCATTTTAGTAATACACCGCTTTTTGCTTGTATGCACCGCACGCCCCTGCTTATAAAGATATAAAAAATTTATGGCTGAAATGACTTACTCTGTTATAAAAATAAACACTAGCTGAATACCGTTGAATGTCCCAACAATACACTGAATATAATGCTTTAAATTTTTCACAAGTGTTACATTTTACATCGTATTATATTAATTTAAAACATTGTGACGAGAAATAATTGATAAATAATTTTTTTTTAAATTTTTCAACCACGTTCATAATAATGGGAACATATATAAATTTATACAATTTTTTATTTCTGTACACGTGTTTGTTCGCGACGCAATTAAAAGTAGGTGCCGATTATCTGCGATAATTGAAAAACGCAGTTAATACAAATTAAAAATGTATTGAATAGAATCATATATAACGGGAACTTATCAACCGAGGCAAGACTAGCTGTACACAATGGAGTCCTAGTACCGACAGGCTGAAGCTGGAAGAAGAGGAAAGAACGTAGACTGAATGTAGTGGAAATAAGATCGCTTAGTATAGTAAGTAAAGAGAGAATGGTAAGAAAAATATATGACGCAAGTGTTGATAGCACCAGAAATAGAGACACACTACATTATCATGGAAAATCACCTAACTCCCAATAATACTTTATAATTTTGATAAAAAAAATTCAGATAACTTCCAACTATTCCCCATAAGTACGAGATAAATCCAAATATCAATATAATTTCTCAGCCACCCTATTTCTGCATAAACAATCTACCACAGTGTGTTTTGGAATTTTTGTAATCAGTTCAATTACAAAATTAAACAGTTTTTTGTTGATCCTGAACATTTTAGTAAAATTGTACGGAGTTCTACAAACTTAGCTCGGAAACGGTAAATAAGTAAACCAGCCAAGTCACGTAAGAATGAAGTCCGCCAAATAACAAATTTGAAATGATAATACGTCGGGCATGGGGTTAAAAGGATGTTATGTTTGGAGCCCCTGAACTGAATGCCGGAGGGTAGGTCGTAGGCTGACATAAAAAAAAAACAGTGGATTCTACGCTTTCAGAATATTTGAAGAGCTCTTATATAAACAATGTACGCTTTAATTATTATGTATATTTAATATGACCTGACGAAGGTGGGCTCCGAGAGAACCCATCGAATTATGGACCAATCAACAAGTTGTGAATGACGTCGGTGCCGGGCGCGGGCCAGGCCTGGCAGGGGAAGGTGGTGGAAATCAAAGATTCTGTAATCTGACAACGCCAGATGGTGCTACCCCTCGCAGGCGAGCCGGCGCTTCACCCCCGCTCCGCCCCGCCCGAGAGGCATCTCATCCGGAGCGAGTCGAGGCCGACGGACTGGGGTTGAAGACTCGCAAACAAAAGGGGATAAAAGTTAACCGCGGAAATTTGTCGGTAATGCGGAAATAACGCTGGAAGTATTTTCAGGCTAGCGTTTCGTGCAAACGAAGCCTCGCTTCTGTTTACTGACGCCTGCAAGAACTGAAGTCTCATTTTATACCCTTATAAAAAAATAAGCATATATTCTGGGTTATTAATTACATAATATAAGAAAATCATGTAGGGGTACATGAAAATAACTAGAGGAGCTTATGAGAAAATTACTGAAACAAACTAAAGACTAAAAACCAGTGTGTAAGACGATTGAATTGTTGGTGAAAATTATTGAAATAAACTAAAGAATCAGTGAAGATGAAAGTTATTGAAGTAAACTAAAGAATAAAGATCAGCGCATAAGACAAATGAATTGTTGTTAAAAAATGACAATAACTTATCTAGAATCCTGGCACCAAAACCAATGCATGGATGTGAAAATCTAGAACTAGTAAAATGAGAACGAAAGTAGAACGGAATGTAGTCAAAATGTGTATTAATTTATGAAAAGCGAATGGTGTGTGAGGAGTATTAATAAAGACTCACTAAGGTTAGCTGAGTGAGTGAAGAATAACGAAAAATAAGACATGCGTGAAATTACCATCCTCGTTTTTCGACCAATGAGTGCGCGAGTATTGCGTCCTCAAACAACGAACACACCTGCCCTGTCTGAGCCTGTCCAGGAGCAATTCGCCAAGTCCACAGGGCCAACGAACTGGATGCGGACCACTTCAACTAACTTGCTATTAATCAATCCAACCCCGAAAAAAAATTGCAATCCCGGGATTTCGAGAAAAAAAAAAGCCCGAAACAATAACGCAAAACATCGAGTGTTTCATCGTTAAAATTTCATCTAATTTTGATATTCTGAAAGTAATCCCGAATATTTCGAGATTGTGTGTACTAATCCCGAAATTCATCATTAAATTTGATTACATAACAATAAAGAATAGAATGTAAAACAATTTTATTATTATATATAATATACGACCGAAGCAATGACAAAACATCCGAGTGATTCATAATTTAATCTTGATATAATTTTGGTATCTCGAAATTAATCCCTAAAATTTCGGGATTATGCGAACTGTAATCCCGAAATTCATCATTAACGTCATTACATTGGATGACATAACGATTTGAATGAAAAACAATTTTACTATCGTGAATAATAGTATGCCCGAAACAAAAACAAAGCAGTGCAGTTAGTTTTAGTATCTCGAAAATTTCGATATTGTATACTAAACTCGAAATACATCTTTATCGTCATTAAATAGAACATACGATGAAGAAGAGGGTTTGAACAAAAAAAAGAAAAAAAGAGATTTACAAGATAAGGTCAGAAGTGAGACAGAATGAGCAATAATACGCTACAAAAACCACCCTCCAGCGCGCTGAGAAAGTGAAATATTTTAAAATTCCAAACATTGTGCCCGGCACTCCCTTATATTTATACTACCCGGGTCTAGTCACACCGCCCTTTGAGATACCCGGATACCAGAGGGGTTTGGGGGGGATACTCCACAAGTCCTCACGGCACGTCCCGAGCGCCCCGCGACACCCTCGGGCATCAACATCCGACCCGGGGGGAGGGAGGGGGTGATCGGATGCGCGCGCACGCCCCGGCACCATTGGCGTAGCACTTCAACAAGTTGGGAAAATGACGAGTTGCGCCCGATTCGGCTTCTAGTGTTGTGTCGTCAGCGTCTCTGTTGTTAAATTAAAAATTCGCAGCCATTACATGTCTCAGGCACGTGTATCATACCACCCCAAAAAATATTTCAAAAATATGTTCGTTTAATAAAATCTTAAGCTTGTTAAAAATGTACAAATGAGAATCGATGTATATATATTAAAATATATTATTAAGGAAGACACATTCTTATTGTGAAGTTGTAATTATTCAGAACATAGCTCTGTGATATTTTAAATACTAATTAAATGTATTCATTAGAAAGATATACATATAAAAACAATTTTATCGAAAAATAATTGTTATTGCGCTATCGGGATTCGAACCTGGATTTCTTTTCCAATCCGGAGAAGGTGCATTACCGACTATGCTACAGCGACAGTATTTTTGAAGACAAATTTTCGAACCTACATCATATAGATTGTCAAAAATACTGTCGCTGTGGCATAGTTTGTAATGCACCAAAAGAGATCCAGGTTCGAATCCCGGTAGCGCAACAACATTATTTTTCAATAAAATTGATTTTATATGTATATATATAATTATTTTGTGGGTTCATTTCATTTTTAGTCGTTAAATAGAGTAAGGCATAAATTTAATATAAGAAGTACCGGCTGAGAGACTCCATTTTTGTATTTATACATTTAAATGTATATTTATTCTTTTTAATTTTCACCCGCATACAAGTTGTTTACTTCTGTTATCTTAAATATTATATATACTTTAATTACTAATTATAATAATAAACCTTCAAACAAATATTTTTAAAGCCGCATTGTGTGCCTAGTTTTGTAGTGTTATTGTCAGTAAAAAAAAAAATTGTACATATTCGCCAAAGTGGCAAACATGTCGAACGTATTTTTAATATTTAGATTACTTAAATGTTATCTCTTTCATCTTTCATTTTCTTTTCTTACCCATGCTACCTACCATCTAACTAAAACTGTCGTTTTTTGGTTATGTTTGCGACCTGATAATTGCGCGGGAATAATTCATCGTGTTCTAGGGTGAGTGATAAAAGCATTCATCCGATTCTGTATTTACTGATAAAATAGCATTCTTACAATCTATATATATGTATATACTGATAAAATAGCTTTCTTACAATCTATATATATTTACTGATAAAATAGCATTCTTACAATCTATATATATATATACTGATAAAATAGGATTCTTACAATCATCCAGAGGTCATTTTTGTTCGTTTGGTGGCTGGTGTGCGTTCAGGGTTTCCACAGAAACTATTTATCAACGCAGAATATATGATTTAGTAACAAGATATTTTTTTTCATATCGACAATGAATACAAAGTAGACTATTTGATGCATTCATATAATATAAGGGATTCCCCGCATTGAAATATAGCCATTTATCTTATATGCTTGTAACAGATGAGTACACTATATAAAATAATATCTTATCACCTACGAAAATCGCCTAAAAATCTATATTACGCGTTTGTTCAGTCACATTTGCAATACGGTATTATTGGATGGGGAGGAGCATACAAAACTTCAGTATCACAATTAGAAATTACTCAAAAACTGATGATAAAAATAATTCGAAAAAAATATTTATTACTATTCAATAGCGATGGTAAACCGTTAAGTGATTGTGTCGATGATTGGTAACTGAGATTTAACTTACTTTCACAATAACAGTAAAAATAACGATTTTACCATCACTACAATCCAAGTGCCCAACTCTTTACAGAATTCAGAGTACCAAAAATAATAGATATATATACAAAAATTAAAAATAAATAATCCAAATTTTTTAAATTAAAATTTCAGATCTACGAGATTTAGAGATACAATTGACATTCCAAAACTTAAATATACAGCAACTCAAGATCGCATTATTTATGTAGGCATTAAATTCTTCAATAATCCAACACCTAGCGGATACACAAAAATGTTCATCTATACACCGACTTTCATAGAGAAGTAAAAAATGTAAAAAATAAATAAATTATATCTGATTATCCTTCTAATAATGAAAACATGTAGTAAAATACGAAGCACTAGCGTTAGTGACCGATCGTCGGATAATATATAATTAAAAACGTTTCAACAATAATGGAACGATTAAATGTATTAATATCAAAAATGTAACATATAGGTTCAAAAATGTGTCGCTAAAAATATTGTCGCTGTAGCATAGTTGGATAATGCACCTTCCCCGGTTAGGTAAGACATCCATGTTCGAATCCCGGTGACGCAACAACAATATTTTTCGATACAATTGATTTAATATATGTATATCTTTTTAATGAATATATTTAATTCATATTTAAAAACGTTTCATTTGTAAATTTTGTCTAATTCCCGATCACGTTGTGCGGACGTTGGGTGAGTAAAAACTTACTACACGAATAAATATAGTTGACGTAACCTTTTGAGTCTCGCCGCGACCCGCCGCCCCTGCTCGGGATTAGGGGTCGCGCCCCGCCCCCGCCCCCGCCCCCGCCCACCACGAGTGCGGAGGCCTGAATAAGCCACGGCCGCGCTACCGTCTGTGTCGAGGATCGCAGGGCTGACAGCCCGCCGGAGACCTTCGAGGGTTTTTCTAATCAGCCTTTTAGATTGCTTCTTGGCACGTCTCTGTCGCGAGAGATCTCGCTCCCGCGATAACGAAGATGTATTCGAGGACTCGGGGGGCTCGTCTCGCGGGCGGTATTGTGATGCAGGGTACTGCCGTCTCACACCAACAGGGTAAACTTTTCTAAATCGTACCATCACAGTATCTTTCAAATTAAGATAGATACAACACCCCCTGGTTGTAAAATACAGAAACAATAGTCGGCCATGTTGTTATGTAAGCGAGCGAATGCGGCGTAATGACTCGTGTTGAAAAATATTTTAAAAGTTAGTTTTTTTACTAATATTTTCACTTTTATTCAATTGTTATTTGTGTCTCCTGTCCATATTAGCCCCGCCCGCAATAACTTTCCGCCCACCACATGTAGTCGACAGTCTATATTCTAGTATTAAGATTTAGTTTATTACTGAAGATGACGCATGAAGCGTCGAAAACGTTTTAATTAATTAATTAATTTTTTCAATAAGTAAAAAATTATTTTTTTTTAATTTTGGGCCATTGCTCTTAAATGTTTTTGATATTGTAATGTTTATTTATTTTTCATTGAATTTGTTTTACTAAATGAAAGAATAATAAATAACGATACTAATGACATGTATTTTATTTTCCTACAAAACTCGATAATTGAATAATTTTAATATATCCTTGAGGGGTAGGATTAAGGAAAGTCTCCCCTAATATCACAACACTACGCGAACTAGGAACGACACCATAGTCATGTAGCCCAGAGCGTACACGAAGTCGAAAACACCCGACGGCAGTCAGTATTTTTATCTCTGTTGCTCCTGTTTTAAAATCCATCATTAATATATCATATCATCCATCATCCATAAATACCCTCATAGTATAAGACTCGTGAGGTACCGCGAAAGGGTTACCGAATTACCGCGGCCAATCAATTTCGGGACGTCATGGCTTGTGAAACTTAAGTCCGATCGAGATGAAACAAGTGTTAAACGATAACTAAAAAAGTAACGGCATGCAGTTAATACTTCAAAATAAGCTGTACTTAACCAGAATTTCTGCGAAATAATTCGAAATGAAATATGTATCCCGCAATATTTTTATAAATATATTTCTTAAGACATGACGACAAACAAAGTTTGCGAGATTTAAGTGAATAAATGCGGGAAAAAAATTTATAATATCGAAGTATTTGGCCAATAAGTACAGGCAGAAATCGAGAAAAGTGCTATCCACGGATAGACTTCGTCGAGACGATTCCAACGATACATCACTCACTACAAAGGGCCTACAGATAATGGATTGAAGGGCAAAACGCTCCGCAGTAGTACCGCAGCGCCTAGTGTCGCCGCGGATATGCCGTCCCCGAGTGGTTTGCAGTTTAATACGGGCACGGCGAGTATTATACACAACTGGGTCACTTTAAAGTCGTGCACGAGTTATGTTGTAAGTATCCAAATCTCTGCATAACAGGTAGGGTTTTGTGTCCACTTTGAATTTAGAAAATACATATATATAGATCCAAATGTAAAGGTGCTATTACAAAAAAAAACTTAGAGATTGAATCGAAACACAAAGGCGTTTCCCTGCTTTCTAGAGAACTGACGAAAAGTACGCGCAGAGCGAAATGAAAATACAAAAAAGAAAATCCGTTTGACACAGCCCTAAACGGGAAAGCGGGGTAATGGAAAAGCGGGGTGGCAGTAAAGCGCAGGGGTTGGAGGCGAGAAGGCCACTCCATGAGGACCGCCGACAAGTGCTGCTCGGGATACAGACACACACATACGCTGGCACGTACACGGGCAGGCGGGGAGCACCCGGAGCGCTAGTAAGCGGATATCAAAAGAATCACGCTCTCTCCGACCCGCTCTTGTGGAAAATCTTTAATTCGGCGAGGCGAGTCAAAAGAGAGCCGAGACCCTCGCAATTATTAAATCATTTTTCAACGTTTTACGGTCTCGTTTTGCAGACGCGTAATTTAAAATTGTTCACGGAATGGCGCAGGGATGCAGACAACGCCCTATCTTAAATTCAGAACTAGATAAAAATGTGTAAATAAATATATTAAGTGTGATGACACACCTACTGCAGAATATTTTATATGAATCTAAAATGTTCAAGATATATGTGCCTAATGTGATCCATGTCGCATATAAGCATTTTAAAAATGTCGTAGTCATGCGGACCTGAAGCAAAGATATAGAATAATAATGGAGTCTTCTTCTTCTTCCACGGCACTATATCTATATCATAAGTGCTCTCCACCGACCCCTATCCCTGACCATTCTTGTCCAGTTCCCAGACCCTCCAATACTGCTTCAGCCCTCTTCCACACAGTCAGCCCACCTCTTCCTTGGCCTGCCACTAGGTCGCTTCCACTTGATCATAATCTTTGGTATCCTATCATCCGGCATTTATTTTGAAATACTTGAATTTAAAGCTTAAAGCAAATACATGTTTAACATTTATGACTCTCAATTTAGTCAGTCACCCATAAAATATTTTGGCCTAGGACTGTTACACACTTACATTATTCTGCATTGGTTACGATTGACTCACATTGTTTCAGATTTTTTTTGATTAAAATATGAAAAGCTGACGGAGCAAGATCGGGAGAATAGGCCAGATGTGGAATAATCTCCCAACCGACGTTTTGAATAGCCGCTTTTGTAATGTTAGCAGTATGCGGACGGGAATTATCATGCTGAAAATCAATTGATGCCATTTTTATCGAAATGCGGCATCAAGGCGACCGAGTTGTTGGCGATATACCTCCAAAAGCGATAAAAATAATTCTAAAAAAAGGTTTCAGACTCGGAGCAAAACTAACAAGCACGTTATTCTAAAAATATCAAAATTAGCAATAGGACAGACACATGCATCATACATTGCCCCTAGACTGTATAACTGTCAAAATCAATTTAATTAGCAGCTAATATTAATGTGTACAAAAAAGAGGTAATAAAACGGTTTAAAGATCTTCAAAATAAATAAATTATAATTTGATCAATCTCTAAACATTTAAAAAAAATATATATATTATTTTATTCAATTTCACATTGTTGTGGAATGTATTGTATAAATGAACATATATAACACATACAACACACATTACCTTTGGGTGGATGGACACCACAGCTTTTGCACGGGGAGTTTCGACATACAATTTTCCTTAACCAACAGACAACACCAACTACAAATTGAAACATTCAAGATCCGCCATAGCCCATCATAACCGCTTTCAGATGATCTATGATATAGACAACATCTGCACCCGGGGATGAGGTTCCGCTCCGTCATAGCATACATAATATACGATTGAAATACTTACTCGTATATATTAATATACGATAGTGAGTTTCATCAGACGGTTACTGGCCGCATCAGTATTTCTAACTGTCGGAGCTACTGGATACGTTTACGGCTACTGGGAGTTTTATTTCACGCGCCTGTATCGCAGGATGCGTTCAGCATCATCGCAGAGTGGAGGCGATTGACCTCCATACTGCACTGTATATCCATTACGCTTCGTCTTCTAAAGTAAAGTTCGGGACGTGATTTCGGAGCGAGGCACAGCATCCGGGTCTCCGTGGTCGGGATCTCTTCCCGCCCGCTGCGCGGCCGAGGCCGGGGCGGGGGAAGCGGAAAGTTATACGGCACGGCACAGCGGCAGAAATGCCACTGGGGAACCGCGCCGAAGGTCCGTCCCCGCCCCGCGCCCCCGCGCCCCCGCGCCGAGAGCGCCGAGAGGCGACGGAATGGGAGTTTGATGACGGCCGCCCGGAATGTGCGCGAGTGTGTAATGAGAATATAAACGGAGGGAGGAAATATTCTTTGTCAATCAGATCGTTACAAAAGTATGCATAATGCGTAGGAAAGAATTAACACACGTAAATTATTTGCTATCGAATTGATAAGCTCGTCGGTTTTTGCGAAACTTGAGGTACAATTTTGCTTTACTTTGAGACTCTTAAAAGTCAACGATTCAGGAATTATCGAGACACGAAAATATCAAGAGAAAAAACTTCATTTTTCCTACATAGATTCTTCTTCTTTTCGGACGTTGGCTATCATCACATTGTTCACTGCTCACTTGTAGTCTCGATACCTCAGATTCTCCAGCCATGATGTTCTCCTTCGTCCAGGGCCTCGACTTCTACCAGCATTATGAGGATGCAAAATCACACTTTTCTCGATATCTTATCACATTAATTATTTTTAAATAACGACAACTGATGATTTAAACACAAATAAAATCACACACCAGTAACTGAATAGACATGAAATAAAGCCTACGTATAGGTGAAGGCCTTGGAACATAGTTTACGACACATTTATGCAACAGTAAAAGTATTTACTCTTCGATAATTAATATATTGTCAGTTTAAATTTTCGTTCCAATCGAGTCATATATTTAAAAAAAAGTTGAGGAACTATTTTATTGCGTAAGCGGTACCAAAGTGACGTGGAATTCGCGTTAGTTCATTAGTATGTGAATAAAATGTATGTGTACATATATATATATATATGCAACAACAATATAGTTATCCACCCTTAAATAAGAATGATCTTGAATTACGGTGGTGGCAAACGCCATTTATAATATATTATATAAAAACATGACCAAAATCTTTAATAGAACAATATGAAATTTAATAAGATAATAATATTTCATACATATAAAATGTCGAGAAATTGGTCAAATTAGAACTCGGAAGTAAGAAAGAATACCAATATATAATCATTTATTTATACTGAAGTCCTTTTGGCCATTTTAGGACCTATTTTTTAGACTCCGGAATACTTAAATTTTCGTATTTTTGTTGTTATACATACTAATTTTCCTTTATTCATCCGGACCATAACATCTTCATTCGTAACTCTATCCATCCAGCTTATTTTGACCATTCTTCTGTAGATCCACATCTCAAATGGCCATATCGTTTCCTCGGTAAGTGTACATGCTTCCATTCCATAAATACCGAAAACACGTAGCATCTGACCATTCGCATTCGTAATCTAGAGTTATCTTTTTCACGCGGATAAAGGTTGGACGAGCTTCCTCAATGCAGCGTTTGTATCCAACAATACAATATGATGACGTTGATATACAATAGTAAAAAATGAACTTTTAGATCATACAAGCGTGTTAACACGCCAAACTTAATATAACTCCAAGCCATAAGTGTGATTGCGCGCATTTTTCGACCTTGTACATGTACACGTCATCCTGATCTACGCACAAAATACAATGTACAATGAATAACAGCTCGTTTCGAGCTCAACTCGTCTACAAGTCTCAACACTGTGTGGTCTCTCCCCATGTAAAATATGGTCGGCGGTTAAAAAGTTAAAAACAGAAAAGTCAGAAAAAAAAAGGAGTTCAATACTTCAACAGGCTACGATTTAGGGGAGAAAATATTTGTCAGCCTAATCCGGGCCGTGCTGGACCAGAATTATTTTCAATACATACTAAAAATACAACTGATACATCTCACAAAGCTGTCGGTGCTACAAAATATGAGTAGAGCTCTCGTTCTGAAGAAGAAGTCTTATTTAAGGCTATTTCGCTATTCAAAAAGAATACGACATTAAAATTTGCTCACTGACATCAATGTAATAAACGATACAAATTAAATTAAATTAGAAAGATACATACCGTATAAACGGAAAGATTGCTAACCGGGATTCGAACCTGGATCTCTTCCCATCCGGTGGAAATGCATTAACCGATTACGCTACTACACCAAACACAGTGAGTTGACGACAAATTTTCGAACTTGTATATTATTGCACTTTCAAACTGATACATGTGTCGTTCTATTATTTGAAAGCCATCTTCTTTACATTTACGGAATCTTAAAACACCTTAGAGTAATCCGACAGGACAAAACAATATTTTTTCGATAAACTAATTTTGTATGTACATTTTTCTAATGAATACATTTAATTTGTATTAATAATATCATAGACCAATGCAGTAAAAAAAATTTTTTTTTTTTTTTAAATCTAAATACAATAACGCTCCAGTGGCGCAACGTAATGTAATAATTTAATTATAAAATTAAATTTTTTTTTTTTTTGTTTAAGTGGCAAGTAATATTTTTTTAATTTTTTGACATTACGCTCGTCAGTTATATTCGATGTGTCAATTTATAAATTTGTTTAAACTCTGAAACAGTGCATGGCACGTGTTTATCGTATGCCGATGATGCAGTATTAATGGCGAATAATGTATGAGAACTACAGAGTCTAGTGAGTAGAATGTACGATGTATGCGAGGAAAGCGAGCTTATTGTGAATGTCAACAAGTCGAAAGTGATGGTAGTCGAGAAGAAGGAAAGCAAGACAACGTGCAAAATACTTGAAGGTAATGAATATTTGAAATAAGTAGATGAGTTTGTGTATTTGGGAAGTATGTTCGATAGAAACGGAAACGCAGAGAAAGATATCGTAAGGAGGGTGACTGCAGGGAATAAAATCAACGGCGCTTTGAATGGAATTATAGCTAATGGGAACTTGTTCACTGAGGCAAGACTACCGGTTCACAACGGAGTCCTGGTACTGACACTGATGTATGGAAGTGAGGCCTGGAACTGGCAGAAGAGGAACGAAAGTAAACTGAATGATCAGATCAAAACAGATCCATTTAAGACAGAGTGAAGAATGTAAAGTTGATCTTATAGTGAGGATAGAATGGTAAGAAAAATATATATGACGCAAGTGTTGATGGCACCAGGAGTAGAGGACGTTCGCGGAAGACTTGGCACGACCAGGTAAACCAGATACTGGATGATGGTCCTATTAGAAGACTCAATAATCGTCGAGTTTTTATGAGAAGATGTATAAATGTGGATGAGGCGAGAATTGTTTATCGTGACAGAAAAGTGTGGCGCTCTAACATATCTGCCTACCCCCGCGGTAAACAGCGTGATGGTAAATAAGTAAGTAAGAAAGAAATGGGATGGCATCAGGATATAACGAGGATATCCCTAAACCTTCTGGTGACGTAAGACGGAATATAATATAATTAAGCTGGACGAACCAACCAAATTGGGTTGAAGTGTATTGATTGAAATATAATGGTCGAACGTAATGTGTCCAAAGTAGTAAAACACACAGCAAAAACCCTTTTAAGAAAGATATAAGTATCGCTATACGTGTCTGAAGACGGAGGAAGAAGAAGGATGAAGTTGAGAAGCTTAGATTGATAATCAACACTAGCAACACCAAACTTATAGTCATGGGCAGGACTGGGACATCGATCTCAATGAGTTAATTTATATTAAAAATCATTTTAATCCTACATTATAATTGAATACACAAAATAACATCAGAGAGCAGAATTGAATACACAAATCACACAAAAGAACCGAAATGAATACGCAAATCTCCTCAGAGAGCAGAAATAAATACACAAATCACATTAAAGAGCAGAATTGAATATACAAAACTGCATCAGAGTTTTTGTTTGGATTCGGTGTTTTGTAACACCACCCAGCTAAAACCATATGTCTTTCGAGATGCTTACTTGGGTGTCCGTAGTAGGGACTCCCGAGGTGCAGCAGCGGGTTCGGCGCCCTGTAATCCATTTCGCACTACCACTTCACGGCACGGGTCACCAACTCACTGCACTACCGGCACGAGAGCGCGCGCGGCGTGCACGCGCGCCCCCCTACGACTGTTCTCCGATCGGCGCCCATTGTCTATACGGCGACGACGCTCGTGCGCGGAAGAGGTGTAGAAGCCTAGCGAACACCAGGTGAACAATAGGAAGCAGCGCGAAAAAAAAAAAGATAGATGTATTCCAAAAATTGTCGAATTACATATTGATTCTTATAAAGGAGGGGTCATTTTAGAAAAAATTTAAATGTACATAAGAAATAGAAAACTAATCTCAGTTATCATAAAAAATTTTAAATTAAAAAAAAAAAAAAATTTTAATTTAAAATAGTTACTCCGTTTTGGGGGTCACTTAAAATTATTTACATATTTAAAAGTGTATTTTATATATTAGTTAATCAAAAAAATTATATCACATTACACTTTCACATTATTTCGTCTGTATAACTTGTTTTAAAATAGAAGCGTCCATTTTGTTTTTAAAATTATTCTTAAACACATATCACCGCTGTCAATATTATAATATCGGTCATATTCATTCTAGCCAATCCTGCAAAGGCACTGTCGTTATATCAGCACAAAAGAACTATGATTTAAAATATTCGAGACAACTGGCATCGGAATCAAACCTCAATTATATTATATATAAAACGCGAAAAAATACTGAAGTAGCATATTACCAAAATGTAACGGAATATTATTTTTAGGAGAACACATTCTTATTGTGAAGTTTGTAATTATTCAGAACAGACGGTCTGTGATATTTTAAATATCAATTAAATATATTAATTAGAAAGATATACATATAAAATCAACTTTATCGAAAAATATTGTTGTTGCGCCACTGGGATTCGAACCTGGATCTTTTTCCTAATAAGGTAGATGGATCTTTCAAATAATGGAACGATTAAATGTATTAATATCAAAAGGTAACATGTAGGTTCGAAAATTTGTCGCTAAAAATATTGTCGCTGTAGCATAGTTGGATAATGCGCCACCGGGATTCGAACTTGGATATCTTTCCAAACCGGGGAAGGTGTATTATCCAACTATGCTACAGCGACGATATTTTTAGCGACAAATTATCGAACCTATATGTTACCTTTTTGATATTAATACATTTAATCGTTCCATTAACAACAATATTTTTCGATAAAATTGATTTTTTATGTATATCTTTCTAATTAATATATTTAAAATATTATTTATTAACTGTCTATTGACATTCATTCAATAGTCATTTAATTTATTCACATTAACTCAACATCCATAAATTTTATTTTCAAATCTTCTTACTGGCAAATACTTCAATATCCGTCACCTGTCGGAAAACATCTAGGATAAGATTACGCAATATTTATCCAAGACACAAACCGTTCGGCCCCGTTGGATTAATTAAAAGCAGGAGAATAATAATAATATGGATGTCGAGGTTTGGACGTTTTAAAGGGGCCACTAATTAACTGGAGACAATTGAGATGTGGCTGTATCGACCACGTTAAAAATGAAGAGGTACTGAGACGCACGAATAAATCAAGAGAACTAATAACAATTATCAAACGAAGGAAATCTGCATACTTTAGACATATTCTCATATTAGAAATATGATAAAGCAGCAGAGAAATGTAAGTAAAAATAGATTATTTTGACTGCTTAGCCTCAGAAAGTGCTCATGTCTAAAATGCTATTAGATATTATACATCTTGTGCAAGATAAATCAGCATACTGCTATTTGGTTGCCGACATTTGAGAGAAGGCGCCACACAAAGAATAATAATACCCAGATTTATAATATATCGCCAGGTGACACGTGTGTAGCTGGAATTGTAGGTTACATTATCATTTAAATCACTTTCAAGTGGATATTAATTAGTTTGCTTTAATTAGTTAAGTTGTACTGCGTAGATTGAAAAATGGCTTTCACGGAATCGTCTCTTCGGTACCACTTACGCAATCAAATAGCTCCGAGATTTTTTTCAAATATATGACTCGATTGGAACGAAAATTTAAAAACAGACAATATAATATGTATTAATGTAAAAAATACGTCTTGTTTACACAAAGAATTAATTTTCGAAGAGTTAATACTTTTACTGTCGCATAAATGTGTCATAATCTATCGGATTTATGTTCCAAACCCCTGTCCTATACGTACACTTTATTTCATGTCTATTAATTCACTGGTCTGCGGAATCGCCTCTTATTTTGCTAAAACTAATTATTGCGCGATTTTGCCGACAAAATTCACGACGCCAACACAAACATTACGAAGAAATCATCACAATTTAATGTGACCGAAGAGGATACATTGAACCAATAAGGAACGGGACGCGACAACTTTGATCTCGTTACAACGGTTGCGAAGCGTTGGAACATCAAACGATGACGTGGAGCAATAAATAACATTGTCGATCCACTACCGCTGATGGCCTCCTGGCGCATCTGTTACAAATATATATTTAAACACGGCCGAGACTGACGCGATTTAAAACGGGGATAAAAATTAAAATAAAAGTTAATTTACACAGTTGGCAGCTGCGCATAATCCAGACACGCGGTACACTAGACTGAAACGAGTCGACACCACCAATATTATGCTCCGGGCCGTGTTACGTTTGGCCGGTATTATGGAGCATTAAAACGCCTCAATACCGTGTCGAAGACACTAAAATATTTAATCTAAATAATAAAGCAATACCATCGCTATCGTCACATGTCAGATAACTTCTTGATTGGGTCGATTGGGCCTGTAAATTGTGATTTAAACGTGACGGTGTTACCGCACGCGCGCACACACAGAGCCTGAGCTACGCTTGAAGAAATTTGCAAAAAAAGTGAAGATATTTAACGGCTATTTTCTGTGCGGGTACTTGAAAGGAAAGGTTTACGGGTCTACGCCGATGAGCCAATAATAATTTCAACGCTACGGGGCAAAATTCGAAATGAAATTGCTGAAATAACACACGCAAAGTGCGCGAGAATGTTATAAAAAATATATGATTAAAAGAGCCACGCGCATTTGTCCGTTCTCTATACATAATTATAATAAACGAAATAATCGATAAATAAAAGCCAAATTAAAAAATTGTGTTTCATTTCCCGATTGTTCAAAAATAACATCGGCCTGTAATTTAATATTCACTATGTAGCTGGAAGTACAGCTTTCAAATGGTCCACGACAGGACAAGGAAATTGATAAAACGATACAAGCTGCAGAGATGAGATACATACGATGAGTAGCGGGAGTGACGTTAAGATATCAAATACAAATTAAATGTATTAATTAGAAAGATATACATATAAAATCAATTTATCGAAAAATATTGTTGCTACTACCGGAATTCGAACCTGGATCTCTTCCAACGTGGGGAACGTGCATTATCCGATTATGCTATACCAATACAATGGATCGACGACAAATTTTCGAACCTACATGTTACACTTTTCAAATTAAAAACATCTATTTTATATCTTCAACTTAATTTAAACAATTCTTACAACTTCACAATAAGAATGTGTTCTCCTTAATAACACTGCTATTTGTAATATATATTTTCAAAATAAATAATATTTTAGAAAATAAATTCACTCAATAAACGAGTTATATTAAATGTTACTGCGGATTCACCCTGTTCGACCGACTCTATCATCAGAACACGCCAGAGCGAAATTGGACATGCTGACCGGAAACATTGGCCAAACAAGGGCCAAATGGGGACCGACAACACGGAATAAAATCCGACGTAACTTGAGTGTGAAATTTAAAAAAAAACACGCCAACACGTGATCGTAACTAGTGATGAGAAATTGGCTCACTGGTGTGACTTGTGATTGGTATTCGATAACATCAGTGATTTAAAACTGCGACTGTGATCACAGTTTCATTTCTGATACGCATGCGACGTACGATATCACAATACACGAAATAAATAAATAAACATAATTTTTAGCGTATTTACTTATATTACTAAAACTTTATTTGCGTAAGAAACATATTCTAGCATATGTATAATTTAATATCATCACAAAGAGAATGAAAAGCCCTAAAAAAAATGCGAGTTTATTTTTCGGGTCAAATGTATAAAACGTTTTGGAAAAAATCTACTAGATGACACTAATCGCGAATTATAAAGTCATTCCTTCATGAATATTTTCGTTTCATATGCACATGGGCCGAATCACGGTTCACAACCAAATATAAATAAAATGAAGTAATGAATCACGATATCAGTGATTGACTCGCGGTTCGTGATTTTGAGCTCATCCACCAATCATAATCATACATATATGTTTTTCTTGTTCGAAAAATGTACATAAATTAAATTAAAATAAATGCGGAGAATCTACTAACTTCGGTTGCCCGCGTGGTAGGCGGCGATACATTAGCGATAGTTAAATCGTTATTTAAACTAGGCTTTTAATAGTTATTTAAACTGTTATTTAAGCTGTTATTTAAATAGTTATTTAAACTGTTATTTAAATAGTTATTTAAACTGTTATTTAAATAGTTATTTAAACTGTTATTTAAACAGTTCTTGTATTCTATTGTAAAAATGGTCGACAACTGATTATTCGTAATAGTTATAATTCTGGTACACCAGAAAGTAAATGTCATTCTTAGATATGAATCATCATTAAATCTCAGTTACTAATCGTCGTCACAATCACATACCGATTTATATACAACTACTGAATAGTAACGAAGCTAAGTCACTTAAGCTATTTATTAATACACATTGGCTCGCTCGCTATAAAGCTCACAAGGGGTAAGTATTTTTGAAACACAAAAAAAAATCAGCATTATATTTGAATGGTGGAGTGTTCGTTTAGCGCGCGAGGGGTGCCTGAATCGGTGCTCGGCAGCTACGGCATCTTTTCGATTTAAATGGTATCGATTTCGGGTGTACTGGCGAAGATAAAAAGTGAAGAGAATTTAAAAATATACCACACGTCGAAAGTAATGTCACATTTTCGTTCGTGGGACACAGCGGCGACCACCGAGACTGGAGTTCTTGAAAACACAAAGAAATGCGAAATGCATATTTTTCACAGACGGGTCTCGCGCGCGTCTGACGGAGGAGCAGTCAACAGATCGACACCACAAGACGACGCCGGCCGGTGTAAAAATAAACGAAGACGTCTCTCCTCCGCCGGTGAGTAGTAGCGGTGGTGCTATTTTTAGGTTTAACGGCCGATAAAAAAGATGCGTTTGACACGAACATCTCGCGTCCGGGAGCCATAACACTGTACACGCAAAACAACACGGGATTAAGGCCGGCAGCTGCCCGGACCGGTGGATTATGAACGCGCTCACCAGATACCCGAAAACGACTGCAAAAAAATGGCTGGTTTAATCCTCGAAGTCATTCCGAATGAGCGCCTATTTTTTTTTATTTTTCAGAAGATATTTTTCAACACACGCGTCGTGTTTTACTTTTGTCACTGCGACACGAGAAATGAAATGCCTAAACACTGATAACTTCTCGGAATTTCTCTAATCACATCATTGAAACTAATTTCGACAAGTATATAAACTGAAACTTTTTTACAAGATACTTTTATACAGAATTATAATAACGAAATCATAAACATCGCGATTCATAATACTTCACCCCCCTACTGTTCATATTCCTTATAAAGACAGAAATAACTACTTCCTTTACACGTGATGATGACAGGGACCGTACCTCTCGAAACTATAATATTGGCAAAATATAACTCGAACGTGTGTACAGTTTTCTGGGCTAATTTCTAGTTGACGTTTCGAATCTCATTGCAGGGGGTCCATCATCAAGGCTGATGTGATGTGTGACTATTAAGTACTGAGTTACCCTGGACCCTGCAACGGGATCCGAAACGTCGGCCAGGAAGGTAGATGGCAGAAAACTGTACATAGAAGATTCTGAATGGCCTAAGAACATGATATAATCATGTTGCATCAAAAAACATGGAATATATAAAAATAAAAAAAATCTTTTCACCACGGCCAGCGACGTGTTAATCCGTCGCGACGTAATTTATTTATCTGCTTTGAACAGCGGACACACGCCAGAGACCTTAATCAGTGACATCTATTGCACAATGCGGAGAGATTGTAAATAAATATTCATTATTATTTTTTGCTACTCTGCACTGAGTCCCTTACCGAATGGCTCCAGTGGACGCGCGCGGCTACATACAGAGACGAAATAAATAAACTGATCCAAATTGAGAAACCCGCCAACTGAATGTTTGTCCAATGACTGTCCAACAATAGCGACGCGGATCATTTATACGTGCATATTGATGAATCAGTGTCAATTGAAACAGACAATGGATCAATTGGGAATTGAACTGGAGACGTTTGCAACTCGGCACGAAGCGCATCGTTCAAATGGCAATCGGTGTTCTTGCAAACGAACAGCCAATTGCGAAAGACTATACGCGGAATAGAAAAATTTAACGTTCGATCCCGAGCGTTATATATAAACACAACGAGCAATTTGTTATACGAGAATGTGGACTCCATGTCAATGGAGGTACATAAATGAAGTAAACCAAAATTTGTAGAAACGTGACAGACGATTTAAAGAATTGCAAAGATTGAAATTTGTCCATCGATATCATCATCATAAGCAGTTATATCTAGCAAAATTAGGCCGCTACGAGTGTAAATAATATTGAACTTGCACTAGATTACCATTTGTAGTGATATGAAGAATTGTGGAGTGAATGTGAATCTGATTTCAGCATGGTGAACAAGAATGTCACTCGGGTGGTTTGATCATGATGACGAGTTATGAGAAATGGTAAGAAAAAAAGAAGACATAAGACGCGATTGCTGATGGGACACCAAAAACAGAGGACGTCCTCAAAAGACTCAATCGACAAGCATCATCACGACATCAAAATATCAGATATCATCACAATATCAACATAGACATCAAAGAAACCGGTTAACTTGTACAATGGAATCCACGTTAGAACATTAGTTCATTAAAAATTCAATCAGTTTATATTAAACCACGAAATTTATTATACGTCAACCGATTTTTCGCTTATCTCAATATTCTCCCTCTTTAAGTGCATTAATTAATGATCAGTTTTAAATACGTCCTGATGAAGCTTGAGATAAGCGAAACCGGTTGACGTATAACAAATTCCGCCGTATCATACAAAGTGATTGTTATTTTATCTGTACCTACTGAACATTTTGAGACTTGTGAGGTACCAAAATCTACAAACAAAAAAAAAAAAAAGATTTTATTTTTAAAAAGGTTGCGATAAAAACTTATGCGCCCGATTAGGGATAGAGGGTATACCGACGAGTTAAACCCGGGGACACATCGATACGATTATATATATCTAGTTTATGTACCTGATTCAAAAATATCAATTGTGTACCATTAATTGTACAAAAAATATCAATACAAGATTTTTTATAATTACTTCCTGTATTGCAACTATATATTATCATGCATTTTAATGTGGAAAAAAAACGCCAAAGTAGCGAGATCGCATGTCTTATATAAATAAGTGAGTCGAATGTATTTTTTTTTAATATCTCTCTAGGCGTTCTTTACATTACATTTTAATAAGACAAGTTTTACATAAAATAACAGCATGTTAACAAATTATAGAGATAAACGATTTCTCTTACATATTCAAGAAAAAAAAATCCTTCTAATCCCCACACTAGCTGAGCGGAAAAAACCAAAATATAACAATAAAATAATATTTTTAGGACAACACACTCTTATTGTGAAGTTGTAATAATTCAGAACAGACGGACGGTATGTGATATTTTAAATATTAATTAAATATATTAATTAGAAAGATATACATATAAAATCAATTTTATCAAAAAATATTGTTGTTAATGGAACGATTAAATGTATTAATATCAAAAAAGTATAGGTTCGAAAAGTTGTCGCTAAAAATATCATCGCTGTAGCATAGTTGGATAATGCACCTTCCCCCGGTTTGGTTCGAATCCCGGTGGCGCACAACAATATTTTTCGATAAAATTGATTCTATATGTATATCTTTCTAATCAATCTTTCAATCCGCGATAAGATTTCAATTGTCGCCAGAAATGCCATCGCGAGAACTCGAGTCAAGATGAACGCACGGCGATATAGTGACTAATCTACGATAGTACGCTCACAATTACATTGCAAGTTTAATTTATCTTCACTAAAAAATCATCACGCCAGGACAATCCTGTTATCTGTCACTATTTACTAGGTATCCGGTATATAAAATAACACGTTAGATAACTACAACCGGATGAAATGCTAAACTCGTGTGAATCGTGTAAACATTGAAACATCAGTATCAGAACGAGAACAAAAAATAACAGTGTAAACTGATAACATGAGAGGTGCCAAAGTATCCTACGAAACTGCTATTCGCGGTTTTTTTTCCTACATCATTAAATCGGTTAAAAGCTTGAATCGAGCTTCAGATGCCAGTAGACTCTGTTTTTTTTTTTTTTTAATATTTTTTTATTACAAACACAATTTATTTTTTTTCAATTATAAACATCACAATAAAAAAAAATAACGCAGACACGTACGTACAACCGACACACGCGCGTCACGCTGTGTTTACACGATACGACGCTGCATCTTACGCGCCTCGGGCCTTTTGCGAGCGCCGGCAGTCGCGACGCGCATTTCCGAACGCGGCCCGTCACGATAAACCCACCCCCCCCGACTCGGTGTGTGGACACGCTCGCGGAGAGACGCCGGCAGACGCGCTGGCTGGCCGGTGGCGGGAACCGAACTGGAAACCGACGCGTGAAAGTGCCCCGCGGGTCGGGGGCGGAAGGGGGGGGGGAGGCGTCGAGACGCCGGCGCCTTCGGGCGGGAGCCGAGCGGCGGCGGAGGCGACCGAACGCCGGGCACGACAATATGTCGAGTGGTACCCTTTTGTAATGAAATAGATATGTATATGCGGAGCGAGGCGGGTGTCAAATTATATTATGACATTAAGAGCCGTATAAACAAAACATTTTTTTTACAATCTGCGAAACGAGAAAAACATGCCTTAATAACTGAAGTAAAATTTACACGGTGATTTTTAACCGTCTGCATAAAGTCACCGGAACGCACGGTTACTCGATATCGTAATAATCGGTTTCACATAAGTATATTTTTACCAATTACATGTTTTCTCTGAAATAAAAATATATTTGTATACAGTGAAGACAATTATTTGGAAATGACTTATTAAGTAGATAAATAGCTCATTAAGACTTTATAATAGGAAACGAATTTTATGCTGCAAAAAAATATATTAGAAAATGAAGAGAACTTACTCCTCTATCGCAGAAATACAAAAAAATAACAGTAAAATTAAGAGAAGTGAGAAAAAAAAATATAACAGAGGAGAGATAGAAGTTAAATAAAACAATTTAATAGGGAATAAAATCTGTGTGATAAAAATAAAACGAAAGCCATTAAGGTTGATGTGTTGAATTTAGATTTAATTGAGGTAACTGGAGTATTAAAAAATCTCTAGTTCATTTAAGTGTGAGTTGAAATAAAGGGGGGACTCGGTAGAAAAATGAGTTCTGTTTAGCATTGGTGTTGCAACGTGGAAGGTTAAATGTGAGATTAGTTCTGGTTGACCTGGCTGGCACTCGAATGCGTCTGAATAAATCAGGACAGTCTACTTTAGAGTTGGCCATTCTGTGTAGGAAGGTGACATCGGCCATGTCTTTTCGAATTTGTAGCGATGGAACTTTGAAGACGACACTATGATGTCAGTCCGTTCTTATACTAGCACACCTGTAACTAATTACCTCTGTACACCTGCTTGTAATCTACGCTTGTCTCGACACAGATTTTTTTCTTTTTAGTGAGACAGGCACAGAGTCCCACCTCAAACGTATAAATGTCTTGGATGTATTTAAACTCATTTTAGTGGTTAATTAAACAAAGATAAAAAATAAAAATATGAATCTTAACCACAAAGATAACATTGCTTATTTTAAAAGTATATAAATGTCTCATATAGATAAATAAAAATTGTACCACAGGACTGCGAGAAATATAATGAAATGCAAATACAGGTTGAAATCTGTCACTTTCGGGACACTAACTCAAACGATTGTCGAAATTTCGGTGAGTACTTATCAAACATGTTGCCCAACATTTGTTGACGAGCGCTGCTGCCATCTTCATGTTGAGGTCGGAAATTTATCAGACAGCCCTCTTAATGCCGACCATTGCTAAAACATTACATTTAATAATTAGATGTAACCGTAACATATCAATAATGATGGGAAATTGATAGGTTTTTACATCGAGGACCTTTGCCATTTCATGTACGACTTTTCGCCACTATCGTACATCTTCACAGGTAACTCCTCCAGAGTTTTCTTGCACATTTCTCAATACTGTCACCCTAATTTTCTCGAGGTCTTGCCCCACGGGTGCGCGCTCATTATGCAGTACCATTATTTGAGTACATATATAGTTTTAATAACCTTTTAGTAACCTACCTACTTTTGCAATATTAAATTCGGATATCTACTTTTGTTTAAAATTATCACATGAACTGATGAAAAAAAATCAAGTATGTAAATAAAATTGTACCACACTTTAAAAGGTTTTAATATAAAAATCGATGATCTTATTGGTATGCATACAAGAGGGGCGTGCAGTACATACAAGCAAAAAAGCTGTGCATTACTAAAAAATTCTGTGAAATAATTGGATTAACATAAACGGAAACATTATTTTATAATTAGCGCCATCTGTGTACCAGTAGAGACTTTCATTGCTTAGTTCTAAAAACTACCACGACAACTCAGCGCTGTATCCGTGACGCTCTTGTGTATTCGCGGTATCGAGCTATTCACATTACTTTGTTCTGTCTTTAAGCTAGTGAATTATTCAAGTCATATAATTGGCTATTTACTGAATTGAAAATTCTTTTGGGTTTATCCGTTTTGTAAGGAGTCGTAAAACTTATGCTGTTTTTTTGACAGAAAAACATTAGAAAAGCTTACAAATCATCGAAGTGTCTATTTCCTCTTTTACTAATTCGCGAATTTTACCATCTTACTGTTTTTTAACGTGTTGATTTCATGGTCGTTCTTTAAATTTGGCGCATGGATTGGTTTTTGATTTGGAAAAATAAAAAGCAATCGACAGAAACATTTCCAACGTTAACCTTTAATAAAAATAATTATTTCCTTTACGTGAAAGATTTTAAAACAATAAAAGAATCATGTACAGTCATATAAAGCGTTCTTAAAAATGTAATTTTTTTTATATGGGTAAGAAGGTATTATTTTACGTTAAAACTTAAAACTTTAAATACATGGTAGATTCATTTTGTCTAAAGATGCTGCTTAAACGAAAGTACATATATTGTATTATATCATTGGTAACAGCATACGCTAAATCTATACCCACTGCACGCCACTGGCATATACAACACTTCAGTAAAAGGGTTAAACCTACATAAGAACCTTAAGTTAATCGGTATCCGGTGCATTAATGTTATCGCTGTAACAGTTTGCGTAACCACAGGCAAGTTTGGCTGAATTGGAGAAGACCCGAAGACAATCTGATGCCGATGATAATGACGATGGCGTTCTCGAGTTGCGAGAGAGCAATTTGCCAGATCTCCAATACTCCGCTTATTATTATTCTTTCTTTTATTCAAGCTAAAATTTCAAGCACTAAAGATTAACCATGCTAACACACAGCAATGTTATACAGGGGGGTGTGACAGACCAAGTCCGCAATATTTGATAGGCGGGGAAACCTGACTAAATTACAAGTAGAAAATGTACAAATTCTAAACCGTTAAAATTTGGTTAATTTATAAGTCGTTACTTCGAAATAAATATTAGCATATTCCTGTATATCTTCGCTTCTGGCCCAAAATCATCTAACAAAAAAAAAACAGTCAGGCCAATCTAAAATCGAAACAGTCGCATGTTATTTTGAACACAATACACAAAAATATAATGCCACCAAAACACAAAAAAATACTGCCACTTAAAAAAACTAAAAATGAGACATTTTTTAAATAAATAGAAATAACCGGTTTTTTCTCGACACGGACCTTCTAGTGGACAGTGACACGATGCGATGCGTTTGGACAATACAAATGCAAACTCAGGCATTAGAGCAATGTTATACAATACATACTGGCAGTTAACAAGCGGCTTTGCAAATTGTCACAGCTAGGCCACCGCTGGCGATTAAACGCGTCACGGCCTACAGAAAAATTCTCCATTTGATCGTATATTATTATAAATCAACGTGTGTCGTTAGAAACGTGCGTGAACGACAGATGGCGTGATGACAACCACATTTAATGAAAGTATGCATACAAAAAAATACTCAGACCAGTGAAAAAATACTGTTGTCCTGTGGTAATTCTACTTCCCACTCGCTAAAATAATGTTGCACTCGTCGAACGTTTCCCGAGGATTGTGTCGCGAGTGTCACATTTCAATTCAATGCTAGTAGGGAATATTTACTAAATTTGATCTCACCATTAATTTTGATATTTAGTCTATTTTATCGAAAAATATTGTTGATATGATATAGGTTGTCAAAAATACTGTCGCATAGTCGGTAATGCACCTTCCCCGGATTGGAAAAGAGATCCAGGTTCGAATCCCGGTAGCGCAACAACAATTTCTAATTAATACATTTAATTAGTATTTAAAACATCGTAGACCGTCTGTTCTGAAGATTAATTACAACTTCACAATAAGAATGTGTTCTCCTTAATAATTGAAGAACAGTGCTTTTGGGTTCGTAGTTTAATTGGTAAATATTTCATTTAATCTCTTTGTTTTAACGTAAATTCAACCAGGACGACAAGAAGAAAATGTATATAGAACTTCCTCCCCTCTCTATTCTTTGTTCATCGCATGCAGTTGCTTCCTGCAATCTTTCTCATGTCATCGGCGCAGTTCCATTATGGATCGATATTAGCAGCATAACCTAAGTCCACACCTAGTGTACGCCACTGCTCATTCTGTGTAGATCTCGAGACTATTTTTCGATTAGAAATTTGCTCACCACTGCGGGCTAAGTAGGATTGAAATGTAAGTAAGAGAATAATTAATATTTCTACATTAACAAAATGTAATTTAAAAAAAAAAAAGATTATTTAAACAAACGAAAATAATTTTCTGCCGCACGTAAAGATGCGCTACACAAAAAGTAGGCACTTGAAAATAATAAATTCGTGTAAAAAAAAAAAAAAGTCAGCTAATTTGTCAACGGAATTACGGCGAAAAGTCGTAAATCAAAGGTATCCGGTAATTCAAACCGGATAGCGGTGAATTAACCTTTGAACCAAGTGCCCCGCAATTTTCCTGTTGCTCGCCCCCCGCGGACGGGGCCGCCGCAGAGGGGGACGGGCGCGCGCTAAAACCCGCCCGAGCGAGCGAGACGCCGCTAATGAAAAGCCAACCGTGAAATAATCGCGACAGACAATCCGGGCCGGGTCGGGGGCGGGAAGGGGGGGTGGGGGAGGGGGTAATGCGGGAAGCCTCGGGCGGGGGATGAACACAGACGAGAGAGAGGCGGCGAGCGAGCGCGCGGGGGGCCAGAGGGAGACGCGCGCGAGACGTGACGGAAATGATAATGTACGCGCGAATGGGAACGGGACGGACGGTGGGAGATACGCGAGAGCGAGGGGGACGGAGGTATTGACAAAAAAGACAACGAAATGCAAATCGTGCGGGCTGGGGTGGGGTCCGGGGAGACGGACGTGATGACGTTATATCGCGCTGTTGCTGCGATGCGGCACAGCGGTCCCGCGGTATTTCAAGTTGAGCAGCACTGCTGAATAAAAGAGACGGAAACTTATCATCGTTCACTCGATAACGTACAGTAAATAGCGGGCGTGAGCATAAACGTTACATTGCTCGTATCTTATATTCTAGCCGTTCTATTTTAAAATAGTAAACGGTTTTGATCTTCTTTCATTATCTACTATCTAATTATATTTACAAAGAATTAGTAAAAAATGATGTTTAAAAATATACATTTGGATTTGTTTATATGAAGTTACCGTTTGTTGCCATCAAACTAAAATTTAGAGGTATAAAATGTGCATTTTTGTACAAAATATATACAAAAGCCTGTAGAATAAATTTTTATATTCGCGATTTTGTCAGTCTATATGGATATGAGACGACATCTACCGGCCGGTAGCGCGCAGCTGATAGATTTGAAATTATAGAGAGAAAAAAAATTGATGTTTTTGAGATGTGATGCTGGAGACACATGTTGCACATAACCATGGACACCAAGAGGCACAAGTATCACCAGATGAATTCTTGGAAGCTTGGAGAAGCAACTTATTGTGGTGAGCCCCACGTCGAAGAGGGGCAACGGGCGCATCTCTGGCGACTGCCCTAAAGATAGGATAGTCAAACGAGACGGGAGTCCGTTTCTTCGGCACGTGGTTCTTCAAATTGTCAGTCTCCCCCTACACCGCAACCGTGGGAACCCTCGGTCACCAGTTGCAGATACCCTACCCTTACACGTACCGTTTAGAAATTAGAACCAATATTCCCTTCAATTTAGGGTCACGATCGCAAATCATCAAAAAAATCATTAATGCAATTTTATTTATGTATAATGCAAACATAAATATTTTTATACACGCTCTAATATAAACATGATCAAAAATAGTTCCTTTTTACAACAACACGTCTTTCACAAATTTGTTTAGTTTAATTTTGAATCTATGTAGTTTTCTTACATTTTCTGGCATTTCATTAAAAAAAATCTTCAGAGATTTAGCCTTCTACCTGAATGGCAGTCTCAGTCTATCCCTTCCCTTCTATCAGCCAAAAACGAAATGCTGCTGCAGTAGTCGATGCGAGGAATAATAACAGAGTTGTATACTATTTTACAAGATACTAAATTAATCTTCTGATAATTTCTAGAAGTGAGATTTTTTTTTTAGCAATCTTTTTCGTCGCGTGTCTTGTATTTTGGGATAAATTCATTTTTGAACCTATTATGACTCCCAAATATTTTATTTCAGTGACTGCCTTCAGACTTGCGCCATCTATGATAACTGCCGGTGTGTTTGGTATTGTTAATTTTAAGGACAAGAAAGAAAATCAAATAAAACATAAAATTACCAGTATAAGGTTACCGATAGGGTAATTCTATCAACGTACACGCTAATAAAGATAATGAAAATATTATTTAGAAGAAAATTAACAATAATTTGCCCTAAAACAGGCTTGTCTAGTTGGGCAATGCATTTTAAAATATGTGTAAAATAAATGTAACACTTCTTCAATATTTGCAAAATTACTTTGTGGCCTAATTTTATATTAATAATAACATAAAATACTTTGTTTAAACCATTAATTATTGATTATTCTACATGTTTCGATACCCACGGTATCTTCTTCAGGAAAACAATGTATACTGAAATTAAAAATACAAGCATAGATAAAAACAAAACTATAAAGTGGTGAATAAATAAGAAATAAATAAATTCAAATTTATCTAACTGTAAACCCCTAGTATTTGTATGTATAATTTCTAAACCCTTGTTAATATCAAAAAGAAATGGTTTGTTTCCAAAAAAAAAATCAAATTAATTTGCAATGATTGCAATTATTTTTATACAGGAAAAACTTGTAGAAATTTTGAATAACAATAACTGTTCAGAATTTTCCAATCACCTTTTAGAACAAACTGTCTTTTTTTTTGTAGCCGTACAAATGTTATATGCATATGTCTAAATAAATAAAATACTCAAAGGTGACATTTTGCACGGGGAAGATAGAAGACAGCAGAGCTAGTAGTAGTGCAGGTAGAAAGAGATCATCTTGGCTGTGTAACCTCAGAAAGTGGTTCAATGTCGAAAATGATGGTGATCTTATGCAGGATATATCAACATGGTGGGCAATCTTCGACAGAATGCGGCACCACATGAAAAAAGCGTCTTATTAAAAATTGTGTGCACGCTATAAGGCCAAATTGTGTGCACGCTATAAGGCCAAATTGTGTGCACGCTATAAGGCCAAATCGTGTGCGCGCGCACACCGGCACATCTTAGAATGAACATTGGCGATAACATCCCGTCCCGTCACCGTCAGGCCATGAACGAAGTAACTCACATTCTTCGACCATGCAGAGACGTAAGAAACAAAAAAATATGAATACGGCGTTTAAATATATTTTTTTTAGAGATATTACAGTTTTGCAGTAAATAAGCGACGGATTAAAAAGAGACGGCCATATCGATCGCACTCGCGCGAGCAAAAGGGACGCGCGATGGAAAAGTCAAATAAAATCTGTTCGGTAGGAAGAGATAAAAAAAAAAAAAAAAAAATCACCCAGCACGTGAAGCGACGCACCGTCATCTAGAGAGGGTTGTGGACGTATACGCGGCGCGCACACGGCAGAGAGAGACGGACGACCGGGGGCAATATGCTGATTGAAACGTACAACGTGCGCGAAAGGGATGAGAACGCGCGAGGATTGCGCGGGCGGGAGGGAGAGAGGGGGACGGGGGGGAGACGCTCGTGTGTTAAGTCGCGGGTTGATTGAAGCGGCGGACGCGACGGGTGAGAGGTGGGTGGGTGGGGGGGGGATAGATTGCGGAGGGAAAATGTACGTTGTGGGAGCGGGGGGGGAAAATTGGTATGGGGAGGACTGATAATAAGCGATGCTCCCGACACCCGATTGCGGTTAACAGGGCTCCCGCACCCGGCGCACGCCAACTGTGGCGTCGGGGGAAGAAAAAAATATTGTTTCAAAACATCCTCAAATAATTGACAAATTTTTTCGAATCGGATCAGGAAGAAGGATGATAACTTTCAACAATAACAATAACATGCACATAGGTAAGATATGCCTACAAACGGAACGAATGCGACATTTACTATGTGCCGCATTTAACGACAAAAAAAAAAATAGACACCTGCAAGCCATACATACATGCATGCGACTAATTCCCGCGTTATTTGTATGTAAAAAAAAAAAAAAAAAACACGTGTCCTTATATATATAATATAAGAGTGTATTTATGTCACGTTCGCCGTACATGAGAGTATTTTGTAATCGGTTCTCTTGAATAATACCAACGTGAAACAACTTGACTTTTATTGACAGAATGCATATTACAATCGTAATGATGTTGTTTACATTAGAGCACATTTATATACGAGGCGCATTTTTTAAATAAGTACCGTTACCTGTGTATTCCAAGTGTAGCGCTGCGCTTACGATGTTGCGCAATAGTTTCCTTCATCTGTTGACTCACCGCATGCAACATTAGAAACATTCACATAGTGTGGCCATCTTACTGTGAGATACGGTCCGTGATTCGTTTATTGAATGCACGAAAGATGAAGCATGATTTCCATATTTTTCTTCATCTGAAGTGGCGAGCGTTTTGATGACGATGCTGAAATCAAAGACGGAGTACAGGCATGGTTTTCATTCCAAGCCGCGTCGTTCTTTGACGAAGGTATGCAAAAATTGATGCCCCGTTATGACAAGTGTTGAGAAGTAGTTTAAAGTGTGTAGCATTATAAAAAAAAAATTCAGGTACTTATGTACGCACTAGACTAAAAATAAATAAATAATATAAGTATATAGGCGAAGTAAAAGGTGTTTACTATTATTACCTTAATAGGGAGCGGGGCAAGACGAAAGGATAGAGCGCCACCGCTTTCATTTCATGGCCAGAAAAAGAAACGCGTGACGACAGTATATAATAGAATGTCATCGAAATAAAATGGCAATGGGCGGGCCACACGTTGGACAAACGCAATCGTCCAGTGGAATCAGGGGGCGAATTCATCAAACACGCGGCAGCGAATAACAACGGAAAGATAGAAGCGGGAGGCTCTAGGGGAGATGCCTTCATCCAGCAGCTAATATTAAACGGTTGATGATAATTATTATGACGTATTTCCACGTCAACTGAGATTCCCTCTGCAACAACACTGTATATCGGTTTTTACAAATGTTGATAGACAGAACGTTGGCCATCTTTGATGACATACAATGTTGTTGCAGGGGACCTCAGTTATAAATTGTGTGTAATAGTATTTTTATTTATTTATTATGGTTGTTTAATACACCACTGGACGCCCACGAGATGTACAACGTTGTGGCATTCTTAATGGAGATCTGCCAAAATCGATATACAGTGTTGTCGCAGTGGCGGAGCCGACCGTTGGATTTTTACCCGGTCCTGCCGAGTCTTTAATTTTAATTTTAAAAACATGTGACGTCATCATCGCATTTTTTAACCGTGTGGAAATATTCAAGTGCAACGGCGAGCCACAGTTTGACGATCGCCGGCTACATTATTCACGAGAGCGGTCGGGGCCCCGACACGTAATGGCGGGAAAACAAATGAAAACTCCCCACCGCCCCGCGCCCCTCGCCGGCCCCGACACCCCGCGCCACCCTAATGCCGGCGCGGAGAGAACGAGCAAAAGAGTTTTCCTCCTTCAGCTATAAAACTGATCCAGCTGCAGGGGTACTACGGACGCACACTAACTGATCCATAAAATAAAATATGGAAAGAAATCAATTGTCAAGTGATGGCGGCGCTTCAGTCTAGGAGTAATGAAATCATACATATCAAAAATAATTTTTAACTACTTGGGTTTTTTATTATTTAACGCCGACCTGTTTCAGCGTGTATATTTCTTCGTTAGGACGGTATGTTATGAAGGAACGTGTCTTGTCAATTTCTTACAAAATAAATCAAATAATATAATTTTAAAGGCAACAAATCGTAGCTCGCTATACAATTATCTCTGTACTGACTTCACGCAGCATTAGATGTACAGCATTGTGTTATAAATACAAAGAAACGACAAACTTATTCACTAGATTTTATGCGTTATTACATAGACACACGGAAACGACAAGCCTCACTCACTAGATTTACTGCGTTATTACGTACACACAGAAACGACAAGCCTTACTCGCTAGATTTACTGCGTTATGTCGTAGACACATAGAAACGACAACTTACTCGCTAGATTCTATGCGTTATTACATAGACACACAGAAACGACAAGCCGCACTCACTAGATTTTCTGCGTTATTACGTATACACAGAAACGACAAGCCTTACTTGCTAGATTTACTGCGTTATGTCGTAGGCACACAAAAACGACGAACCTAGATATTATCTCACTCATTTGTACTACGTCACGATCGCCCAAATCGCTTCACACAACTCACAATCTGTCACACTTATTAGAACGTCATCAGTTCACACAGCACACAAATTATCATGCAAATTAAACGTACTAAACACGCCACTCTCGCAAAATATCCCAAACTATCAACTAAATCCATTTTGAACGCCTCGCCGACAACCGCTGTTCGTTCGCCCGGACGTCCGCGGGCGGGGTGGCGGGGGGGGGAGGGGCGAGTGGGACGCCGCTCTACAGCCGCCCATGATCTGAGAGGGACGGCGGCCGGCGATAGAGCCGTTAGGGAAAATTGCGCCGGAGGAGCGGGACGCCGCTATGCGGGTAAACGGCGACGAACGGGGAAAAAGGATACGGGCAAAAAGATCTGCGGCGATACGCGATCTCCGAGTGATCCGGATAACGTTCAGCGTGTTGGCACTCGGTTGAAAGTATCGGGCTTACCCGCGCCGGGAAATGAGCAATTATTTTTTAATTAACATTTTGACCTCAGTATGGGTAGACCCCTCGATACGGTGGTAAGTAGCCTCGATAATTTTCAAAAAAATCAATTCGAGATATGGGATGCACGTTTAAACAGATCTGACTTTAAAAGATTGATATTGCGTCAGTCTCCTTTTTCCGCGCGAGAGGCTTACGATGTAAATAAAGTGCCAAAACGCACAGCGACTAGTGTCGCCGCGGATGTGCCGTCCACGAGAGAGGCTCGCGGTCAGAAGCGAGCACGGCGAGTAATAAATAGATGACAGAAATGTCAGAAAAACGCGCGACGTACAAATGGCCAAACAGATGCGGCACACTCGCGGTTACCGTGGTGAGTACGCATTTTATCCATTACCCGCATACGTCTAACATATATATAACTATGACATATAAATAAACTGCGATCGCTCAGGCGGCGTGTGTGTGTGAGTAGACGGTGAAGAAGACATAAGAGGCGAGTGTTGAATGCAACAGGAATAGAGGGCGTCCGCGAAATACCTGGCCGAGAAAGTAAGCGAAGCAAGAGTGCCAGAACAGAAGAGTGTGTCGTTTTATCCTTTTTGGCCATATGATGGTATGATAGTTGAGTACCGGTGTATGTACATATTGACAGGACCAGATCGCCGGTCACCGTGCGCGTGCGAATATGCTCCATTGAGATTACTATACCTATCTACCCTCCCCCCCTTCCATTTTTACCATTACCACAGAGCACAACTTTTTCTGTGCATGAGCTGTGACTTGTGAACTGTCAAGAAATGAACGTCCGGCTATGAATCGGCGGAGTTGTTCCTAAAGTTCAGGAAACCCGTGACTAGATCAGTGAAAATCCAGGTAAGTCGTGTTCTTCCCGGTTGGTCCTTGAGCCCTTATTGTTCTGTCCCTCTACCAAATTCACACATCCCGTTTCATCACCGCCTCGTACAGACACCTAGTATATACGTACCCTGCATATATTGGCGCTATATGTATGCAATTATTTTCTTATGTATTATTTTATGTTTACATGTATTTTGCATTGTAATACTGTACAATCCCATTTTTATATACTTATATACGTAATATTATATTTCATTGTCAATGTATTATACATACCCACTGTAATATCTATGGGCTGCGGTTGGTAGTGGTTATGAGCTCAAAATCACGAACAGTGAGTCAATCGCTGATATCTTTGAGTCACAGTCACCATCAGTGATTGAATATCTAGGAATATCGTGATTCGTGATTCATATATTGATTTTCTGATGCCGCCTTTTAAATCAATTATCCCTTGAATTTTCCGTAATTTGATTAACGCCGTCTATTAGAATGTAATGTTTATTGGTAGCACTTGCTGGTTACCTTAATATTGTTCGTATTTTTAAAAATATTTTACAATAATTTTCTGAATGTGAATTAAATGTATTAATTATAAAGATATACATACAAAATCAATATTATCGAAAAATAAAAACATTGTTGTTGCGCTACCGGGATTCGAACCTGGATCTCTTCCCTAACCGGGGGAGGTGCTTTATCCAACTAAGCTACAGCGGCACTATTTTTATCGACAATTTTTCGACCTTATTTTCTGATTATTTATGCTAGAAAATGTTTTTTATCCAAATGAAATTTTAATAATATTAATAAATATCATATTATATATAAACGATTTTGTGTATTGCGATATCAGAAGCTGTGATCACAGTCACAGTTTTCAATCACTGATATTATCGAATATCAATCGCAATCACACCAGTGAGTCAAGAGTAGCATTTTTTCTCATCACTAGTTAGTTTGGCAGTCACATTACAGTGAACTCATGTGATGACATTTTTAATAGGTCATTAATATGGCCTATTTAATCTAACCTATTTTGTATATATATATTTTTTTTAAATAGAAACACATACACGAAATTCGTGTCACGTTAATATTCTTACGCTTGTTCTATGAAAATAGGACTAACATGATGGCCTCCTGGAACGAGGCTCGAACCCCCCCGACCACTAGATTACTAGGCGACTATCGTAACCACTATAATAAAATAAAAAAATATATGTTTTTGAAATTTAAATGACAGCGTGTCGGAAAAGGAAAGAAACGTCTCTCCCCCCCCCCCTCTCTCTTTCTCACTCTGCTTAATTTACAAGAGATGATTTACACAGATAGCGAACTATCTATAATGCTTTAGAGATTTGTCGGCAGGATATACGTATTTCGGATGGCCAAGCAGTGTACAAATACAAACAGACGGCATGTTTGATATAAACGGTAGGGGATTGTGTGCACTTGTCCGAGTCGGCGACAGGACAGCCGACGACTCGCCGGGATAATGGCGTGTTGAACATCGTCACGGGGTCCGCCAGCCCCCAGAGTACAACACTCGCCGCCCCCCCCCCGCCCCCCAAGTACCGCGCCATCGTCAGGTCGTATTGATATCCGATATTTATATAATATAATCAAACGTACATGCGAGTCAATTTTTTGTGTGTGCAACGCTTTTTGAGGTAAAATATTTTTTTGTGTGACTTTGAGAAAGACAGAAATAATAGCTAATGTAGAAAATTAAAAAAAATTATATATGTTCAAAATTTGTCTATATAGCGAATAGGTGTTGGTAAACTGGAAGCAGCAACTAAATTTATATTTATATTTACAACAAAAATATGTTCTGAAACAAAAATATGAGAATGTTGATATTTAGTGCCTCTGTAGACACAAATGAAGAAGAAACACGCAAGAAACAACCGATTGTATGTAAGAGTGGTATGATGCAAAGTCTGAGCCGTGTGTAACCGGGTTTTTTTTTTTTGCGGAAAATTTGAAGAAAACCGACAAATTGCACTGCGAACAAGTATCAATTTTCTTTGAACATATATTAATAGGGATATTTTTGCAAAATATTTATTATCAATTTTAACCCTTGAAAAATGTACGCATATATTTTGTCACTGCAATCAATTGCCGAGGTTCAAAATATATATTTTCATTGAAGTGATAGAGAAATCCAACAAATCTAGACCCACCCACAATAATCCATTGTTTGATAATATATTATGTTAACGTTGAAAAATAGTATTATTTACTGTTTCCTATGTAAGTTTGTAGAATTCCATAATGATACAGAATGGTTACTCAGAATAATTAGAAGCATTCAAAATGTATGGAAATCCTCAGAATTCCAACGAATAACGTTGTCCCTTTTCATCTCGCGCAGTTAAAATTGTATAGCTGTCCGCCCATTATTGTTATAAATACAAGTTAAATTGATAATGCCCTTACAAGGCGAAACGCGTCTCGTTTATACAACGATTTAATTTTCATACATTTACTGTTGCATAGATGTATCATAATCTATCGGATTTATGTTTCCACAAATAATGTGTGTAGAATGCCCCTCGTCCCGCAACTAATGTTCCGAGCCCCTCTCTTATACGTACACTTTATTCCTTAGGATTTTTTTTAAAACTGGGATTTGATTCCGCGCCCCCAGATCCGATTCATGAACTGACATCACACACGTCAATGTCTCACACAATGCAATATGCACATTTTGATTTGTATCAAATAATAAAAATAATTTAAAACCACTGGCTATATTATTATTCCCATTCCTAAAGGCTCCGCCCCAAAACCGCCGCCCGCGGCAAACAACCGTCCCTAGCCGTGTCCACAATACATTACACGTACAAGTACTCACCCCCCCCCCACCGCCGCCCTAACCGCCCCAGAGCTCACTACACAAAGCGCCGTGGCAAACGGCGAACAAACTACGTAGCGCGTCACATCGGCAGGTATTGGTGTGCGCGCCCGCCAACAGGTTGCTCGTGAATTGCAGCGCTCACGACGTGACGCGGAAAATTAATTCAACATCGTCAATTCGACCGGATATTATAAAAAAAATTATCTATTGAAAAAAATATTTACACACTTCACAATGACAGACATAATTTTGCTTTAAAATAACTAAATGCTGGGAAATTCGGAAATAAATTTAAGGTTTGGCGAATACAAGGCAATCAATAAAGCGGCCGCCAATGCAATCGTTGCTGAAAAAAAATAATCAGGAAAATCACTGTCATATCCTATGATAAGCATACAAATAATAATAAATAAAAAAAACCTTCTGGCACTGGCTTCAAGAATCATATACATTTCGACTGAGTGTGAAAGACTGTTTTTTTTTTTTTAAAAAAAAAATTCTTTTGAATACACATAAAAGTATGAAAAAAAAGGTATAATTCTTTCAAATAATTTATACTAAATGGATGAATTTATAATTTTCACGTATACACCCATATATAATTGATAAAATAAAACTATCACATATCAACATACAAATATTTGTAGTTTTTTTGGAGTTACACCACATTGACAAGAAGCAGCCGATATACATTTGTAAACTAAATAACACCGAAATATAATATTAATCATTTCTACTAACAAGTGTTGTTGAATTAAAATAAAAAGCTATGTATTACATACCATGTAGCCGACTACGGCACACATGGGGTGGATTAAGAGACGGAGTATTGTATAGCACGTGCACGCACACTGATGCGTGTTTCATCCCCCTCGGCAGCAAACACAGTCTGAAGTGGTTTGGAGTTTCACGACAAATTGCAAAACACATTGCAATAATTAATCCGATTCTATTGTATCATATGTTGACAATCAAATTCTTTAAAAGTATAAAAATTACTCTCATCGAAGAGGTGGCTAATTCATGTAAAGAAGACATATTTGATTCTCCAATGTTGTTATATATATTGCATCCATTAGTAATTATCATTACATTGACAAAGAAACAATACTAGCATATTAAAACCTACATCTAGAGCAAAGTAAAACCTGAACATTTAACCAGAAAGAGAGAAATATGTTGGAAGCGTTTGAGACACGGTGCAGGAGAAGGATGGAAAGAATTAACTGGACCGATAGAATTACAAATGAGAAGATCAATGGATAAGACACACTCTTAGACAAAAAAAAAACACATTTTAAATAATAATAATTTAAAAAATAAATGACAAATTCCATTGCACTTTGCAACCAAAGGTTTCAGATTAAATTTACTTGAACAATTAGAGATTATCAAGCATGGTTATAGATAGTAATAACATAATAAATGAACAAATTAATATAAAAAAAAATATTAAATTTAGTCCATAGATGGCAACAGTGTTGTGGTACTCGGAGCGAGTCCACATATTAACATTTATACAACTTTAAAAAATTAGATAGATATGGAGATCGATGGGTGAGAATAGCGTACGTTATATTTATATATGTAAAGTGATCACTTAAGCCAAATAATAAATTAAAAAAATAGCTTTGTCTCAATGCGATATTTATTATTTGTTTAATAACAGTGCCTTTGTAAGTGAAAATCCGGTAATTGTGTGCTCTTGGACATATTCAAATATTGCTAATTAATATTTATAGATCTCCCCTAATTGACATTTTCAAAAACCCATAATAATATAAATATATAAAAATCTTTTTTTACTCTTTTTTACTTTTTAATTTAATATTTATTTTATAAATTATAGACAATCATCACCTCACACATCACCAATTTAATACTGCTGTATTAATTTTTTTAAATATAATTTGTGTTGAACATAAATATTTCCTAGAATCATACAAACATTATATAAATTCCAAAATACCAAAAATGTATCTCTTGCCGTATTGTCTTCTTAGATTGTAAAATTATATAGCTGTTAACCCATGACATTAAAATACTATTAGTGTTGAAACTGAATGGTTACATGGAATAATTAGAACCATTAAAATATATGGAAATCCTTAGAATTCCAATGAATAATGTTGTCCCTTTTCATTTCATGTAAATAAATTGTATAGCTGTCCCCTCATTATAGCTACAAATACATTAGATTGATAATGCCCTTGCAAGACAAAACGCGTCTCAAATAAATTAAACGAGTTGAATCAAAAAATATTATTATAGACTAAATATTGAATAACCTAGAGACAACTTCTAGAAGAATAAACACATTCTGAGTATTCCACCAATTAAATAATTCAAATGTTGGTGAATGCAAAGAACTCATCACAATCAGGTGATCCAAATATTAAAACATGGTTTAGTTAGAACCCTTCATAATCTACGAGGGAAGAGTTGTGGATTATATCTGCCTGATGCCTGATCTGACGTGATGGTACGAAAATGTAACGCATTAAACATGAATTATAGTTAAATTATTTTGACTCTTTAAATGATCATATAAAAAATACATATTAGGCCACAATTAATTATATAATAATACCAAATGAGGACACATTACTTTCAATATTCTTCAATTTCAATAACAATCGTCACGATTAATCAATCAAAATTAAATTATAAACATTTTAATAATTTACGCCGTTTGTACGTAGGTACAAATATTTGAAATAAAATAACTCTTTGTCACTTGACTTGGATATGAATAAATATCGTTCTCTGGATGTTGTCTATTTTATCAAGTGAACCCATTTTTCACATGTTCAATAATAATTCAATTCAATACCAGAAGATGGGCCACATGACGACCAACTATTCTTAAATTTCCGTCAAATGAACGTGTTCAGATTCCTGTCTGGGTATTTATATATTGAATTGTTAAGCTTCAACACTAAAAATAACAGTCTAATGATATTGTAACATGAATAAATAATGTATTGCCACATGTTTTAAAAATGCTACAGACTGAAAGGTGGGGTTGTTGGCGCTGGCGCACGCACACACAGTTCCAATGGGGTGGCTTATAATGACACATACCTGCGAGTCAAAAGGGAGTAAGGAATAATAAATTGGGAATCAATTATGTAACATCGCGTCGGCGGACATTGAATGCTGAGTCATAAAATATTGCCAGATAGATGCAAATCTATAAATATATTTTATTCACCTATCAGATACAGTGGGCATGGTTGTAGACTACCATGGAAGATTGTTAATAATTGACTTGAATCATAAAATCAATTTGTTTTACAAACAGCCAACATTAGCAATTGAAAGCGAGAATGCATGTTGTTAAAACACATTGTCAATTTAGATATTTTGAATTGGTGGAATTCAACTTAATAGGCATTTTGAATTGATGAAATTTAATAAGTAAAGAAAGATATACATATAAAATCAATTTTATTGAAAAATATTGTTGTTGCGCCGCCGGGATTCGAACCTAGATCTCTTTCCAAACCGGGGAAGGTGCATTATCCAACTGTGCTACAGTGGCATCATTTTTGATGACAAATTTTCGAACCTATATGTTACATTTTTGATTGATTTTATATGTGTATCTTTCTAATTAATACATTTTAATTAGTTTTTAAAATATCACAGACCGTCTGTTCTGAATAATTACAACTTCACAATAAGAATGTGTTCTACAAATAAGTTAAGTTTTAATAGTATAATAATTATATACGCTTACACTAGTATAAGATTACCAATGAAAATGTATTAATAAATCAAGAGTGGTTTAATGTCTAAAATATTGGTGATCTTATACAGGATAAATCAATATACTGTAACGTGGTCGCCAACTTTCAGAAATAAAACGTCACATGAAAAAAATCTCGTTGAAAATTGTGCGTGCGGTGTGATGCCAAATTGTGTGCGCATGGCATGGCACACCCCAGAGAGAACATTGATTGTAGTGATTATCGTGAATAATAAAAACTACCACAACATTTCTGCTGAACGATTATATAATATTAAAAAATACAAAATTAATTCAGATACACTTTATAAGCGGTTTGAAGACAAAATATTTTTTATCATATTTTGTACATTCTATCCTAGTAAGGTAGAGAAACATATGTGTATGAATGAAAGTTAAACCAGGAAATGGCAAAAAAAGAAAAATAGAACGTGTGAGAGGATGGTAAAAAAAAATTAGAGTGTGAGTGAATATACAGAATGTTTACAAAGACCTAGCACTATCTGACAGACCAGATATTAGAGAATGGAATCAACGAGCGCGCGCGCATGAAAAGACTTATGAAAATTAATAAGGTAATAATGATGTGTTGTACAGAAAAGTGTTTCATTCTATCATCTCAGCTTAGATAATTAGAGATTTTAATGTGATAGTACATTATCTTACAGACATGAATTATAATATTAATATAAGTTTCAAAATCTTTTTTTAAACTCAATGATTTATTTCATTGTATCTATCATATATAAATTAATAAATCAAACGAATAATGATTCCGATCCATTTTCACAGCAGACAGTTATCGATGCAACAACATAAAATAATTAATGATCGCACTAGCAGACACATTCCGAGCCCTTCACACATAAAGGTACCGGGACCAGTTAAATTAGTATCCCTTTGTGACCGTGACGCGCGAACAGCGTACATATCTGATTATAACAAGCCGAACCACTCAACCAAAACACGCGGGAAGGTACAAGTCGAGTACCTACCCGTATTGACATTTTGTTCCAAACCCTAAAATCAAACGGGGGCCGTGTGTTGCCTTCACACATAAATTGATACCTGTGCGTCTGTAGGGTGTGTAGATAGCACAGGGGTGAATTAGAGCTAAAATAATTTTTTGGGTATTTCTTAAAAATCTTACGAAACTTACGAAATCTACCAAAGTGTAAAATCAATTAATCTTTTTACTTTAAAGGCAGGTTGTGTGAGCAGTAGTAATTTTTTACTATAGTAAAAAAATTTGCGAAAATGGATTGTTGGATCGTTGGTAATAAAAACATTTACTTCTCGAAAATACATCTGTAGAAAACTGATTTTACTCTCCGATAGTAAAAACGAGAATCGATGGTTAAATATGGTGGACTCTTCACAGCTGTTTCAAAAGTCATCCGTCACGTTGATAATTTGAAAGTATACGGCAATTAACCCGTCACGTTGATAATTTGAAAGTATACAGCAATTAATCATTCAATATATCACTATTTTAGTGATGAGAGTTTGTCCGATGATGATATTGTTGTTTAATATACATTAGCACATAATCTGAAAAAATGTCACCATTAAAGTGACAGGTTTCGAATGCAGAGGCGAATAAATAAATAGATAGATCATAAAATAAAGTATATTTCATGATTACTTGTCATAGGCAAGACTTTTTAAGTAAGTAAAGTTTTCAAACAACCCTCAAATGATTAAAAACATACCATGGTCAAAATTTACTACTGATCACACAACCGGCCCTAAGGGATGTTAACCCAATGATTTATAAAATGAACAAGAATGAAAAAAATCACAGCCTAGAATAAAAAACACACTAGCCGTTCCCATTATATATTATTATTATCATCAATAATTTGAACCTTTTAATTTCTGTCAGCAACATCTGACATCTGTCTTTTTTTGTCACAACATTTTTAGTGAGTTGGACAATTTTGTGAAAATTCAGCTGCGCTCCGTGAGTAGATACATATTTTTTTATAAAGATTTTACTCAATTACATTGTCGGAGTCTGCTCTGTCATATATATTGGTTAAAAAATAGGCGAACAAGTTTAAATACAAATGACAGGAAAATGAGGACGAACCATGTAAAAATATCACGGTGGAAAAAAATTTGACTCAAACAATACTATGGTATTTTATAGACCTGTAAAACTGAAATATCGATATCGGTTTTGAAGCTGGTTAAAGTGTGTTAAGATTCAAAGAGATTATACTGTACAATGAAAAAAATTCTAGTAAGTTTTTTTTTCCGAAGTTGCTAATTTTTCAACCAACTCTAGTGTGTACATAGTTAATAATAAATTAGGTTATCTTGAAATTAGTGGATGAATTTAGTTTACCGAATAATTACAAAGTATTTATATAAAATTACTATTATTTCAAAGAAGTAAAATTTTGCAACTGTTTTTCAAGAAATATTATATTTATCTTCTATGAACCACAAAGCAATCACTTTGTGATTTGACATATTATATTAAATAAAATAATAACTTTGTATGAAACCATGAAATTTATTATAATTCAACCGGTTTCACTTATCTCAAGATTCATCAGGACGTATTTAAAACGTCCTGATGATGAATGCTAATGAATGCTAATGATGATTTTAAATACGTTCTGATGAAACTTGAGATAAGCGAAACCGGTTGACGTATAATAAATTTCGTAGTTTCATACAATTTTTTTTTTTTATAATATATAACCTTTCTTTCGAAAGGTTAAAGGTCATTTCTAATTCAAATGTGAAGTACATGGTCGAGGAGTGTTATAAACATCGTTATTTAGTTATAGCATCGCCGTATTCAGTAATATATGTAAAAAAAATATTATTATCGGCAGTATTTTAACAGTTCAGTTCTTGGTTATGAGAGATCAGACGGACAATATGAAAGAGACTCACCCTGATCGTGTTTGTCGGGCGCTGCGAGCGACGATGGCATCTTGGTTCCCGTTTTAGTCCTGTCGATCCCGCCGCCGTGCTTCGGTGAATTGTTTTTCCGGCTCGGTCTGGCCGCCGACAAGGATTGGGGTACCTGCAAATAAAACATGTCCGTTTGATGCGCATTGGAAAAAATAATTATTTATCAATATTTCTTTAAACATGGTGTAACAGTCCTAGTTCACAATATTTTTTGGATGGATACCTGACTAAATTATGACTCGAAAATGTTCAAGGAATGTGTACAAATTTGTGAAATTGACCCATTATTATTCTACTTCTATGCTTCGAGTTCTAAATCATCTAACAATATATAGGGTGGCCGCTAAAAATTTCATGTCTTTTATTCCGTGCACAATTTGGAATCAATAAAATATTTTAATTAATTGAAATAATCAACTTTTTTTAAATGCATATATCTGTAGGGGGAAGCGATTCAAATTTACCGCTGTTCCCAGTCGACATCGATACCAGTGCCACCTGCATCAACCTAGCCGGCAGCACAGTGCTGCCGCCACAGTCTGGCCCGATTGCTCACCGATGACGCATCTTCCGTTCCGCCGCCCTGCCACGGTGCTCGACACTGCCAACTCACTCCTCTACTCTTTGAATTTCTCACTTCTCTATATTTCATTTATTCACGCATACCTTCTGTACTATCTGTTCTATCCTTTGTCATAATAAAGGACTCTACACCAATCGCACGTTTCATTCCATTCACACCACCTGCCTCCAGATATCTCTGACATGGTTGATATTAAGCACACGCAGCTTTAATACTCTTAATATGTATCTATCCCTAAAGTGTTCTAGGTTTGTTTAATTAGTAATTAAATTATCCAGAATAAATGTTAACCGGATGAATAAAATTCAAATTCATTTGACATATTCTACATGTGAGACTACCCCTGCAACAACACTGTAAATCGGTTTTGGATTGTATATCTTCTTGGGCATAACCAAATAAAATAAATACTATTAAACACAATTTTTAAATGAGCTTCCCTGCAATACTATATCATCCAAGATGGCCGACGCTCCGTCTAACCTGAATGGTGCCTAACAGTTTGCTGGCCCCAATCGGCAAACTGCGTAGATATTTTCATTAAAATAATTAGAACTTCAAATGCAGTGATGAAATTAACCGGTATCAATACTCACAAGTTTGTCACTTCTTTCTCCCGACGGAAGTCTGGCCACGGCCGACTCTGGACTGTCTTCTGGTGGGGGGGGCTGCATCATCCAGTTGTACTCTCTCTTCTCGACGGGGACGCCCCATCTCTCATACTCCTGCGCCTGCATCCTAAACAAACGTTCACATTACAGGCGAACCAGAAATCGGAAAGGTTTATTGTTTTATTTAGATATTTATTATTGGCATATCTGACACCGCTCCTTTGAATATTAACTCAGTGAGGAGATTAATAAAATTATATATCCATGCATTTTTATTAAGATAAATCAGATATTGTATTATGGTTCTGTTAGAAAACCAGCGATGACTCAAAAAAAGGGTATTTAACCTTTTAAATGCGATGAGCGCGTTAACACGCCAAACTTTGTACATCACGCCAAACGCACTTTTGGATCTTGCAAACTTGCAGAGATTAAAGTCATAATTTTAAATCATTTTGCCATCTGTGGACGACATGTCCCAGCTTTTGATAAATAAATCAAGACCCTTACCCTATGTGGTGTCTTCCATTTCAAATAGAGTTAGCAATTAAAAGGTTAAATAATTACATATAATAAGTGAGACAAAATGTATCAGTCGTGCTGCTGGATATTTACCTGAGACTTTCGTAACAGTCAAGGCAGACGACTGCAAAGTCCCCATTTTCTAATAGTAACGAACTCTCATTCCGCCTGTGTATGAGAAATGGAAATTCCTGAAAAAATATTAAAATAAATTATAATATGATCGTAGAAATCTTTTCAATTGAAATCGATCTACGCAACATTGCTTCTTGTCTCTGTTGACGAGATTAATAAATCAATGTGTTACGGTGCCTGTATAAGATGAAATTTTTGTCTCGAGATCGGAATTATATTCGCATGAGATTGTTTGGAGACTATTCTCGACTTTCGTAATCTAAGTGCACACCAAACATCGCCACTTGCGACCAAGACGGGGTTTGATATAAATTTTTTCAAAGTCTTTGCAATTTAATGACTTATATTTCTTAAACTGTTTTTAAAAAACAATTGTTGTGGGTGTCTGTGGTTCTAGGCGATGATTGTGCATAAGTATCAAATGTTGCTGACAAATTGAACATTGCGTACACTGGTTTGAGATTTGTCTCATCCTACTGATCTCACAGATATTGAAATTTATCTCAACTAAATGTCTGAGACTTGTCTCATCCATAAAACATCTATATAAATTTGTAAATTAATAAACATGTTTACCTTAATGGGTAATGCTCTAACTCGCTTTCTATATGTAGTGACGCCGCACAGATGGCAGCAGTAGTCGTGGGTGTTGTACGTTCTCTGGTCCGGGGGCACCATACCGTACCCTACAGCGGCTTCGTACCTAAAGTGTAATACAGCATTAAATTGACGAGTTTAACATTTAAAAAAAATTCTAAAACACTAGTCATTGCTCAAAGAATTATGAAAAATCAGTTATCAATAACTAAACAAAATACTAAAACAGCTAAAAAATGATCTATTTTTACTTATTACATAGGTTTGATATTAGAAAGAGTAAATCATTACCTTCTCCATTGGTTTAATAAGGAATGATAGCAAAATGTGCAGACTAGGGCCGAGCCGTCCTCTCTCAACTGCTCGGCATTTGGTAAACTCTGGAAAAAAAAAATTATAATGAATCTTTGACTCTTGTGGTGGAAATATAAAAACGAAAAAAAAACCATTTCAAAAGATCCGATCGCCTGATGACAGACCGAAGGCACTAAATATTGTGAATTTAAACATTCACGGGTTCAAAGGTTTAAGTGAGGTGAATCGGGATAAGTGCAACATATAAATCATCGACATAAACCTTGAACTGTTCTCAAACTTCGTAATATGATGCTGTGGCTTTAAAACTTTGATACAAAGATCATCAGAATGTAACATTTTAGGACTTCATGAAAATTGGACGAGTAGATATACTTACCCCCAAATTTGGGGTAAAAGCATCAATTTCATTATTTCTGACAAATTGTTAAAATAATGAAAATGTCTTTACTGATTTGCTTAATGACAATATGAATCAAATTATTTTGGTCCATAACCCTTCCCGAACCATGCAGTAACACAGGTCTACCGCTCTAAATAAACCTGTAATATTTCAATAAATACACGCAACATACAATTCAAAAAGGCGTACACAACTCGCAAGTTGGCATCAAACAACTGTCATAATTTGAAATGGTATTTACAAGCAAACTAATGTTTGGATTTGCACCATCTTTGGACTGTTTCTTCAAATATTAGACTTTATTGACATGCATGTTTTTGATGTAACAGAGGTGAATATATTATAATATAACATGATAAACATAAGATATAATTATATTGCAATTAAATATATACTCGTAGTTTATTGTGTGAAATGGAGTAGACTACACTTCTGATATATGCAGCATTGTCCTGGCTACTTTGCTAGACTGCCATCTGTGTTAAAGTAGACAGTTTTTTGTGGTCATTTAATTCAAGAAAGATAAAGATTCAACAGGAAAAAAAATAAAAATAGAGAAAAAAAAATGTAGTGAGATTGTTGTAGAACTAGTGAATTATTAGTGTAGACACTGTATAATGATTATGTTAGAATGTTGGATAGCCATGCTTCTGATTGATCTCTACCCGATTGGATCATATATTTGGGTCCATATTTGTGTAATCTTATTGGAAGTGAACGATTTCCAGTTGGTGCCGAGTGTGTTGTACAGTTTCAGAGCTAAGAACATGTAGAATCTTTGATAAAATGTCATCGGATGTTTGTTGTTTGTCTTGTGTTGTGTCCATGATTTATTGCCTCAACATATAGATTTGTCGTATGTCTAGGGGATTATACTCTTTTAAATTATAAGATCTGATGGATATCTAAAGGGACGACCATTTATTACACTAAGAATTGTCTTTTATGCTCTTTTAGCCGACTCTAATATTGTTTTCGCTGCTCCTTCCCAAATTAAAATATTGATTTATAACATTTCTTAATAGATTGCGGCACTGGAATACAATTTCAAACACAATAAGAAGAGGTGGATGCACTTACTCCGACTCACCTTGATGCAATATATATCAAATTGAACAGCAGTTACGTTGTGAACTATGTTCATGAAATTTAATAAATTAATGTTGAAAATGCGGATTGCGTACCTGATGTGTTAATAAATTAGGGAAGTAGGGAGCGTTGCCTTGCGGATGTCCATAGAGGACCCTGGCTAACGTGAAGTCGGAATGGAGGCCACACAGGAAACAGTATATAGATGTACACGCTGAAATGAAAATAATAAAACAAATATCAGATATCTCATAGAGACAAAACTATTTTTATAATATTTAATGGAAAATATATAGAAGTATGGAGTAATTACAGGGCTTACGACCTGTCTTCAGCTGGCTTAAGTGATCACTTTATATAAATATAACGTTCACCATTCTCACCCCATCAATCTCCACATCTATCAAATTTTTGATATGTGGACTCACTTCAAATACCACTAAACCATTGCCATTTATGGACCAAATTTGAACATTAATTTTTCATTATGTCAACTCAATGAGAATCTGATTTTTTTGAAAATTATTTAAAGCAATATTTTTTATCTGTAAAATATTTTTTAACACATACTAAAATACACCTGAAAAATCAATATTTTTCAATTTTTATATATTTTTCTTATTTTGTTATTTTAGCAATACAGTGAAACCCTCTTAATACAATCACCTTTAATACGTTTTCATGCCTAATAGGATTACATTTTTCGGTCTCGGAAAAGTCCCATACAAATTACGTATTTTTTTAATGCTTAATACGTTTTCTAAATAATAAGTTTCCCGCCTGATAAATTAAAATATTTCTGAGATAACTCAATTTATCCGTACAAAATGTCCCTTGTAATAGTTTTTCGCAGAATTTTTTTTTGTTTGACATTTATAAAAATGAAAGTTGTATTTTTTCAATGGGTGCAATAAAATGAACTCTTTTTAAATGGGTTGTGCCTGTTCAAAGTCCAAGACCATCAAAATGGGTAGTTCCGCCCCTATACCGATTCACGATGCATAAAATTAATTCTCATTGTTTGTTTTCTCACTCACTCTCAGTATACTAGAAAAGATGACAAATATATCTTGTGCGTCCTTGATTTGAAATTATTATTTTTTTCCATGACGCATTAACTTAAGGTCACATGCTTTTTTCTCTCGCTCGTTTTCTTTACATTAGAAAAAGATAGCAAATATTATCTTTGCGCTCTTATAGGTAACGCAGTTCTCTAGTTCTCCCAGCTGCTAGCTGCAAATGTCAGTGCTTGCCAATCTTCTGTTCTGTATTATACCATCATTATTTTTATTTACGTAGAGTTTGTATATTTTGTTGTACAAACGTTAGTACACAGTTGAGTTCCTCAGACTTTTCCGTATTTTATAAATTATTTAATTTGTATTAATTTTAATACAGACATTTATCTTTCTATTTAAGTTTAGTGTCAAGGCATTTTAAAGAATGTGTAGTTAGCGTTTCTCAGATTTTCTCGTATCTTGTTAATTATTTTTATTGCCATTGTTTTACATGTAAAGAGCATTATTTGTTTTTCTCTAATGCGTTACGACATTTTGAAATTCGCGAATGCGTGGTTCGCGTTCCTTAGACTTTTCCGTATTTCATTAACAACAAGCTCGGATGCACGAACCTCCTAATCTATCTATTCAATAACGAGGACTCCTGGGATTGCTATGAAAATATCAATAAAACCAGAACCTTGCAGGAGAAATACTCGGCAATTCCCAGGGCGAAAACTACGTACGGTCATAGAAGCTGTGTTGGCCTGGCTCGCGCCTCACAGATCTGCATAAAGAAATCATTTAACAACCATATTGTAGACAACAATACTCCGCGATCAAACCAGTTCAAGAAGCCATAGAGCTGACCACTCTTCTCTTGATCAGCTCCTCGGACAAACCTAGGCACCACCTTCAGTGAATTACGTTTATCTTATACTTTTTATAATATAACAACAAACAGTGTAAGTTCCGTTGTGCTTTTACTGCAAATAAATGCAACTATTGTAAGTATAAAAAAAAAAAAAAAAATGTTCATGCATTTGAACTCATTAAAAAGTTTAAAAGTAATAATAATCTTATATCCAATACTAGTTTGATTCCCCTCAATTCCTTGTTGCACTTATTCAATCAACCTATCATCGCCTAAAATGAAATTATTTATAAATAAAAACAGAATTTGCTTACATAATTTTAATCGCAGATCATTTGATAAGTGTATTAATTACAAACCTGTTTAATGTTAATCTATGTGTAATAAAAACACAAATAAAATAAATGAAATGCAAAAAACTTGAGTGGTCCAAAAAGTAATACCGTAACATACCGGAATTAGAAGCTATTGTCCTTTCAGACGTTGTAGAGGGCGGGGTGGGGATGATTCTCTCGCCATTGGCCGAACAGTTGGAGGGCATCGGGGAAGGTATATTGTATCTGGAACATCAAAACATTTCATTAACGATAAAACAGTTGTACAAAAATTATTGAGACAAATATTTTTAAATATATTCATTTTTAATGAAATCACATATTTTTGGGATGTTGCAATTTTAGAACATAGTTCCTTGAAAATTAAAACAAATGAAATAAATCACTTATCTATCTATCTAACTAACTTACCATCACGCCGTTTTCCGCAGGGGTAGACAGAGAGGATAGAGCGCCATACTCTTCTGTTCACATTTATAAATTTTTTCGTACAAACTCACCGATTATTGAGGCTTCTAACAGGACCATCTGGTTTACCTGGTTATGCCAAGTTTTCCGCGGTAATCCTATATTTCTGGTGCCATCAATACTTATGTCATATATCTTTCTTACCATTCTCTGCTCATTCATCCGTTCCATATGACCCAACCACCTAAGTGATCCTTTCTTCATCTTACTTAAGATCAGCTTAACATTCTCTTCTCGATGCTGACTATTTTTTTTCTGCATATATTTCTAAATGATTTGTTTTATTTTATTATAACAAATGTAAAAAATTTGACTTGTATTCAAAAATATTAGTTAATTCCCTCTCTAAATTAAGTTTTCATGGGAGTCTATAAAAAAAAAAATGTAAATTACAAGAGAATGAAAGGAATTTTAATCAGTTTTTCCAAGTACAACTGTAACAATGATAAGCAATAACAAGTGAAATCTTTTAAAATAATTAATGTGATGCTACTTTAAATCCACAATTTCTACTCTTCTGAATAATGAAAATTAACAAAAAATTATTTGTTAAATGTATAAATCGAAAATGATTTTTATAAACCCATAAATATTAAAATCTATGTAGAACTCTACATTAACAAACACTAGTAAAAGTTGAGTTTTCTACATAAGATCATACTTTTAGATATGAAAAAAAATCGTAAATACAATGTATTTTTTACTATTTAGAACGTTCCGTGCTAACAACATGCTTCAGCACATTGGTACATACACGAATTGTTATCGATTGTTTTCAGTTAATATGGCTTTCCGCTAATTTTGATCCCAACTCAACATGTTCAAAATGATATTCAATTGGAAAAATATATATTTTTTTTTATTGATTTGTCATTCATATCACTCACCTCCTGTGCTCGAGCGGCACCCGTTCCGCATCCATGGTTTCCCACTGCTGCGCGAGGTGGTGTACACAGCGCGAGCACGCCAGCACGCGCCCCCCTCCGGCCCCGACCGCCCCCGGCGTCCCCCCGGTCCCTCCGGCCGCGCCGGTCACCTGCGCGGTCCGCCCCGAGCCGACCGAGGCCAGGCAGGGGAAGTGCATGGCGTGAGAGTTCATATACTCGGCGGAGGTGGACAGCCACTCCATGGAGGAATGGGGGAAGGTGCCCGCACAGATGTAACATCTGAAAAATAAAAAAAAACAATTTTTGGTTTGTCAGTATAGAAAATAAAAACAATATTATCCACAATCGATGCTGACCACAAAGCTCAGTATTGATGAAGAAAATGTAGAATAAAATGAGGAATGATTTACAATCCCAAAAGACTAATAATAAGAATACCATGTGCTTTACAGGATATTACTATGAATTATTTCTCTCTTTATAATTCCTGGATTAGATTGTCGGAACAATGAAAGTGTTTTCTTAAAATAAATACTCTGCAATCAAATGGCTCCACCAACTCAGTGAAGGATTATACTTTTATATTTTCATTAAAACCTAAGCAAAATACTAGTATATCAACAGCCGCAAAAACATTGCTTTAGGTTAAATAAATTACTGAAAAAAACCAAAAATCTGCACATGTATTAGGTCATCCCATAAATAATGCGGTAAGTCGGAGGGGGGCGGGATAAACTACCTGCATCAGATAAAATTAGTTATTCTTAGTATGTACAAGTTTTGAAGAATGCAGTTTGATTTTAACAGTTATTTTTTCAAATCTATAATAGAAGTGACACAGGAGGATATTTTGTTTTATGATTTCAATAAAGGCAACAACGCAGCGGAACATACGAGGAATATTAATGCAGTATATGGGGAACGGACAATAAGTGTAAGCTAGTGTCAACGGTGGTTCTAGAAATTCCGAGTTGGAAACTACAGCCTAGTCGTAAAGTTCGATGAGGACGTCCTGCAAACCCTGGTAGAACAAAATCCTGTCGTACCTGTTGAGGAACTAGCTGAGAAGCCTGGATTTGTTCATTCAACCATTCATCGACACCCCGCGTGCCGTCGGAAAAGTCGTCAAATTGAGTCAATGGGTTCCCCATAAACTTTCAGCGTCTAATCGCGTGCAGAGAGTGAATGTGTGCTCTTTTTTGCTGTCACATCTCGGGAATTAACATTTTTTTGAAACGATGCCCCACCCACCATATTCGCCGGACATTGCCCTATTTGATTATCATTTATTGCGCAGTCATCAAAAATCATTTGGATGAAAAATATGAGGTCAGGGGTATTTTTTGTCATGGACAAGTGAATCTCGAAAGAGGGACCTTGCAAGTCTATCAGAAAGATGGAAGAGCATTGTATAAAATGAAGGAAAGTATATTTTAAATTAAAAAAAGGACTTTGTTAATCTTAAATTTTGAAAAATAAAAGAAGTAAAAAAAAATCAGCATTATTTATGGGATGACTTAATATTTGACACACGCTCGCAGGAGTTAGGAAACCGGATGAAATGATTCCGATAGGTCTCTGGAAATGTGTATTATAACTCAACATTTCACTGTCCCCATACCTGGATGAAATTTCTCTATGCGAAACACGCAGTAGAACATTGAGAAAGATATATATATATATAAGAATAATTATCATTTAATGATAAAAGCATATATTAAGATTTGTAAACGTTAACGTTAACAAGACAGGGAGACGATAGGAAATACAAATAAATAATGCGCTTACCTTATGTTTGGAAAACAATTGACATATCTCGCATCAAAATCGTGTGCTCACAGTTGACATACCATAGTTAAGGCCAGGTGTTACTAACGAATACATGACAATGAACAATGTTTTGTTGACTCATTCATGAAATGGATTAAATTAATGTGAAATAGACTACACCGGGCACACACAGACCACGGTAACAGTAATAATAATGTGAACACAAAAACAATGCCACAAAAACAAATTATCATATTAGTTCACCAATACAAAGACTTCACAGGATCAGGATCGCTAATTCAATTATGTTAATATTTTTTTTAGTTCACTAGACTAGAAATATAATGATTTTGATGCTGTATTGAAACAGTAAAACAATTTAAGGTATTAAAAAATCTTTATGTATTTTCATTTAAAAAATATAGTTGATATTTGTATATACACAATGTGTATATAATATATACAGAGTGTAATAGACCTAGTTCACAATATTTTATCATATTAAGCTTGAAGTCTACATACTTCGAAATAAATATTTGCGAAATTGTTCAATTATTAATCTATATCTTTGTTTCATGCTCTAAATCATCTAACAAAAATTTTAATTTTTTGTATTCAATATATAATTTGTAATCAATATTTCAATTGATCGAAATATGCTTATATCTCTGATGTGGTTCAGATTAACCACATATCCCTCGAACATTTTCGACTCGTAATTTAGTCAGGTATCCAACCATAAAGTATTGTGGACTAAGTCTGTCACACCTCTATATATATATATATATAAAACATTGTATTAACCTCTAGGGGGCATCTAGCAACGATTGCGACGCACCATGTCGTAATGTCGTAAGGAGTGGGAGTTCACTCTTCAACCCCTTCCATAACATTATTCACACTAACTCCCCATCGCACAATTCATTATAAACTTTTGTTGAATAAATTAAGTGAAATAGTATTGAGTATTTTCACTGTCTTAATTCCTTGCATTTTCCCAAACCGTGTGGAGTATTGTATCATCCTGAACACGAATGGTGGACCGAAATACACCTTTAAAGGCTAATGTAAAAGCCCATACAGGCGTTGATCAATGAACAAATTAATAAATAAATTTGTTTACTCAAGTTTTAAGAATTTCCATTCAGACTGTGATGATTTCAAACGCATGAAAATTTAACCAACACATGTTTGTTTCAAGTTTTATATTATCTTAAACAACCCAAAGATTACATCTATAGGTAAGATTATTTTAATATGGTTAATTTTAGCGAGCAAGCGAGCAAACATTTGCATAAATACAAATACGCTGATGAATGATAAGATAAAATTGAAAAAATGTTACCACACTGATTATGGATTTGCATTTTTACTGCTGCACTATCAATACTCGGTAGCGATACCAGCTTAACACGATAATTCTGAATATCTTTTCAATTAAATTCTGAAACTATTTAAATGAGCTACATAATATTTGTTGGACAGCTAATTGCTTACGATAATTTAGTCAGACGCGTAAATAATATTTAATCACCAAAAAATATATATTTACGACAGAGTAAAGAATGAAGAAATAAAGAACGGATGAATGGTAAAGAAGATTTATGAAGCGAATGTTGATGGTACCAGATGTAAAGGACGCCCACAGAAGACTTGCCACGACCAGGTAAACCAGACAACTGGAGGATGGTCCTATCAAAAGCTTCAATGAGCAAGGCAAGCTTGTATGAGAAGATGTACAAATGTGGATGAGGTGAGAATTGTGTGTTAGGACAGAAGAATGTGGCACTCTATCCTCTCTGTCTAAACGACGTGTGATGGTAAGTCATGTTAGCAAAAAAATATCAATTTTACATCGGAAACAATCATTAACATTATATTTATTAATTTAAATGCTCAATATTTGGTGATGAAGCTAATAGTCACATGACCAGTCTATTTTTATAAATATGTATTCTAAAAATGTAACTACATAACAAAAACTTAAAAATATATAAGTTGTATCAAAGTTTATCCAAATTTTATAAAACGGATTCAATAATTTAATTCTGGTGTCTCCTAGCGTGTATTTGAGATTCAACGCAATATAAAGTTGATTGCTTTTAAAAATAGAATAATAAATGTATCAATTATAAAAATATAACTTCTAAATTTGTCATAACCATAGTAGAATGGTAACACATTTCCCCGTATAGGGGGAGGTCCAGGTTCAAATCCCGGTAGAAACTAAATATCTTTTCGATACATAGATTTTCATCTATATATCTTTCTAGTTGATTAATTTAATTTGTATTTTTAAAACATCCATGATTTAAACAATCCTGCTTAAATATTATTTTTGGTGGCAATAATTAAATATTCAGGGATCAAATCACTATCATTGATGCTTAGTTAAATACAAATTGTAAAATTCTCTTAATTTTTACTACTGTTGATGTTTGTAGCATTAACTTTGTGTTAGATACGTTAGTATCGAAACCGGTTGATGCATAAATAACTCACAGTGGTTTAAACAAGGTTAAATACACCCAGATACAATTTTATAATTTTTGCACAGATCATCTCGATTTCGCTGAAACAATCATATTTTTAGAGGATCAGGAATCTATTCAATGGTAATGATATATCGAGGAGAATTATGAAATTGACATAACCTCGGCAATTTCTATGAATTTTACATCGGTAAAAGCAAGCGACGAATAACAATTCTAGATTATAAATATTAATATGTAATTAATTGTTAGCATGCTTTCCTATTGGCCGAGGATATTTTCTAACACAAGCAGTGGAGGATTAGTTTGAAGGGTAATTGTTTTAGTATTTACAGTGCTTAAAATATACTCGAAGACGTTTCGATAGAAATGGATGAGATAGCGATAAAGGAATAATTAATTTCATTGAGTGATTGAAAAATGGACCAAAACCTTCCCAAAATGAGAGAAAATGTGTCTCACCGATAGTGTCCCACTCCGTTCTCTGTGGCGGGGGGAGGGGGCTGGGGTGACCCCGCCCCGCTGGGGGCGCGGTCACGTTTCAGACCAACCGGCTGTCGCCCCACCGCGCCCATGTCGTACGGTTTAAATCTGCAAATCATAACGCACGATTATGATATCTACATCCGTCGCCGAGAAATGTATCGACTAGAACGGTTTCCATCATGATAGAGATGAGAAAATTGAATTTATAATTGATCGGCTCAAAAGAGGGTTTTTAAAAGTAAACCAATATTTTAACAACGAACCGGACAACCAAGAAAAAGAGAGTTCATCATCCTTTAAAAATCTGAAATGATTATTACGAGTGCGGTTTCTAAAGTTGATTTATACAGAGTTCGATCTTTGCATGCGTCGAAGATCAACGGCGAGCAATATGAATTAAAGGCCAGCATGCAACTACAGAGCAGATTAAAAATGTGGATCTATCGTATATATTAATCCCAAAACCAGAATAATGCGACACCGCATGATAATAAGTGTCTTGAAGATCTTAATACAGTGAAATCTCGGTCGATCGTTCCTCGAATAATCGTTTTCTCGCATGTATCGTTTATTTCTTCCAGTCCCGAATTAATTTCATACAAAACACCCAAAAATAGATTGCGTGGACCGTTCCTCTATGCAGCACGGTTTCAATTAACGGCACTCGTAAACAATGAGCAAAATATTTGAGAGAGAGAATGCCGCTACTGACTGCCGCTTGACATCATACAATACAAACTTGAATTAGTTTTATTTTTGTTTCTGTGCAGCTTTCTAATTTTATTTACATTATTAACAAATTCATTTACATGTGAAATATGAATATAATTTTTTTCTATATTCCCGCATTCATAGTTTATTTCAATACGTCCTAGTGATAAGAAAAAATGCTACTCTTGACTCACTGGCGTGATTGTGATTGATATTCAATAATATCAGTGATTGAATATCGTGACTGTGATCACAGTTTCATTACTATTACGAATGCACCGCACGATATCACAATACACAAAATAAATTTTAAAAAACATAATTTTGAGCGTATTTACTTATATTAGTCAAAAACTTTATTAGCGTAAAAAAAGTATTCTAGCAAATATAATTAATTATATCATAAAGAGAATAAAAACAGTAAAAAAAATTGTGAGTTTATTTTTCGGGTCAAATTCTCAGCATTTTGGGTCAAATACGTAAAATGTTTGCAGAATCTACTAGATGGCGATTATCACGAATTATAACGACATTCCTTATATTTTCATTTCATATGCGCATGCGCCAAATTCACAACCAAACATGAATAAAAAATAATAAAATGAATCACGATATTCCCCGATATTTAATCACAGATAGTGAATGTGATTAAAAAATATCAGCGATTAACTCACTGTTCGTGATTTTGAGCTCATCATTTTGGTCCCTTCAAAAGTGATAGATAGAGGTATCAACTGTATATAATTTGGAAAGTGAAGAATATGTTATAATTTTAATAATATATCTAGATTAATCATAATCTAGATTATGCTATCAAAGTAAAAACTCGGTAGGAAGCTTGGTAAGCAACTATTAGTAACTTGTATTATTAAAATAATGATTTTTCCCAAACAGATTAATAAAAAATTAAAATAGATTTGTTGTCATTCAAAATAGAAATGAACGAATGTCTCCATTCAAGAACTCCGCACTAAAGAAAGACTCTTTACAACGTGCAGGAAAATAATTCTTTCATACTTTGGGCATGTTGCTAGAAGAGATGGAGAAATTGGTGATTACCGGGGGACATACAAGTGAGGAGAGGGCAATCTCCAAAAGAGAGGGAGAGAGAAATAGAGAGAAATTCAGAGAACACCCACGCACTGAAAAATTAATTAATATTCAGCTACACACACGCGTTAAATAAATTAATGAGATGTGGTCTATGTAAAAATATTTTAGTCACAAAAAGTGTTTCGGTTCCTTTTTGTCATATTTTTATCATTGTGCATTTGACTAAAGTAAAAGTAGTTGTAAACAGTTAAAAGATTTCATAACATGCCAATAAATTTTGTTTCTTAATATACACTCTTCACGATCGACGATAATGACGGAAATGAAACATTTTGCAATTAAATTTTCAAATTGAAATTTTTTTTTCACATATTAGCCGTAGAAGTTTCTTAGATCAGCTTGCACATTTGAGAAATATCCCGACAAGGAACATGATCACTACTAATTTCCTCTGTTAAAATAAAATTGATCACAATAAAGATTTTTTTAAATTTTAATGACGCTATTAAATAGAATAAAACTTCAGTTATGATTAAACCACGACGCAGCGAGGTTAGGAAAGATGCGTGCCGGGTTGCACTAGAAGAGACCGGAAGCGGGATGAGTGGATACGCAATCAAACTAAAAAAAACTATAAAAATTACGTTGAAAAAGTTAAAAATGCTGTTACAGTCAATTCACTGAAATAAGCTGTATGTAACTGTAAATTTTGGAAAATGAATTATATATTTATCTGACAGAATAATATTATATATTAAAATCTTTATAAAATGATAATAATAATGTTACAAACCACTGATGATGAAAACAATTTACTGTCTAACTATGAAAATTTGTAAAAACTATCTGAAGAATTTTTAAAAATATTTACTTTAACAGATCAACCACTAAGCGAGTGAGTTTGCCGTTAAAGTTGTGTTGACTATTTTATTTCATATCTAATATGTCGTTCAGATGGCAATTAATGTTCCCTCTAAGGTGTGTTTATGATTCGGCATCATAGCCGCACACAATTTTTAATAAGACTTCTTCTTAATGTGCCGCCTTATATCGAAGGTTTGGCGACCATGTCAATTTATCCTGTATAAGATCACCAACATTTTGAGGCTGCACTGATAATAGATTACGATAATATCTCTGCTGCCATCTATCTTTTGCATAATGAGTTGTAAAAGATCATATTTTTCATTGCGGTGAATGTGTCAGAACAGCTTTGACTTGGCTTATTTATGCGTCTATAATACGTCTTCATTAGTAATGTAGTCAACTCCCTACCAGTAAAGGGTATGGTAATTTTTTCTTACTTTCTCCTCCACTGCACGAACAATAAATCCTTAAAATTGCACAAGAGATTTTTTTTATGCGCACACCGTGATCCGAACATCGGCAGAAATGTAATGTCGGTGTTTCCGGCTATGTTCACAAATTCAGGAATAAAAGTCGCAGATGTACCATGTACCAAATACTTTTGTGGAAGAAATTTTTCACCGTACATACATACACAGCCGTACTCTTTTAAAGGTTAATAATACTAATTTATTTAACATCTTTGTCCTCTTTCACATTTAACAATAGTTCATGAATAATTAATATTATTATGAATTACGGCACAATTCATTCAAAATTCCCACGTATAAATATGGAATAATTAACCCCACAAAATGTACTTCTACACACACAACCGAGGTTCTAACTAGGATAAGAAGATACAAACTACACCGTCGTCTAAAAGCTTCGTATTACCACACCAAGTTAAGGATAGAGCTTACCTTCACTTCTCTGTCTTCGAGGATTCTTCTATTATGAAAACCCATTTTTGGTTTATGTAGAGTGCACCGAGCTACCCTTACCTTATATCTCTCTCCTGCGAGGGGTGCGTGGGGGTGGAAGGTTGTGACGGGGGAGGTAGCAGTTGACCGTTATCTCCGTAGGCCGGGTACTTCAGCGGGATCGTCTTGTTGCACGAAGAACATATCTGGACCATACCTAAATAATTACAAAATATATACATATATTACGGCATATCAGCCCAAATAACAAATATTCTGTAAAAAGATTGTAGTTTAGTGCTATATATCTTTTCTTACCTGGATGTTGAAAAATTTTAACAGGTCTAACTAGTCTAGTCTAGGTCATTGTGTTTTAAAATTACAACTTCATAATAAAAATGTGTTTTCATTAAAAATACAGTAAAATCCCGTTTATTCGAAGTTGAGGGGACCGAATATCAAGAAAAAAGTTTGAATAATGATTTAGAATAATGAATATAAAAATTTCAAAAATTTGATTCTTTTTTATATACTAACTTTTTTCATAGAAATAATATTGGTTTACTCAAAGGTATTTAAGATTCCGTAAAAACAAAGTAGATGTTTTTCAAATAATGGAACGATAGATGTATTAATATGAAAAAAGTGTAACATATAGGTTCGAAAATTTGTCATCAAAAATACATAGTTGGTAATGCATCTTCCCCGGATTGGAAAAGAGATCCAGGTTCGAATCCCGGTAGCGCGACAACAATATTTTTCAATAAAAATAATTTTATATGTATATCTTTCTAATTAATATATTTAATTAGTATTTAAAATATCACAGACCGTCTGTTCTGAATAATTACAACTTCTATACTATAATAAAACTCTTGTTATGTCTTATAAATGAAAACAATAATGCTTGTGTTTACCCTGCGGACTGATGGGGCTGGCTTCAGGGAAGGGTTTAAGCTGCGTCAGGAAGGGGAAGTACGCCTCACGCTCCGGATTCCTGCAGCAGTATATGAGGCGGAGGGCTGAGGATGCAGCAGTCGCACCGCAAACATAGCACACGAACGTCGCTTTGGAAGCATTCTGAAATATTTCCGTAGTGATATTATTCATGAGAAAATAATGTGAGTACAGTTTATAAAATAAAATTGTCACTAATATGTAAAAAGTGGGAACAAATAGTTAATTCTCATCATGTGTAAATATATTACTTTACATATTGAATTATAAACCAGCTGATATGCACCAGGCCTTGCATGAGTAGAACATATTTTCTTCTAGAATCCTTGAGAACCATTTAAAAATAACCCTTCTCCCCTCTAGGACAGATAACATACAACTTAATTCTGGAAAGCCCTTAGAACATTTAATCTCGCTAAGTATTGCATGAATGTATATGTATAGAGGGTGTAACAGACCAAGTCCACAATATTTTATGGGTGAATACCTGACTGAATTATGAGTAGAAAATGTTCAAGGGATATGCGCCTAATCTCAACCATGTTGTAATTATGCAATTATTTCGATTAATTGAAATATTTTATTGATTCTAGATTATATATAGAATACAAAAATTAATGATCATTGAATTTTGAGTGGCTAGACTATTTTTTGTTGGATGATTTAGGGCCTAAAGCAAAAATATTGATTAATAATGGAATAATTTCACAAATAATATTTTCTGTAACATTGCAGAATATGCACATTTTTGACTTGTAATTTATACAATATTGTGAACTAGGTCTGTTACACCTGTATATAGACAGATATTCTAAAATACAAAATATATATGTACAAGGTGTGACAATTTAATTCCCGGAACGCACCTTAATAAAAATATACACTAGTGGTTACTGTCGCACCCCTTGTGCATATATACACTGACTTAAACGGCGTTTTCACTTCAGTACCTATCTTACATTCTGTTGTATATCAGTTATATAGGATGTCCCAAAATTAATGCAAGATTTTAATTAAATAGAAAACACAGTTTTTAGTCCTTAGATTTTTATTTTTTTATTGAATCATAAAGTACGTGGGATAGAGTTATTTATGGAATAACACATCGGGCAAATGGCCTCCACGGCTTTGCTGGCACATACGCACTCTTGTCGAAATTTTCTATAAATGTGGCTGAATTTCATTGATGCAGCGTTTAATTTCCTCCAGTAATGCACGGGTGGGTTTGTTGTTGTTGTTTGAAAACCAGTGTGTTTAGCGTCTCCAACTGGTCGGCTCTCTAAATTTTTCAATTAATCTCTTCGCAGTTGATGAACTTAAAACACTATTAAATTTTTGAATTGCGGCTGCCAAACTTTCATTATTTTTGAGATATTGTTCAATGATGAAAACACGTTGTTTTATCGTATAACGCCCCATTTTACTAACCCTAAACTATTATTTTCCTCAAATTATTATTTTTTCAGGGTTGCTTACAATTTACTGCAGAAATGGCGGCAAATTCAAATCTTGCGTTAATTTTGGGACACTTTATTAGAAAATCCTAATCCCTTCAGTGCGTTGTAATTGGGTAATCGCTTTTTTAGACAAAAAGTCTTTAACAGTGAGCGCACACTTTCTGGCTCTGTCATAAATACTCACTTGATTTCAATACAATTATGTCATGGGTGACTATGTGGCCACTCCGGGAATTAAATTGTCACACCTCACATAATGTAAGTTATTTTTTTACTGCAAACACAATTTTTTAAAATTTGGTAAATAAGAGAAAATTATCAGTGAACCATATTCTTATTCAGAAAATATGGTATACATATATATATTGCTGCCAGCAGGCTCCCAATTATCCATTGAAATGTCCTGCGAAAGAACGTCAATAGAAAATTATTTATCGTAATTTAATTATCGAATAAAATAAACAATTAATTATCTACAACTATTTTGACCTACAGTTTATGCAAATTAAATATTTTTGTAACAAATATTAAAGTTTATCAATAATTATAAAATAACAAATTAGTAATGACATATGATAGTAATAATAATAATAATAATGATTTTCAATGTGATAAAAAATGATATACATTAATTTAGCAAAATAAAAGATAGCTATGCGAGATTAAGGCATTATTACCCAGGAATTATAAATCATTCACATGATACCAGAAATATTAGCAGTGTTATTTTAATTATATAATTGAATAATAGGAAAAAACTAGTTTAGATGTTGATAATTTTATTCAATTTCAATATCACACTACTATTAGGTGTACCGAAAAATGATGTAATTTTTTTATTTATTAATTATGACTAAAATATTATTTCCATTATTTGATATAACCTTTCTCTGCCTTTTTATGAATACACAATATTAATTTTTTAACAATATTATTTGAAAATATGACACCAAATATAATTGTACGAACAAACGCCTAAAGATAAAATGAATATGAGTGAATAGCGGTGTTTCAGAAAATCAATTGAGAATTTTTTGATTATTTTTTTTTTCTGTCGCACCAATGGTGGGTAACATTAACGAATCCACACTCTCGCACGAGTTGTAATAAAACAACAAGGGTGGTTTTATACCTGATCTTGTCGGGGTGGTGGCGGGAGAGCCTGCGGAGTCAGCTTGCCGCTGGCCAGGCTGACCGGAGAGGGGGGCAGCGGCGGGGGTGGAGGCCTAGACCGCAGGGTGTACGCCCTCTCGGAAGGGGGCACTCCGCGCATCTGTAACACGCCAGATTGTTTATTGCAATTAGATAACAAATAAAGGGGTAAATTTATTGAGCGTATTAATACTAATTAATATATTGTATATTATGAAATTTTCTTCAGAGATTTTAAACCTAAATCATTTTTAAATTTAAGTTAACACATTAAGTGAAGCAGTAATCTATTATCTGAGGTGGTAGGGGAAAAAATTGATCTGGATAAAAAATTTGGCATGCAATGCGTCCATCCGCTTACATCAAAAGTGAACACTGAATCTATATGCACAGCTAAATAATAATTTGCAAACTCACCGATTGGAATTTCTAGTCGATGATGACATATTTGCCATTTTATTATATATTATCAATTTCTTCACTTTAATTTTCTAATACATGTTATGTAGTCAAATGAAAAAATATGCTTATATGATTCCGACGCACCTATCATAACCACCCCTGTTTTTCTAATTCGCCTCGCTTCACTCGCATACAGATCATTATATTTTATATTGTCTTCAAACACTGGTCTGAATTTTATTTCAAGTTCAAATGGTGTTCTTTTGTTTTGTAAAAGTAAAAATTATATACTTTTTTACGTTCCTTTTTTAACATAGTTTCACCATGACATATTCTAAGTTGAAATAATTTTTTTCATTCATTTTAGAAACGGTTAACCCACAACCCGGTTAATGCGGCCCGGATAATCTGTATGCGAGAATAATTATAACTTATATATATTATATTATCATATCAAATTCACATTCAAATTATAAACTGCACTGTCTACAATAAAATTGCAGTAATAATGAAGAAAAAAAACATTTTTTAAATATGATCTTGGATCCTGCTAGAAAAATTTGTGAAATCTAAAATAGGACACAAATAGAAAATAAATTGCAGAATTAAAAAAAAAATACAAACCATATTTTCACAGAATTTTCTCACAGCGCATTAAAAAAATGTTACTACTGCACAATTTAGACACTAATAGTTTTAATTAAATTTTTGTATTTATTTAGAAAAATATATTCCTCTATTGTTGAATTAGACCGTCACTTTTCATTAGGTTATCACAAGATCTATGTTCAGATGGTGTGTCTCTTGATTCAAACTAATAATCTGATGATAAACAGAACTTATCAACATAATTCACAGATGTTTTATGAAGTCATAAACACAACACTTATATATATTATATATATACTTATGTATATATTAATAAATCCACTCAATCACTAAATATTGTACAATGTATCATATTACGTATACCAATCGCAAATTTGTTTATCATACTATCTAACTAACACATCACAGTAGCTGCCTGTTATTGTGATCACATTAGTCCTCGAATATTTTGATTCTAATAAATATTGTACAATGTATCATATTACGTATACCAATCGCAAATTTGTTTATCATACTATCTAACTAACACATCACAGTAGCTGCCTGTTATTGTGATCACATTAGTCCTCGAATATTTTGATTCTAATATTGGGCAATACAATGTGTGATCTATATATATGCAAAGGTATCGTCTATGAATGTTTTTAACACATATATTTATTATATATACATAAAACAAATGCGATCTCATTTTATAATTGTTTAATTTAACCCCTCTATGGCCCAGCGCCGAATATATCAATCCCAAAAATCTTTCCACCACAGCCAGAGTTGTAATAATCCGGTGTGACGTAATTTATTTATCTACGCATTGCGTTGCGATATCTACCGGAGACCTCATTAGAGGCTTTATGCAATTGTATAAATATGCATTTTTTTTTGTTCAATTTTAGAATCTTTATCAGTCAGTACAAAATTTAGAATCATCAAGCACTGAAACACAGATTTAAACAAAACTGCATGTTTAAGAATGTGTCGAAATGTAAAATAACAAACTGATGACATGTAGCGCGATTGATGACTGATGACAAAACAATGCGATACGTTTGACCAAGATTTATGCAATGCTAGACATAAAATTGTATAGAAAAGAAAGCGGAGGCGTATGCGTGCGCTGCTAGGAATTAAACTATTAAGATAATTTAATAATATTGTGTGTTATCTTACTTCAAAACTTAGAAATATGAGCAACTTATAATCTTGATGAAAATCCACATGTTATTGATGCACGATACCGTCCATTGAAAACTGAGCACAATACGCGACCGATTCTAATAACACTGAATGCAATAACCGACGCTAACTGTAATTGTTATACATTAAAAAAAAAAAACAAGCGACACTTTTTGTTTTTCAAATGAATTTTTGAAATCTAAAAATAAACTGGTTCTTCATTGGTCACAACAGGCATTCATTCAACTGTTGATAACTCTCGTTATTAATCATCACCCACTTTGAAAATTGTCCAGATTGTGAACTTTGATCACACCGTCAACTTTCGACGACAAGGACTACACCGGACGTGTCGAGAGTGAAATTGTTCACGCGGCAAATTCAGAACAGAAACAGAGTTGCACGAAAATTACAAACAGACAAACTCTTTCGATCCCGCTGCGGCGTTATCTCTGTTTGCGGATAGATTAAAATGTCGTTTTGTTTCACAAGTTGCAAGTTTGCAAGCAGCAACCCCGGCTGTAACCTAACGTCGCTCGCGTACACGGTAAGAAATTGTTTTTGTTTTTCGCCCGGATCTGTACACACTTGATAGCGGGTAAATTATTGACTGTACAAACTCCGTTCTGACAATCTGGTTGGCCCCTTGACACCGAGGCATAAAAAAAATCATATTGTAAATATTAAGTGCCAAAATTAAGTATTTTTCTGTGGTGTTTGCATTCGCCTTGCTCATTATTTGGTGGCCTAGGCTTCCTCTGTGTTTTCTTCCCTCAATCACAATCTCAATCTCTTTTCCTTCTCAAAATATGTATTCAGCAATAGTCAAAATAATAATAACATTGAAAATTTGAATTGCGGACATACTATTTTAACAGTTGCATAACTTTGATCCGGAATACACCAATTACAGCTTACAAACAATTCGGTTTACAGACAAAAATCCTCATAAAAAAATGCGCTTTAGTTTGCGAACAGGCAGGCAATCTCATAACTCACTATGGAAGAACTGGAACAGCTTCTTAATGAGCAGCAAAAGGCAGTGACAGAGGAAATATTATTTTCAGAGACTGATGAACGAATGGAAGATTCACGAAATGTGCACGGGAGTGAGGTGCAAAGTTTTGAGGAAAAATATCACCCTGATAAAACTTTATCAAACATGTTATAAATTTGTTTAATGATAATGTCATATCTCATTTCTGCAACATTATAAAAAGCAAGAAACAAATATCGTCAGATAGGTTTTTCGTGAGACAGAAACCTGATGAACTTCAAACAGCCGATGTTTTCACGGAAGGAGAGTCCCCTTCCAAACAATAACACTTTACTATATATTTTGCAAGATAAGTTCAAATAAAGTTTGTTTTTACGTTTATTTATTTTTGTTTTATTACTTCCAATTATTTTTAAGTTAAAACTATGGATTTTTATTGCTTTTATAAGATTTCAAGCAAGAAGTAGAAAATAAAGATGATAAATGACCATTTTCTTGGGGTTTTAAACAAATTAATAAATTTTACATTAATTCTTAAAGGAATGATTGTTTCAGTTTACGAACAACTCGGTTTTCAAACAGTTTTACGGAACTGATTAAGTTCGTAAACCGAGATTCCACTGGATTTAATGTTTCAACTATCTTGAAAATTTACACCACACAGCCACAATTAAAAAAAAAAAAATACTCAGATTAAACCGCACGTTCATTGACTAGATTAACAATGACTTTAAATATAATTGAGTGTTTCCAGAATTCCTGATAAACTTTTCCACGATAACGTTGATAACATTGAAACAGAATTCTCATAAACACTAACAATGCAAAACACATTATCTAATATTTCGGTAGATCTAGATTTTTAACCCAAGTAACAGACTGATAAGAAAAGAAAGAGAGATATACACTTAAATATAAATAAATATACAACTTCTCAAAAACAAAAACACTCAAACACGGTTTGAACTGCAACTTATTTACTTGTTACTGAATATTATCAACAAAAATATTAAAAACCGCTTTAATTGAACACTGTCGGCAGTTTTACAATACATCGCTCTCCTGTCACGTCAAAATAATTGATAGCGAGACAATAACGACGGCAGTGTTTGAAGACCAAGCACGTGAGAATCAACGTGACAACAGACATTGTGACATATACCAAACATCAGGACCAGATCGACAAAACTTACAACAAAATAAATGTGAAGCTTAGCGCCATAATTTTCTGATTTTGTTATAAGAGAATTCAACATGAACTGATATCGGCTCTTCGTATGGCTAATTACGCAACAGCCACGCCAGCTCTATAGTCTCAATTAATTCCGCAGCATACAGCCCATAAAGGTAATAACGACAATGCCACAAAGAGTTATAACTATTAACTCTTAAAATAATATACCATGCATTGGTTGAATCGATATTACAATACGGAATACTAGGTTGGGGAGGAACTTATCCCATACATCTCAAACCAATAATTACAACTCAAAAGATAATAATAAAAGTAATTGTAAAAAAGGCTAGAGATTACCCGACCAAACTAAGTTTTTAAAGATTTCCCTGTATTAAATTTATCTTCTTTATATAAAAAAAAAACCTGTTTTATTTCATTTTTATAAAAAGGATAAAATAAAAATTCACAATAACTATCGGACTCGGAGCAAAACTAATGAAGATGTTATTTTAAAAATGTCCAAATTAGGAATAGGACAGAGACATATATCGTACATTGCTCCTAGACTGTATAACCAACTGCCAAAATCAACTAAATTAGCAGCAAATATAAATGTGTACAAAAAAGAGGTTCTAAAATGTCTTAAAGGTCTTCAAAATTATTAAATAATCATGTATTTGACATCTTTCCCAAGTTCTAATCTGATCAATTTCTCAACATTTTTAATATTTTGTTAATTTTCACATTGTATTATTATAGATGTATGTATATATATTTTTTTATTAGTTGTCAACAATTTCTTACATCAAGTAGATCTTGATCTTGTTTTGTATAAATGTTGACAGCCACCCGCATAATTCAAAATCTTTCTTATTTGGGGGTGCATAACTCTTCTATTGCTGTTTTATATTGTAAAAAAATCTTATCAAATAAAGTTATTTTTTCAATGAAAAAATACACATTTTAAAATTTTCTGAATTGTTTTTATATAAATATAAATAAAAATCAATTCTGTTAACATAATTCATAAATTGTCACAATTTTTTCAAAATAAATATTTAAATTTAATGAACATAACATATTAAACACTTCAATTAGGAATAATCTCTGTTATCATAAACTACATTTTACGGGCGACCGTCCACGATAATAAATGAACTTAGTAAAAGTTGCACTCTTTATTTCTTTTCAGATTTATTTTAATTTACCTTGCCGCGCTTGTGTGTGCTTTTACGCTGGTCGCCTTAAAAAAAATGGCAATAAAAAGACCCGCTTTATATCTGAATACGTGTTATAACCGGCTTCTACTATATTTGTTCTGTACATAACAATAATTTTAACGTTGAAAGATTGTTTCATGTTTACAAAATTTTAGATTTAATAAAATATATGACTCTATATATTCTCTGAAACATATTATCTTATCATTGCGTTACATTAAGCTCTTCAAATATAATATAAAGACGTGGAATAAAAGATTTTTTTTACAATAATACCATTATCCACAAGAGAAAATGCAGTTGTGATAAATAAATGATAAGCACCGTGATTTACTTTTGTTTGATCAATAGTTATATTGGTGACATGATTAGATTTAGCAAAAGTAAATCGAACAATAAAAATTTAACAATTTACAAAAATTTTGCGAGTTTAACTTTGATGCCACAAATATTTAATAAAATCAATAAAGACTTAATAAACATTATGAAAAATAAAGAGACCCCAGTGGCCCCACCCCACCTTTGTTTTGTTTCCTCGGTTGCATTTCATTTAAAAAATATTTTGTTGTCGATAATAACTCTCGTAATGTGTGTGTAATAAAGTTGAAATAAAAAAAAATTGGTCATTTGCGAAATTGATCAAGCGGGCAACTTGATAGCACGTGAATGCAAATATCTGACAAGTTGCGTCATCCACGGAACTGCGGTGTTTATTAGCAATTCTTCAATAGGATGCCGACAAAACTATTTATTTGTTTATACAACAATAACTGCACACACGGATGCATTCAGCTGCATATTCTCAGGATAAAAGATTAATTATATACGCGTCAATTTTTCGACGCAACAAAAATTTATACATGGTTAATTTTACTGATGATTGCGTTCTCTACACTACAATATAATGAAAACAATGTTTTTTTTTTAGTCTACACGATTTGATACTTAATGTCAAATAAAGCTAAACGCCTGTGCTACGAAAATAGGACCTGGATGATGACCTCCTGGAGCGAGACTCGAACCCCTAATCACTAGATCACTAGGCGAGTACCGTAACCATTAGACGACAAACAGTGTGCCAATCATATGTCAGTAATGTATTTTTATAAAACATGTACATATAGAAATATAATTTTAAAAAAATTTAACAAGTACAACTCTCTTAAAGGTTATGTGTAGATATCGTTCGTGAGTGTGTTATATGTACAGTTCACTGGGAAGGAAGGATGAAATTTTATTACATTTATTATCAACATTTTAAAATTTTCTTTGTTACAAAACGGTTGCTTAGCATTGTATTTTGTATAGTTAGGTGGGTACTGGATTCACAATAAAGTTATTTACCTATCTACCGGAATGTGAAAGGATGTATTTTAATTTCGTAAAATGTGAGCGGTGTGGGTCAAAACATAAATTTGATGTTTACGGATACTGAATAAAAAAATTGTAGTCACCATGGTAACGTGGTCACTTTTTCATCACACATTTCTCTAATATCGAGATGAAAAATAAACTCATCTCTTCACTAAATAAATTAATTAAATGGTAAAATAAATTAAATTAAATACTCTCGTCTTTCAAGCGTCAACTGCATACAAAATCCTACATACATAAATCAGTGTTTTGTAAATTTAAAACAAATTGTTTTCCAGCAAACAATTATTAAATAAATAACATCGCAAATAATAATAAACTCTTGACGCTGGACATAATTCGCTCCTGGGATAGCCGGTGACATTCAGTTGTCTCCTCGCTCACCGCATCAATGAATTATGGCAATACTAAACGTGCGAGTTTTATTTATCAGAGTGTATCACCCGGGTTGCCGCTGGGTTATCACAAACAATAATAGAATGTCGAATTTAACCTTTTATCAGTTTTAATTTTAGCTCACAGAGCAAGTCGGCCAGACGTGTCGGGTATTTCATTTGCACTTGTGGTCAATCAAACTTTAAATATAGTTGGAAACCTGTTAATAATTCAAGAACCGTAAAACTGGGTTACTTGGTTGACATGACACAAAGTGGTTATTTTAGTTTTTAGAGTCTGGCGATAGCGATAGCGCCACTAATTATTTTGATTCTCTATATATTGGACTGTATAGCTGTCTGAAGTGAAGCCTGGGGATGGCGGAAGAGGAACAAAAGTAGACTGAATGCAGTGAAAATGAGATCACTTAGTAAAAATAATTACTAAAGTAAGAAATTTTGCGAAAACGGGTCATTTGATCGTCGGTAAAAACTTATTTACTTCTCAAAAGTATATCCGGTAGTAAAATCATTTTGATATTCGATAGTAAAACGAGAATCGATATTAAAATATGGCGGACTTTTACACAGCTGTTCCAAAAGTCATCCGATACATTGATACTTGGAAAGTTGCAGTACACGACAATTAATCATTCAATATCCCGCTGTTTTAGTGATGAGAGTTCGTCCGATGATGATCTCATTTAATATACATTAGCACATAATATATATAAGTAAAAAATCCATAGATAATGCATAAAATAAAGCATATTCCATGATTATATGTCGCGCCTATAGACCATCAATAACCCGCAAACAATTTTTACTATGGGCGTTAGTAAAAAGTTACCATAGTAAAAATTTACTACTGATCACATACCCGGCCCTTAGTTGTATATGTAGCAAATACATTTATTTATCCATTTAACACGTCGACTGGTAATGCAATTGTTTAATACATATTTATTTTCATTTAAGTAAAAAAAAAAAATTTTTTTTAAATAATCACAAAATAACTTCAATGTTCATTGATAATTCAAAATTTATTTGATAATTCTCTCTCAGCTCTGGTTGTCTGATGGCGTCACCATTTCTTATGAAAGCAAATGTGGACAACCCCAAAAAAAATATTTCAAAATTTTAATAATCCAACATTTTAAAATTATTTCCATAACCTTCAATATCATCCCTTCAATTTTTCTACACCTAATTTTTTGGTATCTATGTTCCTCAAAATATCAAAAATCTTCCCTTGATTAATCAATTTTCAATTTAACAAAATATTGTTCTTCAATTTTTGTTTGTCAACAGTTGAGAATCAGGCGTTATACGCATGGAGTTTGATCAAATTTAAAAATAATAAAACGCCCAGGAAGCAATATTTTTGACAAAAAACTATTTACGTTCAAAGGGCTCATTAATGTGGAAAATTTAAAATTAATGTTTTTCACAACACATGAAAATTATATGTATAAAAATAAATTGACTAAATAAAAACAGTAGAAATTTTAAAAACACCAAAGTATAAATTATCAGCGCTCGATGAATTTCACCGTAAAAAAAAACAATATTTTTGCAGAATAATACGATGACCTCAGCGGGGTGAAAGGTCAGGCGCCTGCTCGGGTGCGATAGATTGTGTAGCTTTTAAACACAGGCGGGATCAAGTGTATAGCAAGAGAGAAGAATAATCAACATTGACTTTATATTCAACTGATTAACCAATTAGAAACATCATATTTGTTGATTGTTGCCTTATCTCGGAAACAAAACTCAACACAGGCGGTCCATTCCTGAAACCTCTGGATGATAATATTTACAGATGGAATATTTTCTCACGTCGTCAGCGCTTAGCGAGAATTTACAAACATATTATTGATAATTACTATATTTTATATTAGAAGAAGTTAATTTTACCTTATTTTTAAAATTGTTTGGCCTAAAATCATCAATCATCTAATTATAATAATTATTTGAGAAGAGATTTATTGAAAATGCAAACTTAATATTTTTGATTTTCTGATACTATTTTGTCTCTTATTGGAGACGCTAGGACCAAGTAGGATAAGTCAAAGTTAAAATTGGTTGTTTCAAAATACAACAAATTTCTCAACTTATACTAGAGTAATACGGTAGTTCTTCGAATAACCAAGCTAAAATGACAATAGTCTTGGAAGTGCAGAAGTGTGGGCTGTCGTCCCAGCTCATTGGACTATATTTTTCAGCATCTTCCTTTTACAACGCACACCATTTCAAGGATCCCAAAACTATGCACCTCCTAGACTCTAGTCTAAATGAGATGATAGATCTCTCATGTGGGATTATATAAAAAGAAAAGGATGTAAGACCAATGATTTAAAGACAAGCAATTCAAATCCATTAATAAAATAACAAAGTCAAGTGATTAGGTCATTCTTGTGCTCAGTGAAACAAAATAGTTTAGGAATTTGGTGAAAAATGTATGTATAACAACGCCCTCTTAATCACTATTAGGGTCGCAAACCGGGAACTCGACTCTCGAAAATACCGGAATAAAACGAATGTTTCAAAATACCACGATTGGATTTATGAAAACCGCGATTTTAGAAATTTTCGGTATTTCATTTTCAAAAAATATAAATCACTTTTCTTCATTTCCTACGCCGTACATCGTATTTAAAGTAAAACGTGTCAATAATTTATGTGATGTGCGAATCTCTCATACCACGTGTCTCAACTGCGCTAGCTATCGATGCGTATGACTAATGGGCGAGATCTGTGTTCTGTGATTCATTTGTAAAGAAGTATGCATTGTGATTAGTTTTGTTTTTATATTGTGCGTATGTAAGTGGAGAATTTTAAATATCAGGATTCCGGTATTCATAAATCTTCAATATCGAAAATACCAGTTTTGGTAAAAGGGACCGGTATTGCGACCGCTAATCACAATATACATATTATTATACACACTGATAATGCATACTGTTCCAAATTCGTACACACACTTTTGGCGCGTCTTTTCGATTCACTGTTATTGACACATTCTGCATCCAAATTCCCATCCATACATTTCCTCATGCTCGTCTTTTCAGTGTGAATTGTGACCTTGACCCAGTAAATGCCAACTTGACTGATATTTGTTCGATCTCAACATTGCGATAGCATTCGTTTTGATCACGTATTGTTTGTTGTTTGTGTGCCGTGAGTGAACTTGTGACATCACGACATTCAATTGGGATCAGATATAACGGCTCATCCACGTACCATTTTGTGTGATCTTGATGGAGACTGCAGGGATTACGGAGGCGTCATATACAAGGCAAGGCAAGCAGTCTTTCCGAATCCCGGTTCCCGAGATCACTGGTCCTTCGACTAGAACCCTTATCCCCTCATCGACCTCATCCTGTACCACATTTCCCTACTCCCCTCCCCTACCTTGCGGTGATTCCGATTTATGATCAGAATCGTCGTAATCCATTCTGCAAGACGTGTGACCCGGAGATTGCACAATTCACATACTAAAATATACCTATACATCCAAGACTCAAACCTGAAAGTTGTGCCACTGCTGCAACAAATGGTGCTGGCACGCGACGCAGGCCTGGATGAGCCCCTGCGCATCCTTGGGCCGGGAGCGGGCTGGCCTCGGGTGTTGCTCGTTGAAGATCGGGAAGAACGGCTGGTTTTTCGATGCCTGGAATGGTAATTTCATAATTATATAAATTTAAAAAACCAATTTTACATGTTTTATTATTCCTGCATACCCCACCCCTCTGGGCTATTTTCAAAATTTGTAAAATTTTTAAATGAAATAAATTATTGAAAAAATATTTGTAAAAAGTAATTTTACATTTTATTAATTTGTATTCATACTTGTAATTTCACACCTAACACTAGCAAAATTTTGACATTTTGCCGACTACAATCGGCAAATTATTTAAAAATAAATCTAGTACCTAACTTAAATTATTACGATGATGAAAGATGTGGATTTGTATAAAATGCCGGTTTATTGTTTTGTGATAGGTGTTTAGATATTTGATACAAAAATTTATATATGAATAAAATCCTACGCCAATAATCATTATTATTATTATTATTATGTTTTATCTGTGAGCTATATAAAAATTGACTAGTAATATATTGTTTTAATTAATTTATTTAAATTGTGTCTATACAAATAATAACATAGGAAAATTACTCATAAATTCCAAAGACAAAGATGATAAATTTAATAATTTTGATGTCTATAAACTTAGCTGTAAAGATTGTACTCCTTTCTATATTAGAAAAACACATGTAAATTTTAACATGAGTCAAAGAACATTTAAGATGTTTAAATGATTTTTCAGAATTTTCAAATCACTTATTAGAAAATACATACTTTTGATAAAAATTTGGGATTGTCTGTTTTACATATAAACAATGTAAATAATAATAATATTGGATAATTTCTATAGTGCCATTTTTGTAAAAACTTTCACTTCAAGGGCGCTTTACACATAAACTGTTAGTCTTACATTATCTTTGTATTATACGTATTTAAAATTGTTATTTGACTTACAGAATGTTTTTTTGAAAAGGTGCCTTTTTAGCCTCTTCTTAAATAAAGTCTCTGATGTAAATTGTAATTGTAAAATGTAAATTGGGTGTGTTAAAAAACTAATAAAATTTATTCTTGATTGAAAAAAATCTAAATATGTTTTTTGCTGCATGTTTTTGAATAGTTATTTCAATATTATAAATTAAATTAAAGATTACTGATGGTACATTACTAATACTAATAAAATATGCTTCGGAGCCTTCAACATGCCTCATGGCATAGTCCTTTGTAGGAACTGGATTTATGAGATGAGCATGTCAAGTTTTTGTTTATACAACTGTCCACTATTTCATCAATTTCCACAACATCCGATGTTATTACGTTGGAGTCAACGTCTAAGTAAGTCCGCGAGGGTTATTCTTAAATTCTTTCCCAGCCATCAATGCTGTCTATACTATTTTCTACGCAATTTTCTTGCTGATTTCAGCTTTACGGAAACAATAAAAAAACTAAAGGTAAAAATTATATCGCACGGCCGTAGTAAATCGCATTGTTCTTCATTAACCTTGGGTGTTTAGACATGTATATAATATCACGTTAATGATTGTCATGCGTTTAATTTTTGTCCAATTTTGAATAAATTTTAGTCATAAACCACGGGAAAAACAAATGTAAAACAGGGTTTTAAATGTACTAAAATGACATGGGACTGTAGAAATAACACGCAAATGGAGGGAAAACGTGAACTCATAAAATCGGGGTTCCACTGTATGTCAAATTGTATTTAAATCAAATAATCAACGAATTACGTATTAATGATTTTGGATAAATATAATTCGGCACCACAATAATGAAATTTAATCTAAGGGCCGGTTGTGCGATCAGTAGTAACTTTTTACTAACACCCGTAGTTTATGCATTATCTATGAATTTTTCACCTAGGCTTCCGATACCTGTCATATTGGTGTTGAAATTTTTTCATATTATGTGTAATAATATACATATATTAAACAACGAGATCATCATTGGACCAACTCTCATAACTAAAATAGTGGGATATTGAATGATTAATAGCCGTATACTGCAACTTTCAAAGTATTAACAGCTGTGAAAAGTCCGCCATATTTAACTATCGATTCTCGTTTTTACTATTGGATATCGGAGAGTAAAATGAGTTTACTACGCGATGTATTTTCGAGAAGTAAATATATTTTTACTAACGATCAAACAACCCATTTTTATAAAGAGTTACTACTGATCACATAACCGGCCCTAAGTGAGGATCAAATATACACAATTCAAATCTAAATAATAGAAGGTTGCACTTAAGATGCATATTTTTTATTTCAAGTGAAACACACAACCCTGTCGCAATGATCTCATTTATAAATTAATATTGATATTGAAAGGCTAAATTTCAGATTGGAGCGTAAATACTTCCATATAATATAATATGATTTATAAGGCGATAAACGGTGTAAAGGTTATGAAAACACTATTAACTTTCCAGTTGTACAGTCGCCGTCATTGAGACTCATTGTACCAGCGACATTGTGTAAATGACCTTTGGTGCTTACTCGGTAATAGTTTTAAATTAGCCATCTGCAAACTGTCTGTAATATAATACTGCAAATGTGATTTATAAACACGCGTCAAAGGTCTGCGTACGCGTCGACGTCGTGTATCCGTTTGATTTGAACTTGAGTAATCGCGTAAATATCGTTGATCAAATGCATTTGTAGACTGGTTTTTGTAAATAATTGAACCAGTCAAATCCAATATTCCCTCGTATGTTTGAATCACGGTGTGTGGTATTATTATATAATGTGTGCGCTCGGGGAAGAAAATATGAAAAACATTGCCACACCAGTATAATTCGGACACAAATATGATCTTTTACAATTCAGGCTAGAAGGCAGCAAAAAGCTAGTAAATGTAGGTAGAAAATTATTATCTTGGCTGCGTAACCTCAGAAAGTTATTTAATGTTTAAAATGTTGGTGATCTATACGGGATAAATCAACTGACTCGTAACGGCACGCAAAGAAAAATTGTGTGCGCCATGATGATGATAATGCCAAATTGATTGGTTGTTATGATGCTAAATCGAATTCAGTGGCGCACACCCGCACACCTCGGAGAAAACATTGGTCAAAACCACTGTTACTAGAACTAAAAATCACCGCACTCAAATTGTGAAATGATAACATACCCTATTCAAGGAATTTCTTTAATTATTTTAAGGTGAAAAATTTAATACAAATATTTCTATAGAACTTCCTTCTTATTGATGTGAAAAGGTAGATAGCCTATAAAACAGCATTGGTAATGAGGTTAAACACAAACACAATTAAGTAAAAATGTTGACTTACATCTTTTGGTTCCTTGGTATTGAGATTGCAGAGCGAACCTCTCTTGTATTCGTCTCCGCACACGTAGCAGACCTCCGTCACAGAGTTCTTGTCCGGCATCGACAAATCCAAGATGTCCCGATCGGAGCTCGAGTTGGAGTTCCCCGAATACACCGAATGCGAGCTCTTGGCGGAATCCAAGTACCCGCTCGGCTCAGAGAGACTAGAATGCTGGGAGCCGAGCGAGATCACGTTCGTCTCCTTGGGAATGTTCCGTAGATCCAGGACACCGTCCACTGGATCTTGAGAGGCAATATTCGCAGATAACAAGTGCGATTTCAGCGGCACCGGATGCGTTTTTCCATCCTCGGGCTTTTGATATTTAGGATCGTACTGTTTGGGATGCGAAATCTTTTCGACAACGGGCGGCACGCTGATGTGACCTTTGACCGTCGTCCGATTCTCGTACCTTGAATTGTGCACCGTGTTGTACTTTGCCGAGGGGTAGTGTTGTTGTTGTTCTTGCAATCGTGCCGCGTCGTTTGCCACATTCGACTTCAGGTTGATTTCTTGTGTTGTGGGAGCGGATGCATTAAGCTCGCTCACACTTTTAACTTTGGTAGGGTAGTGATGCGGGGTAGTAGCAAAATTTAACTGGTGTTCGTACTGCGACCCCGTCATTTTCAGGTCTTGGTACGGCTTGGTCGGAGGATAGGGATGATACGACGCTTCTAACTTCTCTTTCGATTGCTGCTGATCCTGATTCCGTCTGGCGACATCCTGGTGGTATCTGACGGCAGCTTCATAGTGGCGGTTGGGATCCGACCGGGGGGTGGTGGGTTGGCTGGGAGGTTGGTTACTACGGGGATGGTCTCTGGACGAGGGCCTCGCCGCCGGGGATGGGGAGGGGGAAGGAGAAGGAGCAGCGGGAGAGGGGGGCGGTTGACCTCCGGAACCTTCAGAATTGAGGCCTAACATTTGAGCCGCATACTCCCCTTGGAAGGACATGTCAGCGCCTGAAAGAATAATACTGTTTTAGTTTTCTAATAATTTATTAAAGAGATGGCGACAATAATACAAACATGATCATAATATTGTGATGCAGGTGTGAAGACACTGACCGTCATTAACATCCTGCTTGCGTCCATTTAAGTATTTCCTATATTTTTATTTATATCAAAATGGTGTCATGTTTTCAAATCTATGTGTGTAGCGGCTTTCAATTGTTTTCTTTTTCAAAATATTTAAAAAATAAACATGGGTTTTTGTCATTTCTGTGGCATTTATCAGAAGACATATACAATACAACAATTAAAACAACCTTTTTTGGGCAACAAATGGCAACAACACACCATAGCAACGCCATTAATATTGCTTTAAAAAACATATAATTACGCCAGTGTAACATGAAAAGTTCAATAATAGCTGCTGCAGAAACAGTAGCTTCAAAATCAAGAAATGGAAGAGAATTTCAAAACAAACATCCGAAACAATATTTTCTTTTTATAAATGTTTTTGATTCATTAACCTCTCCGGAAGTATGACCGTTAAGGGCCGGCCGACCGAAATTTGTTAAGGAGTGTCGCCAGACCCTTACGGCCGGGTTTGTCATTGTGGCATCTCTAGGTATATTCCAAAAATATACATTCTATTGCCATCTATGGATGATTTCTAATAATTTTACAATGTTTTCAAGCAGTTAAAACTTTTACCGACGTCACAAATTTAAAATCAAAATACACGTGGCATTGTCAATGGTCCGCCCTCAGACGTCAACATTTTTTCCGTAAGCGTCAGTTTGTTTACGAATTTGAGTGACAGTTTCTTGTGCTGTGTGCAAAACACCAGTTTTTGGTGACAAATGAACTAAAAATGTTTATATAAAAGTATTTTCATTATATTTGTAAGTTTTAGTGATTTATTTATTTTCTTATGAACAATTGTGCTGATATTTTTTATGTTTTATGTGAAATTAATTATTTATGTTTTACTTGTTGTGAACAATATTAAACATTATGTTATTTGTATTTATATGTATTTCTAAATAAGTTTAATCTTCAGTGTTATTTATGATATTTTTATTGTTGGTGTAAAAGAACAGTATTTTAATGAAGGTGAAGATGAGAACGTATTTGATATAAATACAAGTCCACAAACTCAATTATCGAAATGCCTTTCTTCAGTCATGTTCTTGGTAAGTGATTTTTTTCTTGGCAGAAATGATCTGCTCTGATGCAACCGATGGTTGACGCAACCTGGATCAGGCTTGCAAATTATCGTCACTAAATCGCGTATATTGGTGTTGATTAAGTTTTTATTCCTAAAATGTGTTTGTTTTTGGACAAAAGATGGTTTTCTATAAATAAAAAAAAAAGGTGAGATTTTAAAAACTAAAAAAAACTCACTCCTCACATACATTTTTATTTCGAAAAACCCACTCGCAGAGAGATTAAATGATAAATTAAAAAAATGAATAATATAAATTTTCATTTAATACAGCAATTATGAGTGCAACAATCTCGCTGAGATGTCTCGTCTATATAATAAGTGTCTGCACATATCGAACAATAATATGCTCAATCAAAATATAATATTATTATAAATCTAATAATTGAGAAAACATTTAAAGATTTCTGCTTTTAGGTTATGATTTTTATTATTATTTCAATACAGATGTTATCGGAACCAGCAGATTTTGCTTCTTTTATTCTTAGACACTCTTGTACTGAAGAGAAATATAAATTTATTTATGAAACCCTTTAAAAACCAAGAAATTTTAATCGCTAACGAAAACCTTGACAAAATTGCATAGATTAGACACATGAGGAAAGGCATTCAATTCATATATATTAAGATTCCAAACTGGAAGACAGTCGTCGAGAACCGGAGTATGCGGAGGTGAAAGATTCAGGAGGCCAAGGCTCGATACAGGCTGCAGGGCAGGCAGAATAATAGAGGAAGCAAACAAAGGTATATCAACAAATGGAAGTTGGTAGCTGATAAATAGAGATGTGTACATGGAATAAATGTCACATCAATATTTACTGTTTCCGTAACCTTCCGCATTACCTGAGTGGCTAATTCAGTCACAGTCATGATGTGGACCAAGATCACCAATTCGACATTGTTGAATTAACTTTTTAAATATCATTCGTGTTGAACATAACTATTTCCTAGAATCGTGCAAACATTATATAAAGGATTGTGTAATGTCTTCATGGCTGTTCAACATGTATATGAATAATTGTGTGAAAGAACCGGAATGTATGAATGTAGGAGCAAAAATGGGCGATTTAATTGTATACTGTTTATTGTACGCCGATGATGCAATACTAATGGCGAATAATGAACAAGAACTACAGAGTCTGGTGAGTAGAATGTACGATGTATGCAAGGAAAGTTAACAAGTCGAAAGTACATGATGAATATTAACAAGTCGAAAGTGATGGTATTCGAGAAGGAGGAAAGCTAAATACTTGGAGATAACAAGTAGATAGGTTTGTGTATTTGGGAAGTATGTTTGATAGAAACGGAAAGGCTGAGAATGATATCGAAAGGAGGGTGACTACGGGGAATAAAGTGAACAGCGCTTTGAATGAAATTATATCTAACACAATGCACAATGGAGTCCTGGTACCGACACCTGAGGAACGAAAGTAGACTCTTCGCAGTGTAAATGAGATCACTTAGGCATATATGTGGCAAATCTATTTATGACAGAGTAAAGAATGAAGAAAAGGATCACTTAGATGGTTTGGTTATATGGAACGGATGAATGAGGAGATAATGGTAAAATATATGACGCAATTGTTAATGGAGCACCAGAAATAGAGGATATTCACAAAATACTTGGCATGACCAGGAAAACCACATAATAGAGGATGGTTCTATTAGAAGCCTCAACAATCGTCGAGCTTGTATAAGATATATGAATGTGGAGCGTGGCGCTCTAAACGGCGTAATGGTAAGTTAGTTAGTTAGTTATATAAATTCCAAAATGTCTTCTTAGATTGTAAATTTATATAGCTGTCTTTTTCTACAAATTACCCATGATATTAAAATATTATTAGTGTTGAAACTAAATGATTACATAGAATAATTAGAAGCATTCAAAATGTATGGAAATCCTCAGAATTCCAATGAATAATGTTGTCAAGTAAATTAAACGAGTAGAATAAAAAAAACAAATATCAATATTCTTATTATTTTCAAAGTAACCTAAACGTTTGCGCTATGAAAATAGGACTAACTTGCTGGTCTCCCGGAACGAGACTCGAACCTCCTACCACTAGACCAACAAGCATTGCAAAATTACAAATGAGTGCTGCGAGGAGAATGAAAGAAAAGTGATCTATAATAGATGGAAAATTGAAGGGGTTGAAAGGGTATCAGAAATGTAGTTGAGAGAAGAAAGCAGACAGGAAGGCACAAACAAAATTACATTCACCAATTAATAAGTAAAACAAATGCAGACACCGGCAAAAAAAAAACACTTTAAAATAAAAAAATTCTAAAACATTGTAATAACTGGCCCGTCATGAAAAGGATCTTTGATCAGCGGCCGAAAGAGCGGCGAGCCGAAAAGAAATGAAAATAAATCTTCGCAATACCCCCTGAATTCATCTAATACTGGTTAGAGTCGGTTTGCCGGGAAGCTGATACCGCACACGTAAGCCGAGAGAGAGATAAATAAAATAATGCAAAAAGGCACAACACAAATATCTAGTTTCAAATTTAAACACTAACAAATTGTAATCAGTTCTATGTATCCCGTTTCACGGAGAGAATTTGTTAATCGTATCACAAGTGTGGTGGTGTGTGGAGCGCTGTTTTAACTTTGATAAACTGTTAAGATATATTTATGATTTTATGATTTTTTTAATAAATACAATGAAATTTTTTCTACAGCTATTTTACAGGCGATGTGCTCTGGCTCCAGGCTCCGGTCGTGTCTCAGACTTATTGGAGATCGACCATTCCCCTTCCCCCATTGTACGTTCCCTGTGATCATCAATTTCTCCCTCTCTTCTAGCAACATGCCCAGAGTATGAAAGAATTATTTTCCTGCATGTTGCAGAAAGCCTTTCTTCAGTGCGGAGAGTTCCTGAAGAATTTGTTTCGCAAACACCACATCTCAAAAGCGTTGAGCATGTTCCTTTCTTTCCTTCTCAGGGGGTTCATGTTTCTACTATCTACAGCAAACCCCTCATAATCACGGTTATTCATCTCAACAAAAACTCCACATTAAAAAAACCAAGAACACAGAATCACATGCTATTTATCAAAAATATGAACCTTTCGGCCCTGGTAACAATAATGATTAATTAAGGAGAATACATTCTTATTGTGAAGTTGTAATTATTCAGGACAGATGGTCTGTGATATTTTAAATACTAATTAAATGTATTAATTAGAGCTATGTTCTGAATAATTACAACTTCACAATAAGCATGTGCTCACTTAATAATATATATAAGTTGTATTAATGTGTTCAAAATGTAATAAAAATGAATTGTTAATTCTGGCTTCTGCTATCGGTTTACTCAAAGGTATTTGAGATTCTGTAAAAGCAATGCAGATGGCTTTCAAATAATGGAACGATAGATGTATACATTTGAAAAAAGTGTAACATATAGGTTCGAAAATTTATTGTCAACCCACTGTTGTTGTTGGTATAGCATAATCGGATAATGCACGTTCCCCTGATTGGAAGAGATCCAGGTTCGAATATAGGTGGCAACAACAATATTTTTAGATAAAATTGATTTTATATGTATATCTTTCTAATTAATACATTTAATTTGTATTTAATAATGATTATCGCCACTAGGGCGGCAAAATCCTAAATTATAATCTGGCGGTACATGTATGTAATTATGTAAATAAGAATATGTCTGATTGGGTTTATATTGGTATATTACTTCCCGTTTATGGGACAAAATTATATTTTCAACGTTGAAAAATAAGTTTTATAAAAAAACTCAGCAAAAGCTATCAGCGAACTCTGTTAGTAATTCTATATTGCATTTTAGATAAATAAAATAAAAAAACAAATATACAGAGTGTAACAGACCTAGTTCACAATATTTTATGGGTGGATGGATACCTGTCTAAATTAAGAGTCGAAAATGTTCAAAAGATGTGTTCCTAATCTCTACCATGTCAGAGATAAAAGCATTAAAAATAAAACGTAATTACGTAATTATTTCGATTAATTGAAATATTTTATTGATTCAAAATTATATATTACTTAAGTACTTACTTACCTACTTACCATCACGCCGGATACGATAGAGTGCCACACTTTTCTGTCCTGACACAAAACTCTCGCCTCATCCACATTCATACATCTTCTCATACAAGCTCAATGATTATTGAGGCTTCTAACAGGACCATCCTCCAGTATCTGATTAACCTGGTCGTGCCAAGTCTTCCGCGGACGTCCTCTTACTTCTGGTGCCATCGACACTTGCGTCATATATCTTTCTTACCATTCTCTCCTCATTTATCTGTTCCATATGACCAAACCACCTAAGTGACCCTTCTTAATCTTACTTACTATACTAACATCAGCTTTACATTCTTTCCTTATTTCTTAATTCTTTACTCTGTCATAAATAGATTTGCCACATATACACTTAAGTGATCTCATTTTCACTGCATTCAGTCTACTTTCGTTCCTCTTCTGCCAGCTCCAGGGCTCACTCCATACATCAGTATATATTATTTAAAAATTAAAGGTCATCGAATTTCGAGCGGCTAGATTATTTTTGTTGGATGATTTAGTGCCTGAAGCAAAGATATATATTAATAATGGATAAATTTTGCAAATATTTATTTCGAAGTATGTAGACTTGTAGCTTTAAAAATTTCAAACAATAATATTTTGAGAATTTGCACATATTCCTTAGTAATTTAGTCAGGTAAATATACATAAAATATTGTGGACTAGGTCTGTTACACCCTGTATAATACTAATTTTATCTAACATAATAAAAAAAAGTTATTACCACTGAACATTTTTTATTTCTTACATATTAAAATTATATCAGCACATTAATATCTGTCGTAAAAATACGTAATATACATAGAAAAAATATATTAAATGTTTCCGAGGAATTTTGATTAAATTATCGTGAAATTCTTAAGCGACATCAATCTTGCATACGTTCACATGCCCACACACGTATGCAGAAATTCCCAGAAATGAAATATAAATTACAGTTAATTGCGACCTAGATACCACCGACTACACATCATAAGATGGGGCTGACCCGGTTGTGCTTGTAATTTGATAATGATTCCGTTGATTGACACACAAGCACGCGCACGGCCACACCACAACACTCGAGGGAAGGCAGAAAAATACGGTTCCGGAATATTCAAATATACAAAGGCATTATGGTTAAATCGTTAATTATTAAAACAGTTATTGTGATTGTTTTCGATTGTAACAACAACAATGAGGACGGACCCCCCGCTTGCCCAGGACCGATGCAATAAACTCAAGGCTCCTATCTCGGTCCTACTCATTCACCACCTGGTTGGCATTTTTAAATGCTACTAGACAGCTGTTCGATAACGCCCCGCATATTGACAGGGCGATACCGCACCACTGCCAAAACAAAATTTCCCCTCATTGTTCCCGGTTGTCTCACTCTATTAGTACATAATATTTACAATACATAACATAATAATAATACAATTAACAAAGCCGGGAGCAGAAGGGAAGTGAAGGGGCACTCCGTTCCGGGAAACGAGACGGCACAAAAGAAAAACATATAAGAGATTCACCCTCCACGCACCACTGCCAGTAGATTTAACTCATTAACCATTTAACCTCATTTGTAACATTGATTGGCAACTGATGAAGGAAAAATAGTTTAAATATGTTTTTATTTCTAATAATATTGACCACCTAGTTATAATGGCGCAACTAGATGTATAAGAATAATATTTTTTGATTCATCCAACCCTGACCTATCTTATAAAGCTTCACATTCTGTATGCGAGAGGTCTTCCGATACGTGGCTCAGATAATGCGCATATTAATAGACATTAAGAATGTTAGCAAATAGCATAAAACTTGACATACTTAGTGAAAATTAAATACTATGCTCTAATAAGTTAATGAAATTGAGTTCAAATCCTGTAATAAATAATATTGTGTACATATATATATATATAGACTGTTGCAAGTAGAGTACTCCATTAAGGTAAACCCTTTAAAGAGAAAGGTATAATTTGTTTTAAATACCAATTAAATTAATCAATTAGAAAGATATACATATAAAATCAATTTTAGGAAGGGGACCCAATAACATCACAAATAACCCTCAATACGATTACTGTACTTTTGTAAAAAAAAAAGTGATGTTAAATATCTCAGACATGTTACGTCAGAATTAATCCTATGATGCTGGGGGAGGGGAACAATCAACCATTATTAAAAATAGATGGCACTAGAAGTTTCTAGAAGCCGTGTAAATTTTTAGATGGTTCTCAAAGGTTCTTGAAGGCAAAATCGATTAAAGTTAAGCAAAAAACAGATAGCATTAAAATTCATTATTTAATAAATAAATCATCGATTAGAGGCTAAGTAAGAATTAAATTAAAATCAATATGACAACAAGTGACGCCGATATGTAAATATTGAAATTTTACAGTCAACCTTTCCAGTTACCTTATCATTACTTGATAATTTTTTTATATTTGCGGATCTCGGTACCAATACCGATTCATTTAAACAAACAAAATAATTTATACGGAGAAATATAACTATTTGAATAATGACTCAACAACATTAACAAATATAACACCTGAATAGTACGTTTTATAAGCTGCGTGACTTTTGACTGAAAAAAATGTTCAAAGTCTAGCCGGTTGGGTTGTCTGTGATGGTGAACCATTATTGTTACGTACTTGTCATCTTAGTACGTCTTTAGTGTACATACACCTTGTTCTGGGAACAGACTTTGTAACAATTATTGGTTTTATTACAATATGACACAATTATTACAAAGTATATATATCACTAGTATCACTAAGCCAACGTTAACACGGAGAAAGAGAGCCGCGCCCTACCGCGCGCCACCCTTTATAGCCACACGCGCACGCACCGGCGGTACGGCACTCACACACACATACAATTCCAAGGACATCACAATTATCGTGTGTTCGATTGTAACGGTGATTAGTAACTGATTATTCATAATTCTTTTCACTGGTACACTAGAAACTATTCAAAAATATTTGTACTGAGGCCAAATTTAAAACCTAAGTAAGGAAAACTTAACAAGCGGAGAAGAAGATTGGTGTGGACAGCATTGGGAAAACTCGAGAACGTGAAGGTACCACAGCATTTACAACTTTACACAGTCATAGGCAGAGCCATGTTGGTCAACTCCTTGAGACAGAAGAACAAACGAGTGACTGAGAAGAAAATCCAAAATTGCTGACATTGTACAAACTGTCGCAAAACTGAAGTGGAACTATGACAGACGTGTGACGAGACTCACCGGTGGACATTGGATGGGAAAATTCTGCAGTGACGTAAAATAAGTAGACGTCGGCCACAAATGGTTGTAATTGAAGAAAAACAATGAGAAAGGTCTAAAAGAAGCTGAAAAAAAAGAAGGCGTATATGCAGCAAGAAATTATGAGAAAATGTAAAGCTGATCTTAGCATAGTGAATGAGATTAAAAAAGGATCACTCAGACGGCTTGGTCTTATGGAACGGATGAATGATGAGAGAAATAGAGGACGTCCGTGAATAACTTGGCACGACCAGGTAAATCAGATACCAGAAGATGATCTTGTTAAAAGCCTCAATAATCGATGGGCTTGTATGAGAAGATGTATGAATGTGAATGAGGTGAGAATTGTGACAGGATGAAGAGTATGGCACTTTATCTTCCTGCCTACCCTCGCGGAGAAACGGCGTGATGGTAAGTTAATTAATTAAAAAAATATATATTATTATTATGCGGCGCTGAAATTCGATAAAAACTATAAATTGTGGAATCACCCTTATCACTCACCTAAACAATGTAGTAATATTCTATTTTGCAACATTATTTTTTGCATAAACTCATTCTTAAGAACACAAAACACGCGCAGCAAATCTTTAAGATGATTTAAAATAAATATACATATACATTTGTGACATTACAAACTGACACAAGAGTTACGTGAAGAATTTTATAAACAATTGAACGAAGCACAACATGATCGACTGAGAAAATTTTAAAATGAATCCGACCAGGTCGCCTCAAGTCAAATCAAAACACAGCCAAAACGAAAGAACACACCCCCAAAAGTAACTTGTTCCTTGCATCACCTGGGTGCTAATTTTCAATTTAATACAGTGCCGAAACACGAAATTACACCCAATTCGCTCCGGCGTGTGCGTAACGAATTAGCGAAAACATACGACTCAAAAGCGATTTAAATCAAGTGACCGCTAATGAATAATTTCAATATTTGGAAGAAACCACTTTGCACGGCAAATACACGAGTCGGATGTAACCAGATCTGTGTCTGTGCCTGCCTAGCCACAGTCCACCGGCGGGATTATTTTTAGCGTCGAGGAGTTTTTGATATCTGACCGATGCCTGACAGAATGCAGTAGGCATTTCAATAGTCTAATAAAAATATTTGTCCAATGTCGATGATTGATAGAATTTAAATATTAAAAACATTATTACTTAGTGAAATGTTTTTTTTTTTAAATATAGTCCCCCGTTTAGGCAGAAGTCTGTAAGTCTAAAAACATGGTTTTAAGATATTGCAGTTTGAGAGTGAGGACAAAACTAACTATTATTAAACTATTATTTTTGGTTAGTTGTTATCATCATCGTCAGCAGCAGTCTGTGTCTCTCCACTGCTGGACGCAAGCCAACTCCAAGGATCACCAATTCTCTCTTACATCTGTTGTCCGTAACTCCTCTTTTTTCCCTTTTTTCCCCCATCGTCCGTCATCTCTTCGACAGATATGTCCAGCCCATTACCATCTTTGGTTCCCTGCTGAATTTTGATACATTTGATACTCGATCTAAAATATTTTCCAAGCATTGCGTTCTTTCCATTGCTGTTTGGGTCATTTATAATCAATGTTCCCTCTAACGGGTGTGGACATAACGCGCACACAATTTTTAATAAGACTTCTTTTCATGTGCCGCTTTGTACGATGCGGTATATTGATTCACCTGTATAAGATCACCAACATTTTTGACAATGAACCACATTCTGAGGTTACATTTAAGATGATCTCTTTCTACCTACTCCTCTGCTGCCTCCCCTGTGTAATGAGTTGTAAAATATAATATTTTTGGCAATACACTGGAACCCCGATTTCACATGTCCGGAATTCATGTTTTCCCTCCATTTGCGTGTTATTTCTGCAGTCCCGTGTCGTTTTAGCACATTACAAACTCTATTTTACATTTATCTTTCCCGCGATTTACGTCTAAAATTGATTGAAATTTGAGTGTGTTGATCGTTTCCTTCTCGTATATACGCATTTTTCATTCTAATATCTACGTAATTTGTATGTTTCGTTGTTTTATTGTTTTTTACAAGCTGGAATCAGCAAGAAAATTGTGTAGAAGGTAGTATAGACAACATTGATGGCTGCGAAAGAATGAATGAATAACCCTTGCAGATTTACATAGACATTGACTCCAACGTAATAACATAGGACGTAATGGAAATTGATGAAATAGTGAACAGTCACATAAACAAAAACTTGACAGAAGAAGAAGAACCTTCCAGCAAAGAAGAAATGTCCGCTCATCCCATAAACCCAGTTCCCACAAAGGACGATGTCATATTGAGGCACATTGAAAGCCTCAAAGAATAATTGACTAGTATTAGCAACGTACCACCGGAATCCTTTAATTTAATTCATAATATTGAAAGAACTATTTAAAAACAACTCAAAAAACATTGTTTCATTTTTTCAATAAAAAATAAATAACATTTTTTTTAATACTCGCAAATTTACATTTTCCCTATTTAAATTTTTTTTTTGTTGGTCCCTTCAAAAACTTACAATCGGGGTTTCACTGTATTTGAATATGTCTAAGAACACACAATTACTAGATTTTCACCTACAAATGCACTGTTATTAAATAAATAATAGATCTCATAGAGACAAAGCTATTTTTTATTATATCTAATTGAAAGATGGTGTAGTGGTACTCTAAGTGTTTCCACATATTAAAATATATACAACTTTCAAAAATTTGATAGATACGGAGATTGATTAATGGGTGAGAATGGTGAACGTTATATTTGTATAAAGTGATCACTTAAGCCAGCCGAAGACAGGTCATGAGCCATATCTTACCATTAAATATAATAAAAAATAGCTTCGTCTCTATGAGACATCTATTATTTGTTTTATCATATTTTTTGGTGCAGCTTCCCTTGTCAACACAGGCTTATACTAGTAGGGTAATGTTCTTCTTATTTTCTCCTCCAGCGCACAAATAATGGCATTGATCCTTAAAATTGATTTTGGAACACACCAGGAACATTTTTTTTTAAAATATAGATGCGTACACGGAATACGTGTCACATCAATATTCTTACTATTTTCAAACTAAGCTAAACATTTGTGCTATGAACATAGGACTATCTAACCCCCGACCACTAAACCATTGGGCTAGTATCATTACCACTAGACCACATACACGTCAATTAGAAGGAACATTGCTTGTAATATGTGTAGTACACTGACGGTGGGAGTACGCAACCACTGACCGTGGCTTTAGTCTTGTCTTTAGATTGTGGTATTTTGGCTTTGAAGACGAGCTGTAGCTTTCCAAAAGCTGTGCCCGATCCGGCTGGACATGCATCATCTTTTCCCCCTATTGATTCTGCCTCCCTAGTTGTATTATTTGACCTAAGTACGTCTACCCCCACGTGCAAATATATGCTTATTGGTTTGTTCATGCGTCATAATGTTGGTATTATCAAAATGTATTTTTTCGACTATTTATACATACGTAAAAAGACAGTGACATCAAGCAACCCACTAAAATTATGTTGATTCACACTCTTGTACGTATTTCCAATCTTCATGTATGATATAAGAAAGGAGGAAAAACTACATAGATTCAAAATAAAACTAAGCAAATATCTGCAAGATAAATTGTAGTAAAAAAGGAACATTTTGATCTTGTTTATATTAGAGCATATATAAATATACACTATATTAAGGATACATAAATAAATATGTTAATACTGACTAGAGATTCCAATCCGAATATTCAACATTCAAATATATTTGGCTTTTTTTAATTATTCGATACTCGGTACAGCTATTTAAATAGTATTCATACTAATTTCTAAGGATGGAATATTAAACAATTCTCAGGATTCTGTTTCGGACGTGGAAGAGATACCTGTTGCTCGTTCGAAGAGTTCATCGACGTCCGAATTAAGAAGCGCCATTTTATATCTCGCAGTGACTATAAATGTTTGTTCAAATAATCTAAAAAAAAGGTTTTAGATATTTGGGCATTTTCAATAAAAAGGTCAGAAACGTTAGAGCTACTATTTAAATGATCACTTTTAACAGTTAAGCCAACGTCAACCGCTACTGAGCGGGTATTTTCAACTGCAGCGACGATAAAAACAAAATTAAGTTATTTTTAAAATATGTATTTTTAAAACTACAAAAAATAAACAGTTTATGGTAAATTGTGTAGTTTTCTTATAAATTTTGATGTACTTATGTATAATACAATTTATTTGAAGTATTCAAAATTAATTTCATACTGTTGTCATACTTTAGAAACTATTCAAATATTTTTTGTTTTACTATTCGAATAGTTGATGATGTCGAACAGTTGGAATCTCTAATACTGACACGAAGGAAGAAATAAATATTGTTAAATTTAAACTGTCTCCATAATGAAAAATAAATAATTCAAATTACACAAATCACTTTACCTATCGAAAAAATACATCTAATAGCGCATCCAACTCAAAACCTGCATTTTCATATTTAATCACTTCAGCTTGTACAGGGAGGACATGTGAAACTTCAAAATAATGCAGTCTTGACCTTTCTAGAAGTCATCCAACTTATTTCCAAAAATGTACGCATTCATCATAAGTTATCCTGTTGATATTTTAACAAACTCACCCCACTCGGTAATCGATTGACGTGTGTCTATTTAAAACATGAGAAAAACAATCACAACATTCAGACGTCAGATGCCGTCAATCATCAGGAATCATCTACTGCAAGTTTACATTATCTTTTTATTTTTAATTCCAATTATCTGCATTAAATAATGTTACAATGTACTGTATATGTAAATAATTTTTTTTAAATTTATAATGTTTAGTCCAAAGCCCGCCAGAAACAAAAAAAAAGTTTGTAAGGTCTCCGGTAGGTGTCGCCACACAAACCAAAGATAAAACACAAGATGTGTCATGAAATAAAATACATCATATTCACTTTCCTTCAAATATCCCCAAACAATTTAGCAATTTTTGGCCACATTGTAAGTGTGCAGAAGCTCATTGCGACGGGAAATGTCCCAAGAAACAGGAGATCCCTTATGCGGTCAAGTGATCCACATTACACGGAGTAATCACCTTGCTGTTGACTGCGAAATTTAAAGAGAGAGTTGGACGAGAAAATAAGATCACAATTTAAAGGAATATGATGGGAAGATGAGATGACTAATGTTCGTTATCGTCTGAAAGAGAACTATCATGGCCAAGTTTGCCTTGTCAAAACAGAACAAAACTTGGATGAAAAGTTCCGTCTCGAGAAACATAAGTCTGATTAGTTGAAGCATGGACTCTAAAAAGGAAGGAAAAAACATGCTGCATATATCATTAGACTGCGAGACGGATAAATGTATTTTTATACTATTCAGGAACACTGTACTTAGTTACAGACTGAATCTGAGAAATGACCGGAGTTTCGCTACACGACCGGGACCGGGACAAGCAGTTTACGCTGTAGAAGTAAACCGTGATACTTATATACAACATTTTGTGATCTATTTAAAATAAATTTTATTCTTCAAATATTAAAAGAAAAAGAAAAATATCATTTTATTACTGAAAATCGTACTAGGTTTTAATTTATATTTTCATGCTCAAAAATCAACACACCATTCGCAAACACGACTATACGCACACTGGAAAAAAATATTTAAGAGCTTACCCGAAAACATAAGGAAGATTAATAATCAATGTTATCAAAAAATACTTTAAAGATAAATATGTACTCCGAAACGTATAATATTTTTATATCATTATTGCTATTAATTTATTATAAGCTAGTTATTGTAAACAATAATTATTAATATATACTCCTCATCTCTGCACAAGTATATCGATACCTTAATCTGCAAAGCAGCTAACTCCACCCATGGTCGAAAAACCGTTTTGGATGCCATTATTTTCCTCTTTTATTGTTCTATGGTACACTAAAAGCCAAAAATTCTGATCAATTTTAATAAATGTGAAATCACGTATTTTAAAATAATAAATAAGTACTGGGTGTTTAAAAACGTTACATTGATTCTTGTAAAAAACCTTCAATGTTTACCTGACACAAGTGTTGATGGCACCAGAAATAGTGGACGCCCACAGAAATCATAATCATTACATTATCATAAAATTACAATTTTGGTAAAGAAATTTGGAAAAACTCAAAATATTCCCCATAAGTACGAGATAAATCAAAATATCAATATAATTTCTCAGCCACCCTATTTCTGCATAAGAAATCTACCAAAGTGTGTTTTGGAATTTTCGTAATCTGTTTAATTACAAAATTAAACAGTTTTTTGTTGCTCCTGAACATTTTGGAAAAATGGAATTAGCTGCTTTGCAGATGAATGTATCGATATGCTATTTAGAAAAGTGTAGCATAAAAAAATATATATATTATTGTATCATTGTACTATAACAGATTAATAAATAAAAAAATAAAATAACCATCGACTAAGATAGAGATGATTGTAGGCATGTAAAAAATATTTCGCCATTTCTTAGAGCGATACGCGCTACATATCCAGATGACTATAAGTATCCATTACGCAACGTCATGTTGAGAAGTGAGTAAATAAAAGCAATACAATCACGTCATTCAAAAGTAATTTTAAAAAATTAGATAAACAAACAAGAAATGACACGATAAAATTAAACAAAACGCAATAATATAATACATAAATAAAGTAAATTGACGCGCAGCTTTAAATAGTAACGAAATGTGAAAATATCCGAGAGTCGGGCAAACGAGACAGTGGTGTCCGTATCTCGGGCGATATCGCGAGGGGTCAGATGCCATGGGGTCGGCCGGGTCAAGCGGAACACAAACCTGACCCCGACCCCTTACCCGAGATTACTCTGCGATTATCGTCAAACTCACTGCTGTCTGGACCAGTGGAAACATTTATTTTTTTGATAAATTCCAAATTAATATTAATAATAACAAACATCGTAAAATATTTTTTTGACACGACCAGTGATATAATTACGATTGTACGTGCACGCACGCAAGATTCGTGTCATATCGGGTATGGTAAAAAAATACAATTTATGAACGTTATAATTTAAAGTGGATAAATTGGCGGTAATGCGTATAAAGTGAATAAACTGACAGCCAAATGGATAAATTGGCGGCAGTCATGACGGATTGATGGCAAAAAGACTAAAGAATGCAACACATATCACGTTCCGTGAATATTAAACATAATTTTATTTAAATTTAAGATGTACACAAGGATACAAGTGCATGACTTTCCTGAATATTTAAGTATTAACCTTAAATATGTATTGTATTATTATATTAGGTATGTAATAATGTGTCCCTTTTCTAATAAAAATAATAATTAATTATACAGACGGACCTCGACTTTCGTACATTTTACTATTTCATACATTTTCTTTCTGAATTTAAAAAAAGCGTATACGATTAGTTCATGCTTCAAAGTTGTCATTCTGTAGATATACAATAATGATCCTTTAGGTTTGCACAAATAATTACACTGAGAACATTGAAATACTTTATCTCTAATGTGCGAAAGTACATGGCTTTCTAAGATTCCTTTCAGATTGTATGAATAATTATTACTGTGAACATGAAAATGAGGGGACACAGGTTTGATGGTTCTCATACAGAAGATTGATGTACAACAGATGCAAATATGAACGGTTGTTAAACAAGATATTCAAAATCAAGAGTGGCTGTGGTCTGTCCATTTTCTGTACAATCTTTTGAGCAATCTAAACTAAAATTTGCAATAATTTTATAATAACCAAAATTTTGCACAACATAAAAACTAACTAACTTACCATTACGCCGTTTCGCCAGGGGTGAGGCAGAGAGGATAGAGCGCCACACTCTTCTGTCCTGACACAATCTTCGCCTCATCCACATTTATACATCTTCTCATAAGACCATAAGGATCATCATCTAGTATCTGGTTTACCTGATTGTGCCAAGTTTTCCGAGGACATCCTCTATTTCTGGTGCCATCAACACTTGTGTCATATATATCTTTCTTACCATTCTCTCCCCATTCATCCATTCCATATGACCAAACCATCTAAGTGATCCTTTCGTAATCTTACTTACTATACTAAGATCAGCTTTACATTCTTTACTCGGTCATAAATATATCTGCCATATATACGCCCAAGTGTTATCATTTCCACTACATCAGTGTCGATACCATGACTGCATTGTAGACCGCTAGTCTTGCCGCGGTTGACAAGTTCCCGTTAGATATTATTCCATTCAAAGCGCCATTCACTTTATTCCCTGCAAAAACTGAGTTTTATTTTTATCATGACTAAATTGGACAATGAGAGAGAGAATGCACTTCTCGAATCAGCCATGACAAAAATAAAACTCATTTATTTAATTCTTAACACAATGCATACGTAAGCACCCCTATATATGATCTAATATAAACAAGATTAAATATTTTCTTTTACATATCTAGTCAGTTTCATTTTAAATCTATTCAATTTCTCCTCCTTTCTTATGTTTTCTGACATTTCATTAAAAAATTTCATCACACTATACATCATCGATTTGTGAGATTTAGCCTTCTTACTGAATGGCAGTCTCAGTCTATCCCCCCCCCCCCCCTCTCGTACGACACTCGTGCTCATGTTGATTTGCATCAATTTTTCGTGTAAATTCTGCTGATATTTTCTTACTGAGGATTTTCTAAATAAATACCATTATATTAAAATATATCTTCTGTTTAAGGGGTATCATATTCAGATCTTGCAGCATTGTACTGATCTGAGTATATCTATTTGAGTAGTTACGTGTACAGCACGTTTAGTTAATTTAAAAAATTAAAACAAATAATTTGATGTCAACTAATGACATCAAATTTTACATATTACTCTTTAGAACTTTGTGAATTACCATCCATTCTAAATATTGCTGAATTTCACCCTGAGGAAAATATAATCAATCCACTCCATTCCCTAGTTTTTTTACAATAAATATTGCTATGCAAATGTTCAAAACTATCATTTGCAAAACATGCAATAAAAAATCAGGACAAATATTTTAAGTTTTTTTCTCATAAAATTTGAATAGTCAGTCGGTTGTTAAATTGCTGTGCCGGCGGGCAATGGCGTCTGACATTCCAGCAATTGTTATTTTTAAATCGGACACTACAACATGTTTCGTCTGTTATCATCGGCTAATGTGAAAAAACTCCACAAGGGTCAAACATACGGGCGAGGCCCCCCGACCCGGTGCCGAGATTACAGACGGCTATCACTCGCAGCGTAGTGCGCCGGGCAGATAGCATGCGGGCATGTGAATCGCCTGGCCGATGAAAGGTCAGTGAAGAGGATGTGAAGATGATGCTCTTTATATTGGGCGCTGGAACACTCACCACGAAGACGAGAAGATTAATACGCTTGTTGTGTGATTTTTACATTTCATAAGAGGTTCACGGATGAGAGGAATCTTTGAAGAACCAACAGGAAAGAAATATTTATTAAAGAGAACACATTCTTATTATGAAGTTGTAATTATTGAAAACATAGATCAATGATATTTTAAATATTAATTAAATGTATTAATTAGAAAGATATATATATAAAATCAATTTTATCGAACCTACCGAGATTTGAACCTGGATCTCTTCCAATTTGGGGAACGTGCATTATCCGATTATGCTATATCAACACAGTGGATTGACGACAAATTTTCAAACCTATATCTTACACTTTTCAAATCAATACATCTATCGTTTCATTATTTGAAAGCCATCTACTTTGTTTTTACGGAATCTCAAATACCTTTGAGTAAACCGATAGGAGACACCAGAATTATCAATTAATTGATCCAACTTATATATTATTAAGGAGAACACATTCTTATTGTGAAGTTGTAATTATTCAGAACACAGCTCTAATCGGATAATGCACATTCCCCGGATGGGAAGAGATCCAGGTTCGAATCCTGATAGCAACAGCAATATTATTTGATAAAATTGATTTTATATGTATATCTTTCTAGATAATACATTTAATTTGTATTTAAGAAATATTTCATTGGAATTGAAATTACAGCGCTATTTTTGTAAAAAATTTCACCTCGAGGGCACATTACACATCTTCAGTCCTATACTAGTATTTTTAATTCAAAATTGTTTAATTTAATTTAATTTGTATTAAAATATTGTATATATACTATGTTCTGAAAAAACTACAACTTCACAATAATAATGTGTTCCTCCTTAATAATATTATCGTTCAAATTAATCAAAAATATGTATTTTCCATAAGTAGAGAGTTTTATATTATTTTTAAAAATGCCTGTATTATCTTAATTATTACAAATAATGGGCAGTCTATCAGGAGTTTTAGCCATGTTATTGTTATAAAAAATATCTAACCTAACGTGTATAACTAAAAAAATGCAGTCATAAAATATTCCCTTTATACTGTGTAGGTAAAAAAAATATGCCTATTTGCAATACAACCAAAAATGAACCCACGTGCAAAAATGTGGAATTTCAGGTGATTATTAAATAGTTTACTACTGTTGAGTTTGCGCCGCGTGCAAACATACCAGACATACCATTTGTGAACAGAATGATAACACCAACTGATCACATCAACTAAGAATACTGATGTACGTCTACGAGATTGGCAAATGCAAATATCTGACGGGTTGCATCACCCGCCAAAACTATTCCGAGCGCCTTAACGGCTGATAAAAGTGGATATTGTTTGTATAATAATTATAAAGTGACAACACGCAATAATGTGGTGGATGGATAGGCAAATGGTTATCTGCAGCAGACTTTAGGAAGTAAAGTGAATGAATAATAAGAAAGGTGATAAGAGAAAAGCAACTGCAATTTGTATAGTATAATGCCGGAATGGAACAATGGAACAAATGGCGACGGAATAATACACAATTTAAATTTTGAAGTCTTGAAGCATCCTCCATATTCGCCAGACTTCGCTCCTTCTGATTTTATCTCTTTGGATCGATGGAACATTCACTTAGGGACAAAAAAATTTAAAATCTGAAGGAAGTCAAAAACCATTTAAATTCATGTTTGAATTTGAAACCACCAAATTTTTACAAAACGGGAACCGAAAAATTGCCTCAAAGATGGCAAACAGTTCTAGATAAGGATGGGGATTATATTTTATAATGTGTAAAATAATATGAAAAAAAAATTTTCAATAAAACCAATGATGTTTAAAAAAAAAAAAAAGGATTTCTTTCCGGTACCCCTAATATATATATAAAAGAGACAGTTTTCTAAGACTAAAACAGGACTGGAGGAAGAATAAGTTTGTCCTAGTGGGTGATGACTAGTTTGTGTGGTTCTCGACGGACGAATGCCTCAAACCTGCGACAAATCCAAAAGATTCTTCCAATTCTTCGACCATATATCAATGTGGACAGCCAAGAAAAGGAGATAATCCTTTGGGTTGCGTTGCATCTGGCTGGAGACCCTGGAGTCAATTGCGAGAGCGACCCAAGACCGAGACTTGCGGAGGTCCATTACTAGACGAGGCTCATCTAATTTATGTGAATGCTGATACATGAAAGAGGAAAGAAAGCGTTGTTGATAGGTTACTTAGCTCACTTTTCCACGTAGAGTAAAGAAATGAATGTGAGTACCCTGACACATTTAAAAATTTGTTTTAACGTTATTAATAATATTAATTCTAAAATAAAATAAAATGTTTATACATTATGCTGTCTAAATAGAATTGAGAATGAGAAATAATGATTGGGCAGGGCAGAAACGTGTGGCATCTCCATCACCCACCCCCGTGTGACAGGCAGAGTATCATAAAAGGCACAAGTGTCTCACCAGTGAACCCTTTCCCGTCCACCCTCTTCAGCCAGTAGATCCGCTGCGCGTGGGGATGCCCTTCCCTCTCGTAGCAGTCCCACTGCTGTTTGAGCAGCGCGCGGCAGAGGCGGCACACCAACCGAGCCGGGCCCGCACCGCCCCGGTACCCGGCCGGGGGCGTGTGCCCCTCCAGGAAGGGATAGTGCGGCTCGCCGGGGTTCGCCTGTTCCGGCCGTCCCACCACGGTCCACTGCTCAGTGTGCCCGCGGGCCCCGCACACAAAGCAGACGTTGGCCCGGCCGGACTCGGACTGCCGTACTGTGTCTTGTTGCTTGTATTCGCGTCTCTGGTCTAGCGCTTCGGCTTGTTGCTTAGAGTAGTCCCTCCTAGGATCCACTCCTTCTACCCCCTGTTTGGAGTAATCCCTCCTAGGGTCCGTGATGTCTGACTGCTGTTTGCTATAATCCCGCCGAGGATCTACAACTTCTTGCTGCTTGGAGTAATCTCTTCTTGGGTCCATAGCCTCTCCTTGCTGCTTATTAATATGAGTATAATCTCTCCTCGGATCTACAACCTCACCGGGCTTCACGGCGTATTCCCTCCTCTGATCCGATAACACCTCACCCTGCTTTACATAACTCCTTTGATCTAATACTTCAGCCGGTTTTACACTGTAATCTCTTCTCTGATCTATATGATCCTGCTGCTTCATATTACCATAATCAACCTGATGCTGCTTGACCCCCTGTTGTTGTTTAGAGTACTCTAGTCTCCTCTGATCGGTCACATCGGGTTTTGTCCCCATGTACTCTGCCTTTCTGGGATCAGCGGCTTCTTGCTTGGCTCTCAAATAATCTCTCCTTTGGTCCGCAGCTTCAGCGTGTTGCTTCGCCCCTATGTAGTCTCTCCGCTGATCCCCGCCGAGTTCCAGCTGTGGCTTAATTCCTAAATATTGGGCTCTCCGCGGATCGACCAGCTCGCTTTGGTGTTTAACTCCTAAGTAGTCAACCCGCCTGGGGTCTGTGACTTCTCCGTCAGCCTTCATCATGGCGTACCCTAGCCTAGTGTCCCCGTCACTGGACTGTTTCACTCCCGAATAATCCCTTCTGGGATCCACTATGTCACCAGGTTGTTTAACACTTAAATACTCAGTTCTACTAAGGTCAACTTCTTGTTCTAGTTTCCCCCCACCGTACTCACTTTTCTCCCTCCTCTGATCACTTTCCTTAATACTATAATGATCCACAGACTTAATAACGTATGATTCACCTCTTCTAGCATCAACCTCGTGGTGCTGAACTTTGGAATAGTCTTGGTATCTTCTAAGATCATTATCCGGTGGTTTGATAACTCCACTATAGGAGTCCCCCTTCACGTTGTTGATGTACTGAATGTCTCTAATTTCTTCGTTCTGCTGTCCTTTGGCATTAGTAACAAAAGCGGCCGCCTCTCTGTGTTCCTGGTTCTTGGCGCTGTTCCCGTAGCCTAGATCTGCGGGGGGTTTGGCATTGTTGTAGTACCCCTCCAGGCCCTTGGAGCCGGGCTCTCCGGGACCGTGCTTGGGCTTGCTGTTAACGAAGGTCCCTTCGCGGGGGTCCAGCAGCTTGGCGGTGTCGGGCGGCGGGGGCTCTGGGTGGTGGAAGGGCTGGTCGGGGCGCGCGCCCGCCAGCTCGCTCTTGATGTACGCCTTGGCCTTCTCCATCGCGCGGGGAGGCCGGGCGCTCCGGAGCCCGCCTGACACGGCGCGCTGGAAAGGGACAAAAAACTACTTAAGAGTCGAAACTTATTGCGATTCTTAGAAGTCTAACTTAACTTAAGTACGGGTAATTTATGCCCCGGCAGGGGCTGTTCAGCTAGTCCATATCTCACAAGTTTTTAGGAGCCGATCACACCACACCATCACACATTTCATTTAATCACACTGTGAGGACATTCACTTCTTTATATATTGACTGATCGGAGTAGGCTCTTCTGTCAAGATCCAACATCAGGGATTCAATCCTAAATCACAGCGTCCATTAGAAAATCCTATTTTGATGGCAAAATAGAAAAAAAAATTTAATAGTTTATTGTAATATTTTTTAGAACACATTCTTATTGTGAAGTTGTAATTATTCAGAACATAGGTCTGTGATATTTTAAATATGAATTAAAAAAGGTAACATATAAGGTCGAAAAATTGTCGCTAAAAATAGTGCCGCTGTAGCTTAGTTGGATAAAGCACCTCCCCCGGTTAGGGAAGAGATCCAGGTTCGAATCTCGGTAGCGCAACAACAATATTTTATTTTATATGTATATCTTTATAATTAATATATTTAATTCATATTTATTGTAATATTAATAATATATTTTTAGAAAATTTATTGCTTAATTTTTAAATTTACGAAATCATTTTAATTTATACCCTGTTGAAGAAATATGTATAGTAACAAAAGATAAAAATATACTTATAAATGTTACAAAAAAAATTGACATAAAAATCTGAAAAATTATAATAAGATTACATATGCTTAAGTATCATCATCATCCTTGGCTCTACAACCCGGTACAGGTCCTGGCCTTCTCGAGATTACACCTCCAAGGGTCTCTGCACCGGGCTGTTTCCGCTAATTGCCGACGCCAACAATGGTAAGTCTTTTGACACGCTTATTGGTCTAATGGTTAAGACACTCGCTTAGTGATCCAGTGGTCGGGAGTTTGAGTCTCACTTCAGACAACCATCGATTAGTACAAGCTCAGTTATAAAATTCTAAGAATATTGATGTGACCACACATTCCATATACGCATCTGTATACACATTTTAAAATAAAATAAAGTTGAATACTCTGAGAAAATGAAATGGCAATGGACAAGTCGCATCGCTCGGAGGACGGACAATCGTTGAATGAATGCAATCATTCATTGGTACGGAGGAATCAAGGGGCTGCCCTAAAACCCGCCGGACTGACAAAATTATCAATAATGGTGGTAGCGAATGATAATTGGGAGACACCAAGGCCTTCCATCCAGCGGTGCATAGAAAACTTCTGACAATGATTACTGAACATAACTCACACAATCTATATGGACTGGCCTCCCTAATTTATGAATTTTATGACTTTCAGTTTATCACGCAAGTCGAAAAATTTATATAATTTAAACATAAATATACTATTTCTAAAGGTTATATATATTGAAACTTAATCAATATCTCGATAATGTCAAATATGAATAAAATTATCCAAAGTAATAATAATATACATATTACATATAACTTATAATCTGACCTAATAATGTTGACTATCCATCTAGCCAAACCGGATATTCTCTCAGAAACTGGATCCTGCAGCATCTCTGTCCATACAACAGTCGTGACGATTGTCATAAAGGTTGGTGCGCAATACGTAATGAAAATTTCATTTAAAATAAAACGCGTGTCTCAAACGCACGTCACGTGACAGGTGGGGAACGCCAAACGTTTGAAAAAAAATGTTTATAATAAATATTTCAAATCACCAAACTGCTGAAATTTGAGCTCTAATAAATTCAATATTAGTATTAAATTAAATCATTTCGTACACAAAAAAAAAAATTCAACAGTCCATAATATATTAGAGGTGCCTAATCTCAACCGACGATCATATCAGAGATATAAGCATTTTAAAAAGGTGTAGTTATGCAATTAATTCGGTTAATGGAAATATTTTGTTGATTCCTAATTATATAATAATTTTTTTAATGAAAACACTTTTATTGTGGGGTGCAATTTCAGAACATAGTTTTGCGGTATTTTTAATACAAATTAAATTAATCAAATAGATTAATTTAATTTATATTGAATACAAAAATAAAAGATCGCCAAACTTTGAACAATCATACTATTTTGTAGTCAATTTCAAATACCATCAACTTAATCCAGTCATATATATTAGTGCGGTGTCAATTCCCCGACGATACTACTAATTCTACGTAAATAATAGTCTACTAGATTTATTTAGACTACTAACATTAGTTATTTTTTTATTATGTCAACACTGCGGCAGGTGTTACAAGGTTAGGTTTGACGAGCTTGTATTCCTTTTATTATTTTGACCTATTTTTTTTCTCTTTAATTTTCAACTATTCTTTTAATGTTTTAGAATATTTATTTTATTACAGTGGAAACCCGATTTTACACACCCGGAATTCACATTTTCCCTGCATTTGCTTGTTATTTCTGCAGTCCCATGTTGTTTTAGCACATTACAAACTCTATTTTACGTTTATCTTTCCCGCAATTTACGTCTAAAATTTATTGAAGTTCGCTCTTCGCCGTACAGCTATGAGTGTGTTGGTCATTTGCTTGACGTATATACGCATTTTTTATTCAAATACCTACATTATTTGTACGTTTCTAAATATTGTTTTTTTTTTTAAATTTTCCATCACATTTTAATTGTGTTTTATATTTGAAGAATAATACTACAAAAATATACAGTTGGTAGGCACTTAAATTTAATAATTCGGGGTAGGAAGGGTTGTAGCGTATCACGATTATGTATATTTTTCGTAACAAATAATGGAACGATTAAATGTATTAATATCAAAAAGGTAACATATAGGTTCGAAAATTTGTCACTAAAAATATTGTCACTGTAGCATAGTTGGATAATGCACCTTCCCCGGTTAGGAAAGAGATCCAGGTTCGAATCCCGGTGGCGCAACAATATTTTTCGATAAAATTGATTTTATATGTATATCTTTCTAATTAATATATTTAATTCATATTTTAATAAAATAATAAAATTATAATATTAATAAACGTGAAAACTAGTTACGTTTATTTTAAATTTAAACACTTCTGCTTAATAAATTATTTCCCAATGATGGGAAACCTTCCGAAAAATGCATCAATCTCCAGGTAGGTGGCTCGTGAATCCAAAAGGGCAAAGTGTATTAAAATAAAAGGCATCATCTTGCGACCCCCGCAAGCCTTCGGTCCGGTCCGGTCCGATCACGTGACGCGGCGAGGGCGTGATTCACCGCCGGTACGTCACGTGCCGTCCGCAGTCCGGTCCTGAATCTGAAACCGGATACCGAAGGTACCCTACATGGCAAACGGACACGACCTACTGGAAAAAAAATGGAGCCCATAGTATTTGATTTGATGTCAATTAATTAATTGCTTAATTCAAGTGAGACCCAAAAGAGACGCAATATGTGCGTAGTGATAAATTCGAACGTTGTTGTCGGGTGGCGGAACACGCGTCATTTGATAACTCTGATATTAGTGAACGCTGGCGTGTCGCCCAAAACGCTGTCGCGTCTCACCTTTGACACGCGTGTCATAGGTCCGCCACCACTGGCCTAATGCACAATATTTTAGGGGTAGATGCATAAGCAGTGGCGCAACTAGTGATGAGAAAAAATGCTATGTGTTTGCGATTAGTATTTGATGATATCGGTCATTGAAGACTGTGACTGTGATCACTTACAATATCGAAGAACACGTGCTGACCAAATACTTCTCTTTAAACTACTGCAAGGCCATATTGACTGTCCCAGCAAATTAGAATGAATATCTCTCCACATACCATCCAGATCAATCCCACAATCCGCACTCTTCCACATTCCTAAAAGTAGAACATCTTACATACAAAATTCATTAATTCACCGGTCATGCAAATACCATATTGAGAAATTTACAGAAATTGAAAGAACTATTTTTATGTACCGCCACAATCTCAATTTTGACCAATCATTCTACCTACAAACACATGTTGGAATAGTTGCAACCTCCCCAACCCCTTCTCCCACCTTTTTTATTTTTCTTTATCTTCTGCTATATTATGTACTTGAACATTTCTATGGATTTTCATAATTAGTATCATACGTTCAATATTTATTATGTTTGTTCTATTTCATTTACACTGTCGGAATCCCTTAATAAAATTCAAAAATTAAATGATCGATGCTCAGATTTCAAATTTAGATATTCGTCATTCGCGATCATCAATCCTTCAATCCTTCAATCATCAACATACACCGTCATTCCGAATGAGCGTGTAAGCTCCGCTCTAGAATACTACTGAGCATGTGCTTCGATAATGATTCATTATCACAGTTTCAAAATGTCGGTTGTTTGACAACGATAACAGAGAGTTATCGATACACATGTCCCCAACAGTATACAAGTTTGACAATGATTAATATTTATTTAATTAATCATGAATTAATTGATACAACTTATTTAAATTCAATGTGATTGAAATATTTCGACCTTTATTCGACTCGTGTGTGTGGAGGTCTGTCGCCTCCACAATCACCATCGCCGCAGACGACCCTAGGCGTAAAACAGAGCTCCTAATAGTCCTAAAAGCATGCCCGGTACCGTCAACATGCGGCCGCATACAAAGAACGGCCGGTTCCTGAGCGCCACTCATCTCGCTGCTGTCTTCCAGTTAACATATCCATATTTCTAAACTGTAACTATGCTCAATAAACTTGTGTCAACTGTAAGTAGTTTTCTCTTCTTCAACCTGCTCTGACCACACATACACAATACATCTCCAGCATCTCTCAACAAAATACATTTTCCCTAAATTGGTGTCCGTAATTTATATCATACATACAGTATAGGCGCATCAGATTTATCTTGAAAGCTGCACAAAAGTTGAGCACGGAGCGAGCTACGAGTAGGGTTACCAATGTTAACCCTTCCGCAGCCATACAGCAACATAGGTCTACCGCTCGATATTAGCCATTTTTTCTTTAAATACTCAGTATTAATAGTAAAAGTTTGATTTAAATTGAAATTGAAACAACTAGTAAATGCATTTTTTTTCACTTAAAATGATTCAAAATTTCACATTCCTCGCGGTAACACGAGTTGACATTATGGCTGCGTACGTGTATTTTCAATCATGATATGCCGAGGGTTTACAAAAGAGACGTTATCGTTGATGATGTAAAACGACAAATTTTCCAACCTGATTTCAAACCTACAATCCAATACATATTGCAGTATCAGTACTGTTCAGTACCGTTACTTCGATTGCCACCACTAGGTTTCCTGGTTTATAATAATGTACATGTGTGAATGTGAATATTGCCACCCTTTTTTCGGAAATCTAAAAAGACGTCAACCGACAGGCGTCATTCTTTTTACATCCCGTGCTTCGACCAGTCCGGCGGTCCAAACAAACCAGCAGTACGCCCCAGCTAAAAAGAACAACATCGGACCAGAAAGACGGCAAAACTAAAGGGTTAGTGCAGTTCATATATCATATGTGTGCTTATTGTTAATCGGAAACCTGGGAACCAGCTATCGAAGGCATTTACATAAACAAGTACAATATTTTTAAAAATTGATTGGTTGGGATTAATTACATGATTTAATTATTTGATGCAAATCAACATGTACACGAGCATCGTACAAGAGGAAGGGATAGACTGAGACTGCCATTCATGAAGAAGGTCAAATCTCAGAAATCGATGATGTATAGTGTGATGAAGATTTTTAATGAAATGCCAGAAAGGATGAGAAACTGAATAGATTTAAAGTGAAACTGACCAGATATGTAAAAGATGAGTATATTAGTAAAAAGAAAATACTTTAATCTTGTTTATATTAGAGCATATATAGGAGTGCTTATATATGCACTATGTTAAGAATTAAATAAAATAAATAATCTCTAGCCATTTTTAGAATTATTTTTATTAATCATATGTAATTATAAGTTTGAGATTTATCCTCACCAGCCTAGTATTTCGTATTATTATTATTATTATTATTATCGACTCAACCAGTGCATGGTATATCACTGTAAGAGTTGGTTAATTGTGTGTCTTATTTAACATTAAAATTATCTAACACCACACAGGGTACTAGGGTCCCGCGATCGGCGCGCTGACCCATTGATACCCGGTAATGATTCGCCGAAATCGCAAATCTCGCTGACAGTGGAGGTATTTATTTATTGACACCTCATCTCCGAGGCGTTGTCATCCGAAGCGTGCGTGCGTGCGTGCGTGGGTGACGTCGGCAATCAATGCGCAAACCGTGTGACGTAATATAACAGGCTGCATCGTCGGCCACTCTTTGAACGATGACGTAGAATGAAAGTGCGGAGAGAAAATGCCTCGCGTAACGGTAAACCAGGCCTAGTGGAAAAAATTATATCAAAACACTTTTTGCATTACATACGCATACGAGCGTTTCGAATAAAATAATCCGATAATCGTCTGGCTCTTTATTATTTGGACTGGATGCGAAAAGACATTGCACCCTGGACGTGCCATTTTTTCAAATAAATAAATCAACTGCGCTTTACGTATGTAATTTATTTACCATCGTACACCATGTGGTCGATAATAACTTGCTTCGATACCAACTATTCTATGTATATTCGAAGAAAAAAAAATTGTTTCATTATTAAAATGATATATATATATTGTTATTTTTAACTTTGTTTTATTAACCACTTATTAAGTAAAAATACATCTATTTTACCGGCAGATGTATTTAAACTCAATAATTGCATTTTATATTGGTAAAACGGATCGAGATTTTAATATAAGAGTAAAGGAGCGTTTGAGATGTTTAAACAATAGTAAGTTTTCAGAATTTTCTAATCAAATGATAGAAAATTATCATGGTTTCGATAAAAAAAAATTGGGATTGTCAATTATGCGTGCAAACAATGTTGGTCATAAATTAAATCATTTGGAATCGTTGGAGATAAATAAAGCGTGTAAAACTAATAAAAAATATATAAATTATAAACAACCGACTTAATTTAAATACAAGTTCCATCCAAAAAAAAAATATTCTAGTAATTTTACATCAAGTAACAATTTGAGTTAGGTACTAAATTTATTTTTTAAATAATTATTGTTTTTTTAAAAATTGATTCTGTTAAAGAAACATATGTTTTTCATTAGTTATCGATATCCTGAAGAATAAAATGATATTTTTTGAAACCGGTGGAAATATTTTTACTCAATAACATAGTTAAAAATAAAAATAATGAATAAACCACAAAGTTAATTTTGCCAATTTTATATAATATATATTAGGTAAAACGGAAAGAAATGACATTTTTTCTGGCGCGTCACTTTAAAATATTCCGTAACGAAAGAATGCTTGACCGCTTGAGTTATGGACACTGTCCTTTGTTGCGTTAAATGTATATTTTCAATCTCATGTGTGTACATCTTTCCGATTGTATTCAAGATAATTTGCTTATTTTTTTTGCCGTTAGTACGTTGGTTTATCCCGAAAACATCCATCGCATAATACACAAGTAACAGCGTAATCTAAATCTGTACCAACTGCACGCCACTGGTAACAACATATTTCGTGTGACGCAAAGATGCCAACATAGATGATGATGATGATGATGATGATGATGAAACAAATACAACGCTCCGCGACCGTTCCCAAGTAGCCGACGACAGCGAGACGGTCGCAAATGGGTCAACGCCTCGCGCGACAGCCATCAGCGCGGCCGCCCACGGGACGATCAAGAGACAATCGCGATACCGCTCCGGGAGACGGGAGACGGGAGGGGGGAGGGGGGGGGGGCCCGCCGCGAACCGGTTCCCGTCCCGCGCGAGGTCCCGGCGGTCACAGGGCGCGGGGGTCAAACGGCGGGATCGTTTTATCTCGTCACATTGCACGCACGGGATCGCCATTACCGTTTCTTTCATTTTGTACACGACGCTTACATTGCCCGGGAAAAATCGCATCCAACATGCTACATGTTTATGTTTATAATAACATTAAATAAATACGGCTTGCTACTAGGCCCCGCGGGCGGCAAATGAAGCCATCGCGCCGCCACGGTTTCCGCAGAATCTATATTTCAATGCGGAAATCCTGCAACATGTGATGTACAACATGTATTTATTTCCAGTAAGAAAAAATAAAATATTAAAATTGTACATGTCTCCTTTAGTACAGACTTCGGCCTAGTTAAGGAGACAGTGAACATCTCTTCATTATGAAGCTTGTTTGTTGTTTAATGTTTATAATGTGTAATATGTACGTATATTAAGATCATGAACAGAATAAATAAATAAATATTTTTATGTACCTACACCTAGAGCTACTAAAATTGAAATATTAGACATCAGTGACATCTATTGCACAATGGGGAAATATTGTAAATGAATATTAATATCCATAATAATATTATGTCTCCCCGTCTATTTTCTATGACTTTCTGGACGTCTAGAATGTCTACGATGTAATGTCATTTTGGATATATAATGCGTGATTGAACGGCCAGGTATGGACCACTATGAGATGCAGATGATCTCGGGTCATAAGTAAACTCTTCGACTTAGGACTTGTCCGTGAACCGCGGTGTGTTTGCGCTCAGGCGAGGCAGGCGCCGGAGCACATCTTCTGAGACTGAATTACGAATGGTGCACGTGAAATCACGATTGCGGGATTAGAATTAAGAAATGAAAAGAATCTCTGACTCTTTCGGGAATTTTTCAGGGTGTGGGTCTCTCGCTGGGGGTCGCTGGGAAGAGCAGTGGCTAAAGAGTCCATTCTACTGGCTTTCCCTCGCATCTCTTGCGACCCCGACAGGGTGAATTTCTGTCGGACTGTGACCGAGTTCTGCGACTGCAACACATAAATGTGACGTCTACCCTCCCCTTATGGGGGTGTATGATTTCTATAGCTTCTCTCCGACTGCCCTCTGAATTGAATGTGATAACGAGTCTCACGTCAAATTGTGCAGGTGTCACATCCACCCCTATGATGATAATGTTAATAAAATAAAAAAATATATGTAATTATGACGAGTCGAAACAAGGGTAAACAACCCTTAAAACGATTCGGGATAGGGTGTAAATAAATATATTATTTTTGCTAATCTATACTGACAGATTTCTTAACACAATACACTGACAAATACAATGGATACGAAAGGGAGTATTATAATGTATAATGCACGTCGAAAATTGAAGGCAAAAGAAAGGGGGTAACAAAATAAAATTCATACCCGTATATGTATTTTGTCATTTTATAAACTAGCTAAACAAGATGAAAATCGATAAAAATAATAATAATTATCGGTCAATTAAAGATACTTTCATTAAACGATTTTTCTGCCCACCCGGTCGGCCAATTTCGCGACGAGTCCGACGCCACGGGCACACCGCCCCGGAGCCACCCGGTGGCAGTTAACACCGCCCGCGGAAATAGATCGCTCTTCCGAAATTCAAATGCCGAATTTGCATAGACAGCCCGGCGCCACGGGGGTAGAGCGGGGGACGGGACGGGGGACGACGCAGAAACCGTCATTTTAAAAAAATAAAAAAAACGATTTAAAAATGGAACACGTCGATCGGATGATAATTTACGGGACGGTTCGAAAATCGAACGCCGCTCTCTGAATTTGAAACACGTCCGCCGGGCGCGCGTGCGCGTGCGCGCGCCGGGCGAGCGGCGCACGTGGCCGCCCCGCCGGGCATCGCTGTCCATAAAACGGGGGGGGGGGGGGGAATGAAAAATCGAAGGGATATCCGGTCGGGGGCTGAACGGTGCGAGGGATCGCGCAGACGATAGCGGCGGCGGATCCGGACCAGATGATTGTCAATTTAATTTTTAAATTATCCACGATGAAAGGATTGCGGAGACCTGATGGCCGATCATCTTCTTCTAATGATGGATAAATTCAACGACACAACACGTGAAACATTATGGTTTATATTATAATTCAAAGTGCTTGTGATCTAATAGTCGGGGATACGACCCTCGTTCCTGGACACCATCAAATTAGTCCTATTTTCATAGCACAAGCGTTTAGCTTAGTTTGAAAATAGTGAAAATATTAACGGTGCACAATGGAGTCCTGGTACCGACATCGATGTTTAAAAGTGAGGCCCGCGGCTGACAGAAGAGGAACGAAAGTGGACTGAAACGCGATGGAAATGAGATCGCTCAAGCGTATGTGTGGCAGATGAAAGAAAAGAATGTACAGCTGATGTCAGTACAGTGAGTAAGATTAAGAAAGAATCACTCGAATGGTTTGGTCATATGGAACGGATGAATGAGAGAACGGTAAGAAAGATACATGACACCAGAAATAGATTACCACCAATAGAAACCAGATGATTCTGTCAGAAGCCTCAACAATCGGCGAGCTCGTATGTGAAAATGTATGAATGTGGATGAGGCGAGAATTGTGCATCAGGACAAAGGAGTGTGGCGCTCTATCCTCTCTGCCTACGGCATGATGGTGAGTAAGCAAGTAGGAATACTAATGTGACACGCGTTCCGTACGCATCTCTAGTTTTATTACAATGTATAGTCATTAAATGTTTACACTGTTTTCATTTCTTATTATAAATTAGACAATTGAGAGGATTTATTGCCGCAGACACTTTTTTAAAAAAAAAAAATTTGTTATACATATATCTACCGAGACATTGTGGCACAAGATCATTATTCAATTCGGCACTGATTGCATTCATTTAAAAACATCATCATTAACCTAGAATCATGAAAAACTTTTGTATAAAACTCCAAAGTTCAAAAAAAAAAAAAACTCTTGCCTTGTTGTAATATAATATACGACATAGAAAATGATGTTAAATCCGAAATGTGCGTGCAATTTGGTGTGTTGACTCGCTAGTGGCAATTAAAATTATGCGGCGCCATCTGTTGATCTGCGGAACTTCCTGACTCTCAACCGCTTTACCGCCTGATTCTTCGTCTCTCTACCTCGAATAACCAATTATACGAATTACTTAACTGTTATCTATACTATCCAAATACAAAAACGTTAGCTACATACTGGGTCTAATAAATTTAATGTATTGACACAGCAACATACAAAAAAAAAATTGTTCAAGCTACACGTGTCTAATCTCAAATCATGTCATAGATTTTATTTTTTTTAAATCGTAGTTAAACAATTATTTCGATTAATTTAAATATTTTCTTGATTCCAAATTATATACTGTTAGATGATTTAGCGCCTGAAGCAAAGATGCACGGGTCAATTTCGCAGTACGTCGACTTGAAGCTTAACATGGTTGTGTAAAAATCTCATACTTATTGATTTTCCGTAACCGTGCAGAATTTTGTACATGCTCCTTGAACATTTTAGATTCGTAATTTATTCAGCCCTGCAACAACCAACAGTTTTGGGCATAAAATAAAATACAATATAAAACGATTTCACTCACAATTCAACACGATTGGCCGACGCTCCGTCTATCTATCGACATTTGTAAAAAAAAACAAAAAAACGATATACAGTGTTGTTGCAGAGGAGTCTCAAGTATTGTGGACTAGGTATGTGGTACTCCTTTTCATTTAGAAATAACAATTGCACTAGTGTGAGTAATATCGCACGTAATATGCAACATTGTGACAGTGTATTGATGCCGCTCAACGTTTCAATTGGTCATATAAACAGTTATATAAACACGGTATCAATAAAAAAAATTAAAAATATGATGTACTGAATGTTAGAATTTTGTAAAATAAGAAAGTTCATATTTATATCCGATATTTGTATTAGTCGAATGCATTTCTTGATTTTTCCATTATTATTAATATCTAACTACGAACTTATATGTTCAAATAAACCATTTTTTTCTCTGGACATAAATACGCTTAACCCTATTTACGTTAAACATAAAAAAAGATATGATTATACCCCGCAACAAAAAAAAAAAAAAACTGGTGTACTTGAAAATTTGAGTTCTGTATTTTATTTCCTATAAGTTTTCCGGCACCATGTATTTATTAAATATTTATAATAGTATAAAATGTGTTAAAAAAACATTTTATAGATAAAGAATATTCCTTTAAAATATATAATATTTGCTATTGTAAAGGAAAAATTATTATATTAATTAAGGAATTATCAAATTTGGTCCCTTTCGAAAATTTGATAAATATGGAGATTGAGGGGTGAAAATTGGTGAACGTTATATATATATATTGCTGTTAATGGAACGATTAAATGTATTAATATCAAAAAAGTAAAATATAGGTACGAAAATTGACGCTAAAAATAGTTGGATAATGCACCTTCCCCGGTTAGGAAAGAGATCCAGGTTCGAATCCCGGTGGCGCAACAACAATATTTTTCGATAAAATTGATTTTATATGTATATCTTTCTAATTAATATATTTAATTCATATTTAAAATATCACAGACCGTCTGTTCTGAATAATTACAACTTCACAATAAGAATGTGTTGTGAAGTGTGTAAGCCTGCCGAAGACAGGTCGTAAAGCCATGTAAATTACCCCCCATATTTTCCATATATCATTTCCATTAAAAATATAATAAAAATAAGCTCGCCTCTATGAGATATCTAATATTTATTTAATTAATATCTATTATAAAAATAAAAGTATTATATATTGTGTATGCGTAGGGCGATTACACATTTATTACAATGTAATCTCACAGCAAACGAGTTCAAATCGGTATACGGTGCGGTGTGCATTATCTGGATACGTCCTGATAACCTTGCAATAATGAAAATAAATTGCTATACAATTGAACTTGAGATTCGAATTTACCATATGTATTTCACTAGCGTTGAAACCTGCTAACAAGAGCTGAGAACATTCAAAGATGCAACTTAACATAGACTTAGGCGTGCACTTAACATAGACTCGGGTCATGCTGTTAATATCGATGCTACAAAATAACGATGGACTTGTAATTGCATTAGATATAGAAAAAAAATTTGTTAACCTATAACTTACATTCTAACACATTTTAAGCATAATACAATGGAAAAAAATGTTATAAACAAAAAATCATTCACATAATACACATCAAAGAATATTGTCAATTAGGTTATTAAATATTGGTAATGGAACAGAAAATATATCATTAATACCACAAGTTATTTATGTTCAACAGGTTTCGGAAAAATACATTTTCCTTCATCAGGATGGAAAAACTAACTAAAATAATTATGTGTCAAAATGTTTGCAAATTCTTTTTTTTTTTTTAAATAAATCTAGTCTAATCTATAATATTTTGGTTTTTAAATTTCGACCGGTTTTTCCAATATAGAAAGTAGTACAATCTTCACAGATAACTTCATAAACACGAAAATTATTAAATTTTATCTTTTCATACTATTTTTAGTAAAGATTAGATTAATAATGGATAAATATCGTAAATATTTATTTCAAACATGGTTAAAAAAAATTAAACAATAATATTTTGCATAACTGTGCAGAATTTGAAAATATTCCTTGAACATTTTCGACTCGTAATTTAGTCAGATATCCACCCGTAAAATATTGTGGACTTAATAAAATGCGATCCAGTGGTCGGAGAAGAATATAAATCGTTCCACGAGAAGCATACTGTTATTTGTATTACAAACATATAGTGTAGCGAAGAATTTATAAAAGAACTAAAAATAACTTAACTAGATAGAAAAATTAAATTCATCAAAATTTATAAACTTTGGAAGTGCACTGTAATCGAGCAAAGGAATCAATGATTGCTACCTAGCTCAGAACAGATATATTTATATACGCGGCTAGGCAGGTAGTGGCCGATGGGCTTGCAAACATTAATGTTTCAGCCGATGTTTTTTGGTGAAAAAAAAATGTTACAACTAGAAATTCAAATTCATTTCGATTCAATTCAAATTTCAACTAGGCATTGAATGAATGTTAAAAATATATTTGTTTACATGGTCGCGTACCGGCGACATGCGTCATATATTCATGTTTCGGTGACTACCGTGGCAATGATGAACAGAAATCAAATTAAATAGTGTTGGAACCAAATCTTGTCGCCGTGACGGGAGCAATATTGACATTGGACAGATTGACTGTTTATTTGGAAATGTCCAAATAGAACCACTGTACGGACGTGGAGGTCTACGACCTCGGTCTATTTCCGAGTTGTTTGCTCAACAATCGCATCCTCGAGATTAACGATACATTAAGAATAGGCCAGAATACATGAATTTTAAATTGTAAAATTTAGACACGTGATTATAAATGAAGTATTAATTATTTTGTAAATTGAGTCAAAACACTGTTTTATTCCACTACATTTTTCATTTTATTGAACGATAGAACGTTTTCGGGAACATGTTCCCATTATCAATAATATAATTCAACTAAAATTAAAAATACTTTCATATGGTGTGTTTGGAGTTATCGAAGGTGGGGGTGGGGGTGGAGATACAGTGGATAAGAGAGGGGGTGTAATGAACGGTATTTGAATATTTATTATGTTTCTTGTGTTGTTGTTGTTGTGACACATTCTTTCCGATTTAGCCAGTTTACTTACTAACCACTGTCCTAACGTATCTTCGTCAGGATGGTGATTTAAACAAAGTTAAATATAAATACAATTTTAAATTACAGGCGGCCCTCGACTTTCTCCGCTCCCTGTCTCTTTCACTCCGTCCTCAAAATGTGTGTAAACAAGTTCAGCGGGTGTCAAAGGATTTTAAAAAAACATTATGCGCCCACAAATAATGGACGATCATCTAAACCCTGAAGTATCTCCGGAAACTATCACAACTGAAACAGTTTCAATGGTGAATGAACTAAACATGGACATCAACAACGAAGATATTGATGTATTAATCGAATCTCATTCAGAGCCTTTGTCGAATGAATGAAATAGAAAATGAAGGCGAAGAAGAGGTTGACATCGTCAAGACTTTGACCATCAAAAATATGAATGAAGCCTTCGTGCATCTTGATACATTTTTTGGATATCATGGATGAATGTGATCCCAACACAGAGCGTATATTTCAAGTAGGTGGGGCAATCGATAGAGACACGGCATGTTATAGAACTTTCTATCAGGAAAAGAAAAAAAAAGGGTGGCATTCAACAATTCCTGACTCCTAATACGCATCATTATTTTATTATGTATATGTGTGTGATTGATAAATAAATACATAACTGAAAATACATCCCATTTTGGTGGGGTTTTTTTTTATATGACTCTAATTTCGCATTTTTCAACTTTCGCACACATTTCAGGAACCAATTAAGGGCAAAAGCCTGTATGTCTAACCACAGAGAGATCTCATAGAGACGAAACTATTTTTTATTAATTGAATAATATAGAAGTATGGGTAATTAACATCAATATTCATCAAATTTTTGAAAGTTGTATATATGTTACTATGTGGAAACACTTCGAATACCACTACACTATCGCCATCTATAGACTAAATTTGATAATTCATTTTCCTAAAACAGCATATATGTCACAATGAGAATCTAATTATTTATACATTATTCTTATATTCTTTATCTGTAAAATGTTTTTTAACATTACGCCTACTAGAATACGCCCTAAAAATCAATATTTTTAAATTTTTATATATTTTCTTATTTTATTTATTATATTAGCAATGACAACAATATTTGTTCAGTGTTTGGTGAAATTGTGAAAGACAAGTGGACGCTCTATCAAAGTTGACGACCAGGCAAACCAGCAGACCGTGGTGGATGCACGACCCTCGACCAGAAAGAACTTGCAGTTTTAGCTTAAAACGTAAATTATGTAATTAACTAATTAAACATTCAAATATATAAAGCAAAAACAAAAAAAAAAAAGGCAATTATCGGCCAACGGGTGGTAAATGTTCGCCAACGATCCGCGAGCGCTTCGCCATCTGTGTCGGGCGAAACGAGGCGAGAGACGAGACCGGCGGCGCCATCTCTGAGTGGGCGGCAGAGGCCCGTCAGCTGTTCGGCCGGCACCACAACAACCACCGTCAAAACGGAAACCGGCGCGTTCCGGTTCAGCGTCGCGGAATATCCGGCGGCGGGAATAATTCTAGTGCCCGCGGCGCGGCGAGGTGTGGAATTTTAGCTCTAATGAGTAATGACACACGACCCCCTCCCCCCAGCGCCCGGGTGCCGAACGGGTGACCTCTATCGGGACGCCGGAGAGTGAAAATGTTTTTAATTTGATTATGCGATGTAATTTATGACGATCGATTAAATGTCGGCTGACGCCCATACATAGCAAAAAATAGAGAATATATTATAATAATTTCAATTAAACCGTAATAGAGTAAGCGATGGTTATTACAATCGGCTCAATTTATCTCTTTTAAACTATGATTATTAGAATCAGGCTATTTCGATACATGTGTTAAAATAAACTCTTTCAAGTTGATTAACTTAGTGAGCCTGTGATTTCACCACTCGCACGCTGAATTAAAAATATCACTTTTACCGATAAGCTGAGTTTAAAAATCGACGTATGCGTTTTTTACGTTTGATTCCGTCAGCAAAAATTGACCACAATATACAGCTGATTCTAATAACCGCCGAACACAATAACTAGCACATAATGTATTTTTTTACGACTGTCACATTCTGTATATTTGCTATGTGTGCCTCTGGATACTGAAGCATTGGTTATGTTCCAGCTGTTGGATAGCATGGAAAGAATTGCAGAAAACAGACGGATTCAGAGTATGAAGAATAGAAAATAACAATGAGAGCTCTTTAATCAATAATGGATGAAATTTGTGTTTTTTCAACAGATCATTATTCCTTAGTTCCTTGTTTTTCACAGTCCTAGAAGAGAAGTGTCTTCCTTGACCCGGTCTTTTTAATAGAATAATTTTTTTGAGTGATTTATAATTGTGATATTGAAGTTTTATATGCTCCTCCCCATCCAATAATACAAAAGCGTAATATATTATTATTATAATAGGCTTATAAGTGATAAGACGACTTGTAAATATGTAAGTAGTTTTCCTTATTTTGTTTGTAAGATTAATAATATGTTCTTTCCGTTTGAGTTTGTTATCTATTATGATCCATAGGTACTTGATACAGTATTTTTCTTCAATTGATGAACATTGGTCACAAGAGTCTTCTTGAGTACAGGCTTTGGTGTGAATTTTAATATTAATGTCAGTGTTATCTCTCTGTTGAATACCAAATCGTAGAAAGTATGTTTTATCAGTATTAATTGATAGTAGGTTTTCATCCGTTCATTTTATTATGGTATTAACATCCTCATTTGCAGATATATTAACGTCAGTCCAAGTTTTTTCATTAATTATTAGTACTGAAAGGTCTACATAAGATATTATTTCACCATGTAATTTAAGTTTAAATATATCATTAGAGTATAAAATGAATATCAATGGTCCAAGTACCGTACCTTGTGATGTGCCAGATGTGCTATTGTGTCCATTTATTTTTACTTTTTATTTTCGGTATGTTAAATAACTTGCGTGCAGTGCATACGAGCAAAAGAGCTGTGCATAACTAAAAATTCTGGGAAACAAATATTAATTAAAAAATTGGATTAACATTAACGAAAACGTTATTTTGAAATTAGTGGCATCTGTGTACCAGTAGAGACTTTAATTCCTTAGATCTAAAAACTCTAATCATGTTCAGTTATAGAAAGTGTGCCTGTTTAAAAGAAGAAAAAGCAGTCATAGAAAGTGTTCTTAAAAACGTCCGTAAATTTTTTATATGGGTAAGGAAGTATCATTTTACGTTAAAACTTAAACATTAAAAATACTATTAAAAGTACACGGACGTTGGATTTATTTTGTCCAAAGACGTTAGTTAAACGAAAGTACATATATTATATATGATTGGTAACAGCATAACCTAAATCTATACCTACTGCACGCCACTGCTAATTTAGCAATGTTAGAACATAGCATCGGAGGCCATTTTTTTACGTTTATTTTGTAGTTTCTTGTGTGTTATGCTATCAAAAGCTTTTCTTGGTATTTAAATATACCCAATTGCATTTGTCGCTGGCATCTATATGTTTGATTTATCATTTATTGAAACTTATTTTTGTATGCATATTGTGTATTAATTTTTCCATAAATCCAAAGTGATTTTCATATAGGATGTTATTGCTACGTATAGTTACATGAAAGCGGTGTTTTTTTTTTACAATTATTCTAAGTAACCATTCGGTTCAACACTATGAATATTTTAATATCACGTGTAATTGTTGAAAAGGGTGGCTATATAATTTTACTATCTAAGAAGACATTAACATGGTCTACATTTTATTTTCCATATGTGATATGGAATTCTACAAATCTTACTCGGAAACAATAAAGACTTATTAGGAGAGACACATGCTTTTTGTGAACTTGTAATTATTCAGAACAGACGGTCAGTGATGTACAATAAATATTCAATTCTATCGAAAAATATTGTTGTTGCGCCACGATAATGCACCTTCCCAGTTTGAAAGAGATCCAGGTTCGAATCCCGGTGGCGCAACATCTTTTAATTAATATATTAATTTATTTTAATAAATACCTTTGTGATAGTGAGTCCTTGTGTATTGACGCACACATAGCAAATATACAGATTATGCATTTATGGTGTTCGGCGGTTATTAGATCAGCTGTATATTGTGCTCAATTTTTGTTGACGGAATAAAAGTAAAAAACGCTATGCGCCGCTTTTTACACTCAGCTTTATCTGTAAAGTGTATTTTTAATTCAGTGTGTGAGTGAAATCACAGTGCTAATACGTTAATCACTTGAAAGATATAAAAAAATTCTATTTATCAAAAAAATTTTAGTAGTACCCATGATTCGAACTGGACTCGTTTCCTATCGGGGAAACGCGTTATTACAGTTCCGCCATATCAAGTTAAGTAGATTTTGACCAATTTTAGAACTTATATCTTATTTAGCTCTTTCTATGATACATTTTATTCATTTTTTTAACGCTGTATATATTTCAAATTTGTGAGGAATCACAATAGGTCACCGGGCGAACACCTTGCCGCTAGCCTTAACATGGTAAGACGTTCCTCGCTAATGCACCATTAATTGTTACGTAACACATTAAATCATTTATTATAAATGACAGAAAAAAACCCCCGCACCGTCCGAGAATTGGAAACATTTCGTATTAAATGTCGTGCAGCCGATAGGAAATCCCAAATGATCCGTATATAATTTACCGTTATTGATTATCAAGTAATATATTGTATAAAGCGATACAATTTATACGTATGCACGTTAAAACTCTCCCACTGTTCAGAAATTCATTTAATTTTTTTATTTTGTAAATAGTGAAAAAAAAATTTTTTCTTCATTTTTAAAATGGATTAATTCCATAACGGAATTGTTTCCGGTTTTGAGTACTGTACGTGCAAAACACAATAGCGCGCAGCGCCCGAGGGCAACAATATTCATAATCAACAGAGCCAAATTTCCCCTGTGTTGTGATCAAATAATAATAAAATGTATACTTAATTAATTTTACAAATTAAATTTTCCGCCGTCCTCCTACCTAGGCCGCCGAGATAAGAATTCTCGAAATTGGCGAGACTTAACATTTATTTGATATATATTGCGTAATTAAAAAATACAAAGCTCACGGCTATTATTACATCCAAGTATGGCGTGCGACGTCACGGCCAAATTTTATAAATAAATTAATTTGATATTTATTTTGTCATGAGAATCATTTAAAATATAATTCTTAACATATATGATAGGAATATATGTCTCCGACACGGTATTGTCACGAAATACACACTGCTATCGAGCCAACCGTAATACCGATGCCACCAGTCGCATCAGCGACATCATCATCCCTTATTATGGATCCCGCAATGGGATCCAAAACGTCGGCCAGAGAAGTCATGGTCCTGAAGGATGGTGTGGATGATCTGTCTCCACCTATGTCCGTGCCCCACCATCATGACACGCGGTAGAAAATCTCAGAAAACTAAACTAAATATTCTAAATTGCCGTGTAAACCTAAGAACGTTTTATAACATATAGATCGGTATTCAAAGTAAAAACGTCAAACTATTTTACGACACTGTTTATATTATCGATATTGGAGACTCGCATAGAGAAATAATGGCAACAATGGCGATCTCGACAAAGTAACGACATTTTAAACAGACCGTGTGCGTGACACGTGATACAATTACACTTAGATTTCTGTTAATTTTCCTTGTATGCTGTACTATGTAAATAGACAATTGTAATAATAATTACGCTAATGAAATTATACTATAATGTTTAAATATACTAATAACTGAAGGGCGCAAAAAAGTAGTAGTAGTTTGCTTTGCGAGTGGAACCGACAAGGGAGTTGCACAACTCTCAAAACAGGCCCCGGGAAAGGGTGAGTCTTTTCCGCTGTTTTTTTATAATAAAAATAATAAAAAAATATATATATATAAGACCGCGTACGAAAATAGTTGATAGAATGGAAAATCATCGAACGCATATAAAATGTATTATTAAAAGCATTTTAAGGTATAATCAACATATATAATTCCTCAATCATCAAGTATTGAACACACAGCAACGAACAGCTGTGTCGGGTCACATGGTTATAAATACCCCGGAGGTGTGCCCTATTTAACCCTTTGCCCTCTGGGTCTCTGCTACCAGATCGGGCAGCTATAATAGTTAGCCCGACCGAAGGTCGCTCCTTTACCGACCGACCATAATAAATGTCTAACTACGAAAACTATTAAATTTTATATGGACGTAATATTTATTAAGAGTCAATACTTTCACTCTTTTCAATTGTTGCTTTTGACTAGCGTTATTTTTGAAACAAGCTTTTAACGCAAAAAATATATCATCAAATTCTGAATTATTTAATCAATACCTTCTCCATCTCGTCTATCTTCACGCACGTGAAACAATTGAATCATTACTTCTGTTTTATATTTAAATAAATAAAATATACAGCGTAACAGACCTAGTCCACAATATTTTATGTATATATTTGAGTATGTACTCCAAAGGCATTGTTATTAAGACAAATAAAAGATATCTCATAGGGCGAAGCTATTTATATTATATTATATGGAAAGCCTGAGTATTACCGGGCTTACGTCCTGTCTTCGGCTGGCTTAAGTGATCACTTTACACAATGTAACGTTCACCAATCAACCTCTATATCTATCTAAATTTTGGAATTTGTTTATATGTTACCATGTAGAAACACTTCCGAGTATTTAACTACATAACATAAATTTGTACATACTGCACACGCAGCCGCTATTAACCATGTGTAATACAATTTCGCATTTAAACTGAATCTGTGTAATAAATTTATCAAGGTTAGTCAATTGCTGACGGAAGACATCTAATTGTAGCAATAGAGCATTATTATCAAAGAAATAAATAATATATACAGTGGAACCCCGATGTAAGTTTTTGAAGGGACCAACAAAAAAAAAATGTAAATTGAGGGTATTAAAAAAAAAATCCAATAATATTTTTTGCTGCACCTTTCTTTTGTTGTTTTTAAATAGTTCTTTCAATATTACAAATAAAACTGAAGGTTTCTGGTGGTACATTTTGCTAATACTAGTCACATATGCTTTGAGACCTTCAATATACCTCATGGCATCGTCCTCTGTAGAGGAACTGAATTTATGGATGAGCAGACACTTTTTCTGTCAAGTTTTCCTTTATGCGACCGTCCACTATTTCATCAATTTCCATGTTATTACATTTTAGAGTCAACGTCTATGTAAATCTGCAAGGGGTTATTCATAAATTCTTTTTCAGTCATGAATGCTGTCTAGACTATCTTCTGCGCCGATTCCAGCTTCCAGCTTGTAAAAAAACAACATAATAACGAAACGTACAAATTACGTAGGTATTGGTACGAAAAATGCGTACATATGACGAGCAAACGACCAACACACTCTTGGCTATGTGGCGAATAGCGAATTTTAGACGTAAATTGCGGGAAAGGCACAACGTAAAATAGGGTTTTTAATGTACTCTAAAATGACGCGGGACTGCAGAAATAATAAGACGCAAATGAGGGGGGGGGGGAAACGTGAATTGCGGACATGTAAAATCGGGATATATATGTTTGAGAAGACGGATATACAGAACGCATGTTTAGACGACTATTGTTTGACCGAAAGGTCACACGTTAAACACACGTTAGACGCACGCGTCAAAGCGCGTGCGGCCGGCGGAGCTGCCGACAACTCGGCCGCGCACAGCGGGACGCCGAGATGTTTAAACAGATGCGCGAGACAAGAAAACCAGTCCCGTTTCATTCTCAAATGACATGTAAACTAAACAATATACCTTGCGCCGCAAATTTGCATAAATAATACTTATTATTAATAATAATTATTATTAGTATTGTCACCGTGGCACCCGACAGTACCGGTCTCCGGCGAGCGAGCGAGAGAAACATATCGCCGCCACTCGTTTCACGAGGCAAAAAGCAGCCACAATTTAAAAAATTAAAAATTTGAAAGCAGTAAATTCTACATTCACTTCTTCAATATTAGCAATAAGACAAAACACTTTGTTTAAACCACTATTTATTGATAAATCAAACACGTTTCATTCAGGAAACAATGTATACTAAAAATAAAAATACAAGCATAGACAAAAACTAAATAATAGAGAATAAGTGGTACGAACTAATATGAAAACTAATTTAAAAAGTGAGTATTTGGTTATTTATAATATTTAACTTTCTATTAACGCTTTATCTTTAAATTTCAAAATTTATCTAAACTAACACTAGTATTTGTTTGTATGTATAATTTCTAAACCTTTGTTAATGTCAAAAGAATGGTTTGTTTCCAAAAGGTGATTGGCGAATTCAAAATAGCTGTTGCTATTTAGGCATCTAAAGTGCTCCTAATTCTAATATCAAAATTTCTGCAAGATGCAATCATTGCAAATTAAATTTGTAGACCCCCGTTTTTTTTTAAATATCCTTATCCTTGTTAATATATAAAAAGTCGGTTGTATAGAATTTGGAATATTTTTTATACTTGAATTTAAAGTATGATTATTTAAAAACACTACTCTTCCCACGATCAATTGTTGAATATACGATCTGAAATTTAAATATTTAAATTTATTTTCATAGTAATACCTAATTAGTCACCTACCGCTTGTAGTTTTGTTTTTATCTATGCTTATATTTTTAATTTTAGTATCCATTGTTTCCTGAAGAAGATAGCATAGGTATCGAAATATCAATAAATAGTGATTTTTATCTTATTATTTATATAATTACAGTCCGGCAAAAATCCATTTAAGTTCATAGTTCAAGGTCAAATAACTATCATTCAAGTCAAAATGATCATTGGTCAGATTACAATAATTTTATTTGTATGGGAACTTTTAAATAGCTGTACTGTAAAATTTCGTTTTCGCGACTTAACTTTAAGTTAATGCCGTGAGCGCGTAATCACGCCAAACCTTGTATGTACTTGCACGTACTTTTGGACCTTGCAAACTTGCAGGGATTAAAGTCATTTTTCCATCTGTCGATGACAGAGGTTCTAGCTTTCGATAGATAAGCCAAGATCCTTAAAGTTAGCAGTCAAAAGGTTGACTATGTTTATTTTCGAAAATAAAGTCTCGCGCAAAATATACGACCCAACACGTGATACGGGAGAAAAAACGGATTTAATGCCTTTGAAATGTGGTGCTGGAGACACATTTTGCGCATACCGTGGACGTGTTTCAGGACCTTAACATCAACCATTTGGAATCCTTCAATTTTGGGTACCACGCAAGAAGGGACGATGGCTTGTTGTGGTGGGCCACGTCGAAGGGGGCAACAGGCACTTCTTGGAGTTCATGGAGCTCACGACCCTCAGTCATGAAGGACCATAGTGGATACAGTTCAAACATGAATTCGATGTTACGGTGACTACATTACTGTACACGTTTAATAACCTTGTTATCCAAATTAAATAAGTATTAATTAAATTACAAAAAAAATCTGCGAACACGTTATACGATTTGATAGTCTAGCATTAGGTACAGTGAAACACCGATTTTACATGCCTAGAATTCACGTTCCCCCCCCCCCCCCATTTGCGTCTTATTTCTGCAGTCCCGCTTCATTTGAGAGTACATTAAAAAACCCTATTTTACGTTGTGTCTTTCCCGCAATTTACGTCTAAAATTCGCTATTCGCCACAGAGCCAAGAGTGTGTCGGTCGTTTGCTCGTCATATGTACGCATTTTTCGTTCTAGACAGCATTGATGACTGAGAAATAATTGATGAATAACCCTTGCAGATTTACTTAGACGTTGACCTCCGACGTAATAACATCGGACGTAGTGGAAATTGATTAAATGGTGGACAGTCGTATAAACGAAAACATGACAGAAGAACCTTTCTACGAAGAAGAATTATCTACTCATCCAATAAACATGATTTTTTTTTGAATACCCACAATTTACATTTTTCATCTGTTTACATTTTTTTTTGTTGGTCCCCTTCAAAAACTTAAAATCGGGACTCCACTGTATAATCCACCTTCGTGACCGACTCGGAGAAACTGTCGTTAAACATTTGGCACCTGGCCATTCATTAATTCTGCTCGGTCCTTTTCAAAATATGTATAAACAACATTAACTAATTTCTCCGATACGTTAAGCGAGAGGGAAAAATGAAATTGTTCGTAATATAATTGACTGCAATGTGTGTGGCCATGCTTCGTCGACACGCTACCCGCCAGTGATGAGGTGGAAGTGGACCGACGACGGCCAACCGGCGACACGTCAAACACATTGCCTATTAGCCAAAAACAATTGGAATACTTCAATGCAATTTTCGTCAAAATACCGTGGGCGCGATGAAATTAAAATACCCAAGATTAATTTTCTGTTTCAAAATGATTAATTTTCTGGTCAAACCAATTCTCCTCTGCCGACGTTTCACATCGCGTTGCAGTGACCATCATCGGAGTGGCAGCACACTCAACAATGTGAATGTATCGATGCATCGAAGTGTTGGCCGTCCTCGAGCTGATGGAGCTTCGACAACAGATGGATAAGAAGGGCTTGAATACAGTATCTACAATCGTACCTACATAAAAAAAATATATCACATCTAATATGAACATATACAAAGTACAAATCTAGACAGGAGTAGTCTAATAAATGAAATTTCAAAAATAAATGTAATAAAAAAATCATTCCTTCCTCCCTTCCCAGCGAACTGTACACATAGAACACAGCGCGAGAATACTGATTGTACTTAAATTTAATCAATTAATTAATATACGGAAAAAATCTATCTATCGAATAAATATTTAGTTGCTACCGAGATTCGAACCTGGATTTTTTTTTTTATATCTTCCTAATTAATTTATTTAATTTGCACTAAAATACCGCAGAACCACAGACTACTAAATAATATATAGAAATAAACTAACGGCAATTCCTTGTTTCAATATTTGGCATCACTTATGCAATCAAATAGCTCAGCTACTTTTTTTAAATATATGACTCGATTGGAACGAAAATTTAAACGCTGATAATATAACTACGCATTAATGTAAAAAAATACCTCTTGTTTACAAACATTAAATTCTCGAAGAGTAAATACTTTTACTGTTACATAAATGTGTCAGAAATTATCGGATTTTTGGTTTTCATAAAAAATGTGTGTAGAATGCCCCTCGTTCCGCATCTAATGTTCGAAAACCCCTCTCCTATATATACAGTTTATTTTATTAGGAGAACATAGATCTGTGTTCTGAATAATTACAACTTCACAATAAGAATGTGTTCTCCTAATAATAAAGTTGTATCAATGTGTCCAAACTTTAATAAAAATGAATTGATAATTCTGGCGTCTGCTATCAGATTACTCAAAGGTATTTGAGATTGTGTAAAAATAAGCTAGATGGCTCTTTCAAATAATGGAACGATTAAATGTATTAATATCAAAAAAGTAACATATAGGTTCGAAAATTTGTCGCTAAAAATATTGTCGCTGTAGCATAGTTGGATAATGCACCTTCCCCGGTTGGGAAAGAGCTCCAGGTTCGAATCCCGATGGCGCAACAACAATATTTTTCGATAAAATTGATTTTATATGTATATCTTTCCAATTAATATATTTAATTCATATTTAGTTTATTTTATGTCTATTAATTTAATGGCCTATGCGCTGAACTATGTTCTGAAAATGCATCTTCACTTCCTCGATTGACTAATTTTATTCAATCGTTTATTTTTTTAATGTACATACACCAACGGGATGGTTCACGGTGCCTGGTGCGAACTACGAAGCTTACCCGCCGGTGACCAAGTGAATAAATACGTCTGTCCCTCGGGGCGATGAAAACCCACACGAGATGGCAGGTTGTGATGAAGAGACGCGCCATCAGCACTGCCGAGGAGTGTTTCAAAATGATACTGGCGTAAGCGACATCAAATAAACTTATTTTTCACGTCATAGAAAAAAAAAAGAATACATACTATATAATATAATGGATCAAAACTCTTTCAATAAAATGACTTAATTAAAAAACTAACAAACTTTGTATAAATAAATCGCTTTGATTAATTCAACGTAGACCGGTTTCGATGCCTTGGACATCTGCGTATTCCGGAACGTGGATAAGGCTGTTATATTCTCCGACTCGCAAGCTAATATGAAAGTTTGGCTAGACAATGAGATAATCTGTACCATCAGAAGATGTCTATTTAATTTGGACAGCAACAATAAACAGGTGTCATTCGTTTGGATTCCCGCACATAAGGGAATTCATGGAAATGAATGTGCTGATAAACTGGCCAAGGAGGCCACTCTTTCCGGAGTTTTCCCTCATCAATTCCATATACCGATGTATGACAGACTTAATATGGTAAAAAAAACGTACGAATTCTATGGACGGATCCAAATAACCATAATCTGCTTAAAATAATTCAAAGATCTATTCCAATATTATATATCAATATTAAATATCTGTAAAATGAGAATTGGGCATTGCCAGGTAGCCTCACATTTATTCAGATTGAACTTAATAGATTCCCCAATGTGTGAGTGTGGTGCCGAGGAGGAGACCCTTGACCATATCTTTTTTTCCTGTTCATTGCGGATCACAGATTTTTTTACAGTAATCTCGTCACTGGTAATTTTCAACTCCCGGTTAACTTTTTCTTCTTCATCTTCTTTCCCTTAACTCGCCACATTTAATCTATATAATAGCAAATATTTTTTGAACGACAATATAATATTTCCTATTCTATAATATTATTGTACTTCTTTTTTATAAAATAAAGTTTTAACTTGATTAATGGCACAAATCACTATCGAAGGGTGAATTGCTTATTTAAATGAAGAAGTATCTTCATCAGGATGGACGCGCACTAACTAATCCATAAAATAAAATGTGCAAAGAAATCAGTTGTCGGGCGAGGGTGTGACCTCTGTTGCAATGGGAGCGGGGGAGGAGATGACTACATTGAAATGGAAAAATAATCAAATATTGGGTTGGTTAAATTTAATTGTTTATTAGCCGTGATGTTAGATTGAATTTTTATTTACAAGCGGTTAGAAAATTCAGAAAAATTATTAAAAAATAAATATGCATTAACACTAATACCATCTGTCTACATTTGTTTTCTCATTCATCAACGTCTCGGATCACGTGCCCTTTGTACAATATTTACATTAGATATTATTATCAACTGCATACATCTTATTTGTTTGCTTACACGATATTATTCATTAGTACGTGCGCATTTCATCGAATCCCTGCATGCCTCACTAGATCAGAGCCCGTGTCGAGGTGGGCTATTTGCTCTTGTGTCGATTACTTACAGTAAACTAATACAATAACCCAATAATATATAAATAGACGACATTAAAACAAGACATATTGAACTGTAATACAAATTATCGTCACAGTGAAATGGTCGACTTATATATATATTTTTTTAGCAATATTTCAATATGTCCAAGAACACACAATTACTGGATTTTCACCTATAAAGGCAATGTTATTAAACACAATAGATATGTCATATCTAATGGAAAATATATAGAAATATTGGTGATTACAGGATTGATGGAGGTTGATTGGGTGTAATGGTGAACGTTACATTGTGTAAAGTGATCACTTAAACCAGCCGAAGACAGGTCGCGAACCCATACTTCTATATTTTTCCATTAATAAAAGATAGCTTCGTCTCTATGAGATATCTATTATTTGTTTCATATATTTTTAATGAAAACACTGTTTTGTTGTGAAGTTGCAATTTCAAAACAAAAAAAAAGTTAATTTTAGTTTTATTCATAATATATATTTTTTAAACATCACCACTATTCAATTCACCAATAGAAGCTCCGACCACTCTCGACCCACCTCTGTTGCTACTTTACGGGCATTTGGAAATGTTTAATAAAACTCTTAAAGGGACAAATAATATTACTCACTTCGTATGTTACATTTCTCTTCATTCTTTATGTTATTCATATGAAAATTAATTAAATATAAAAAAACTACTTGACACAGATCATTCTAGGGAGACAGGCATAATGTATTCTTGTGTATATAGATAGATAAATAAATAAGACCAACCAACCGGTTTCGCTTAGCTCAGGCTTCGTCGGGACGTATTTAAAACTAACAATATTTTTTGTATTTATTGTTAGTTTTCAATACGTCCTGGCGAAGCTTGAGCTAAGCGAAACCGGTTGACGTGTAATAAATAAATACAAAGTGATTGTATTTTATTTAATCAAATAAATATGAACTTGAACTCTGTTCGATCAGCTGAGGTCCGCGAGGATAAATTGCTTCCTACAACGCTATCAGGCACACAAGCGACGTATAACAGTCTGCGAACTATTTATGTGTAAACACTCAACGATGACAAATTGAGAGAAACTAGAGCAGACGAAGGGGGGGAAAATTGCCAAGATGATGGTGCGACCAAATAGTGGCGTGTTGGCGTTGCGTGTGGCAAAATCTATCTGATAGTGTAGAATTGACCAATTAGTTGATAATACAAAACTGATTGTATCACAGCATTAAAAGTAACTACTCGGAGGTGGTGATGATGAGAAAAAATACTGCTCTTGACTCACTGGCGCGATTGTGATTGATATTCGATAATATCAGCGATTGAAAACTGCGACTGCGATCACAGTTTCATTGCTAATATACGCAAGCCCCCTCTGCTGCTCATGTGTGCTTATTGTTAATAGGAAACCTGGGAACCAGCTATCGAAGGCATTTACTTAAACGAGTACAATATATTTTTTAATTGATTGGTTGGGATTAATTACATGATTTAATTAATTGAAGCAAATCAACATGAGCACGAGCATCGTACAAGTGGAAGGGATAGACTGAGACTGCCATTCAGGAAGAAGGCCAAATCTCAGAAATCGATATGTTTTTATTAGTGTTTATGTATGCACGATGTTAAGAATTAAATAAGCAGAAAACAACCAGAGATGAAATTAGTGAACGTGGCATACTATCCTCTCTCCACCTATAACTGTAAGTAACAAAGACTTGATCTTACCTTAGAAGACGGGAAATGAAGCGAGGATAATGGCCACACGCGACCAACGCGTAAAAGAAACTGCGCAAGAACAAAAAAAAAAAAAAAAACGAAAAGCAAAATGGACAATGAACTAACGATTTCCGGCGCGGTTTGTATTTTTGCATTTATTTTTGCAAAACTCCCGTTTCGAGTAAAGACACGCGGACGAACGGGGTCACCGGCAGACTTGGCGGAGCGGACTCGCCACGGCGAGACCTCGATACTGCCGAGAGGAAGGCCGCGGTGTCTACTCGGAAAGGGCGAATTCAATGCGACCAGCAAATGGGGCGCTCCTCTCTCAGGCCTCTGGACGAATAACACCGCCCAATGATTCGTCCCTTTCTAATACCGAAGAAGATTTCAAATCTTATCAATCAAATATTTTTATTTATCAATACTAAAAACGTTAATTCATACGTTGTCTTATACGGATAAATTGATGACTCGGTTGTAACGAGCCGATCTAAACAAATAATGATCGACCATGTTGCCCACTGCACGTAAACGACACAAAAACGAAGTAGAGTATGGCCACTGTAAGAATGCGGCTGGGATCAGACACAACAAAATAATCAGACTCGCTTGGAAGCCACCAAGCGATTGATAATTTAAATGAATGGCGTCATATTGGACTAGGCGATACCCCCTTTCTCAAATGCGCTTCTGCGCACATAATTTCAGCCGCATACTTACACTGGCCATAATCTACAAGTGGTTGATAATTTTACATATCTGGATTGTATTTTGAGCACGTTAAATAATACAATGGATTAAATGAAAATCCACCTTCTGGTTGGTAATAGAAACTTTTATCCCTGTAAGCAACTACTGGATTCAAAAATACTGTAATAAAACAATAATGGTTGCAAAACGTGGTGTTTTTGAATTAAAAAAACAGTTTTTGAACGCATAATACTAAGAAAATTAATGAATCTACACCAGAAAATGACTTACAGAATAAAAATAAACGGAAAATCTATTTGAGCAAGAAACAATCTTAAGATTCTGTAGGTCCCATGACTGCGATAAGCTGGACAAATTGAAAGAATACCAGATTCAGGACACCAAATATCATGATTAAATGGATAGCACAAATGGAAGAGGATTGTAGCTAGAGAAGAATGGCCATGGATAGGAGTCGGTGGAGAACAATTGTGGATGAGACTAAAAACCCCACATCGTAGAAGAAAAAAAAAGACTAAAAATCATTAATATTAACAGAGTTAAATCCTATTCGGGCATAGCGTAAGCCGACAGTTTATTTTTGAACAAGAACTACAAAGTCTAGTGAGTAGAATGTACGATGTATGCAAGGAGAGCGACCTCATGATGAATGTTAACAAGTCGAAAGTGATGGTATTCGAGAAGGAGGAAAGCAAAACACCGTGATAAAAACTTGCAAGGTAATGAATGTTTGGAACAAGTAGATGAGTTTTTTGTATTTGGGAAATATGTTTGATAGAAACGGAAAGGCTGAGAATGATATCGAAAGGAGGGTGACTGCAGGGAATTAAGTAAAAGGGAATTTGTCAACAAAATCTGAATTATGTTAATCAAGCGAACCGTCCACACCAAGATTTATGATTACATTTGCGAGAATGCATAGAAGAATCAATAATAATCGTTTAAATCAATCATTATATTACTTTAGGAGAACACATTCTTATTGTGAAGTTGTAATTATTCAGAACAGATGCTCTCTGATTTTTTAAATACTAATTAAATGTATTAATTAGAAATATATACACATATAAAATCATATTGAACGAAAAATATTATCGTTGCACTATCGAGATTCGAACCTGGATCTCTTACCAAACCGGGGAAGGTGCATTGTCCAACTACACTACAGCGACAGTACTTTTGACGACCAATTTTCGAACCCATATGTTACACATTTTCAAATTAATACATCTATCGTTTCATTATTTGAAAGGTCTCAATAGAATCTATATTTCAATGATAGAGCTTTCACCAAAACAAACCACACGTTAATAAAATGTCGATGTAATTAGAATTATTCCATCTTTGTAAGCTAACTGTCAAAACGAACAAAAATGACATAAGAATCGTGGCTAGACTATTTCTATGGTAAGATTTCTCCCTTACTATAGACAGAAGAAAATATGACAGATGTCAATACACGATTTCAAATTGAATATATAAAAGAGAAAACATTAAAGTAATCTTAATCTAGAGATATTAAAAACACGTTCGTTTTACAGACCTGACCGTTTAATCATGCACTATACAGCCATAATGATACTACCCAAGCCGGCATCCAGAAAGTCGCAGATGTAGTTGAGCAAGCGTAATATTATTTATTATCAACTAGAAAAACATACAGAAAACAATTTATTTATCGATAAAATATTTAGTTGCTACCGATGGAATAATTTATAATAATAATTTATCGAAAACATATTCGATTGCGATAGGAAGAGGTCCATCTAGGGTTTCTGGACTCGATCCGGACCCGGTCGGGTAATGACCCTAAAACCCTGATCCGAAACCCGCCGGGTTCGGGTTTAAGCGAATTTTGCTGCAAAACATCGGTAAACAACTGAACGAGCGAATGCATTCGAATATGATCAATTTGTTTAAGGCGCGCTTATAGACCCAAATTTCAGAAGTCAATTCTACGGAGTGTATAAAAGATTCAATATTTATCGACGATAAGGAAAAGGTTATTAACGATGGATGAAGAATTGGATCTCATTTTAAAAGATGCCGAAACGCTGGAGAAACGGGAAACGGTCAATTTTAAATGTTTAAGGGAAGAATTAGCCCTGTTTAAAGACAATAGAGAGCGTACCTTCAATCTTGAGAGGCTCTACGGCGCGCTTTGCACAGTGGGTCCAACTTGGACGGACAATGGGCGAACATCCTCGGTGTCGACTAATTTTTGCACGAAAATAGTATTAGTAATTCCTAAAATATGATTGAATAACAGATTCTAAAACAAAATAACCTACAAGTGCTGTAAAATTATATGCAATAAACATAATAAAATCGTTTATTTTTTATTCTTACGTTTACACTATAATGATTTTGGACCCGAACCCGCCGGGTATTCCAAATATTGGACCCGGACAAAACGCCGGGTTTTCAGAAACCCTATATCCATCCCGGTACCAAGTAAATAAAAAAATTTCTATATATTTTTCTGGTTGATCAAGTTAGGTTTTGTATTGTTTTAAGACCGCATCCCATTTTTAGTACTTGATAAATTATATTTTCAATAAATTTTATGGGAAAAAAAAACCAACAATGGCCGGCCGCGCTCTGCCGATTGTTTTTCCGCTAATATAATTATAAACACCGATAGAGATTTTTTTAAATATTTTACTTACGGCCGGGCCACTGTTGGCAATGCACCGTGACCGGCGAGATCAATTATCCAACGGCCGTTGAAACTTTACCATTCGCGACATGTTGTTGCATTGTAACCGTAACAGAGGTCGTTAAAATAAACCCGCATAAATCACCAATATCAAATTATTCAATTCAAGACGGATAATTACATACTCAATTTCAATAAATTGCAGAAAGCGGTATTAATCACAAATGATAAGTGCACTATTTTTGTATTTATGATTAGTTTCAAATGCGTCCCGATGAAGCTTAAGATAAGCGAAACCGGCTGACGTATAATAAATTTCGTCGTTTCACACAAAGTGATTGTTATATTTCATTGAATATAATATGTCAAATCACAAAACCATCTAAATATTTATTGAAAACCCTCGAGAAAAACGATTCAGATTCAGTGAGAATTACATTGAAACGATTTAGTAATTGCGCCCTAGGGACATAATTCTATATTTTACGCGATGCGGTATACGGCTAATAACGCATTAATTGTAATATATGTACGTATATTTAAACATTAGTGCGCATCTTTGACAGGCGACGACAGAAAAACACAAGAGGAATTAATCAAAAGTATATATAATTATTGACATATTTACTATTTGTGTCGGGATCCTTATTTACTTACATTATCTTCATTTGGGGCCTTTCGAGGATACTGAACATCCACGAGCGCTACAGCCGCCGTCCCGAGTCGTCTGTACCCAAGATATCACTTCGGGGCAGTCACTGGATGACAACTTTACTTACTTATTTATTTTATATCATCGTGATATTGTTACGTACAAGGAAAATCTTTTCAAGGAAACACTGCACTTCCTACAGTAGGTCAAAAGTGTAATTCCTAGATAATGTCAGGTATCAATGGAAAGGTTTTAGACTCGAGGCGTGCAATGTGGAGCTGGAACTAAGTAGTACATATTGACATAATGTATATATATATATATATATAAAATAGACTTTTGAACCTTGATTAAAGGATCATGACTATATTTTAAACACTAAATATGTAAATGTGAATTAAATATATTAATTAGAAAGATATACATATAAAATCAATTTTATCGAAATATAGTAGGTGTAGGTATTGTAGGTGCATTATCCAAAAAGGTAACATATAGGTTCGAAAATTTGTCGCTGCAGCATAGTTGGATAATGCACCTACCCCGGTCAGGAAAGAGATCCAGATTCGAATCCCGGTGGCGCAACAACAATACATTTCGATCAAATTGATTTTATATGTACATCTTTCTAATGAATATATTTAATTAATATTTAAAATATCACAGACCGTCTGTTCTGAATAATTACAACTTCACAATAAGAATGTGTTCTCCTAATACTAAATATGTACATCATTGAAATGAATCAGAAATTAATTGAGGTTAATGTATAATTTTCTTATTTCATTAAACATTTTATCACGACATTTTACTAATTTCGACAACATTCCACACATTCCGCGGAACCTTCGAGATCCTTCCAAAAACTTGAGAGCATTTCAGATTACCAAGAAAATATACGACAGATTGTAGCTGCAAGATTGCAAGACTTAAAAATGTGAAATCATTAGGTTATTACACAATGTACGACGTGTGACTATTTAATTCCCGGAATGGTCGCGTGGTCGCCCGTGACGCAATTGTATCAAAATCATGCTAGTGTTTGTATTTGAACTAATACGTGCGTAAATTTCAATCTGTTAAAAGCCAGATTAACTATTTGGTAAGGTAACATGTTTGGCATTAAAATGGGGCTATCGAAATTTAAAGGAGTAGCAGTGCACGACCTAATCATCATCGCGTAATTTCTGGCTATTTGCAAAATTAAAAGATTTTTCTAATGTATTAAGGAGAACACATTCTTATTGTGAAGTTGTAATTATTCAGAACACAGCTCTGTGGTGTTTTAAATACTAATTTAATGTATTAATTATAAATATATACATATAAAATCAATTTTGTCGAAAAATATTGTTTTTACAACTTCACAATAAGAATGTGTTCTCCTTAATAATATATAAGTTGTATCAATGTGTCCAAAATTTAATAAAAATGAATTGATAATTCTGGCGTCTCTGCAGTCGGTTTACTCGAAGGTATTTGAGATTCTGTAAAAACAATGTAGACGGCTTTCAAATAATGGAACGACAGATGTATTAATTTGAAAAAGTGCAACATATAGGTTCGAAAATTTGTCACGAAAAATACCGACGCTATAACACAATTGGTAGTGTTGTACTTCCCCGGATTAGAAATAGAGATCCATGTTCGAATCCCGTTAGCGCAAAAACAATATTTTTCGACAAAATTGATTTTATATGTATATATTTATAATTAATACATTAAATTAATATTTTCTAAAGCAGGTTAAAAAAAAATTTTAATGCATTGCGCGAATTAAATTGTCACACCTCGTATACTGGCAAATATGAAAGACGTATAGATAGGGTCCATTTTCTTACTATATCTCACTACGGCACTGCGAACGGTAGAAACAAACACTTATATCTCGTATCGACCGTATTCTTTAATTCCAATATTTAGAATTGCAGATAGCAAGTAATATTGAGGATCAACAACTTGTGGTGAACCGAATAAAATAAAATTATTATCAAACACGACACAGCTAATAATGAAAGTCTTTATACGTGGGCAGACGAAAAAAAAAAAAATCGCTTGGGGATAGATCTGGTGAGTAAGGAGGATGGTTAAGCAGTTCAAACCGTAATTCGTAGATTTTCTGCCTTCAGCCTGTCAAGTAACGATGCATAGTACGCTCCTGTAACGGTTTCTCCTTTTTCAAGATAATCGATTAAGACAACTCCATGGCTATCCCAGAAAACAGTCGCCATCACTTTCCCAGCCGAAGGAACAGCCTTTGACTTTTTTGAAGCCAATTCTCCCTTTGCAGTCCACTGTTTTGACCAAGTTTCATCTACAGTAATTAATCGACGCCAAAACTCTGATTTATTTAGACAACAGAGCGTTGGAAATGTTCATTCGAACACATTTTTGGTTCGGAGTGAGCAAACGCGGCACCCAACGTGCGGCCAGCTTTCTCATGCCTATATCTTGATTCAATATGTGAAAAACACGTTCTTTAGACACGTCCATAGCCTCTGCTATCTCTCTAACCTTAACTCGACGGTCGTCCAGCTGTATTTGGTGAACTTGAACGATGTTATCGTCAGTGGTTGCAGTTTTTGGCCGTCCCGAACGTTCATCGTCACCCAAGCTGGTACATGATGGCGTCCAACTAGTCTTTAATTTGTGTAGGCGTATTGCCTTTCAAAAGCAAATACTGAATGACAGCTCGATACTCGATTTTTTCCATTTTTCCAAAAACACTAAAACGATTGTCAAACAACAACTGCGCATCAAAAATGGCCGAAATTTTGGTGAGTACTTATCAAAGCACGTGCAAACATCTTCATGTTGAGAACGGACATTTTTCAGACAGCCCTCGTATAGCTGGAACGAAATCGGAAAAAAAAATACAAAGTATCGTATCTTTGTTATATACCTGAATTGTAATATCAATTAAAGATGGGGTCTTTCTGTTGAAATCAAATGCCGCATCGAGCAAGCTCGTGTAACCTTTATCTGCAGTCATGATCTCAAGCTTGGATTACGAATGGTCAGATGCTGTGTGTTCTCGGTATTATTTTATGAAACTGAGGCATGGACACTTATCAAAGTGATGATACGGAGAGCATTTGAGATGTGGATCTACAGTAGAATGCTCAAAATAAGCTGGATGGATAGAGTTGCGAATGAAAATGTTATAGTTCGGATAAATAAAGAAAAATAAGTTGCTACTTAAAACAATAAAAATTCGAAAACTTGAATATCTCAGACATGTTATGGGACATCCGGAGAAGTACGAGAACTTGCTCATCATAACTACTAAAGTGGCGGCCCTGGAAGGAGAACATCAGAACCGTTCAATAACCAAAAGCTCATATATCGGTTCTTCAGCGCACGAGCGTCCAAGCAACGACGCACGGCCGCCAACCAAAACATCCCTCGTTACACCAATGACCCCATATAAAAATCTTTATTGTATAAAATAATACAATGCACGTTACAAATTAAGATGTTATGGTCAACCCTAGATTAGTATCGTTAAAAAATACGATGTGGTCGCTTATCGATACGTAAAATTTACGTGTCTGGTAAATAAATACATTTAGTATCTAATTAGCCAAAATCCCACAAAAATAGTAAAATGTAACAAAAAAACTATTAATCAAGCCTCTGGGCTATATTCACAACCAAAGTCTCTCGCAACGGGTAAATTTCCAAATGCACTCAAATTGGCTACAATTTGCCCAATATTCAAGGGGGGTGGTGGTGACCCACACAACTCAGGACAGTATAGACCGATATCGCTTCTAAGTATTTTTTTCTAAAATCTTAGAAAAGATAGTAAAAGTACGACTTATACATAAAATTATTTCAAAAAACCAATACGGTTTTAAAACTAACAGCTCAACAGAAGATGCAATATGTCAACTAACAGAATTCTTAGTGACACAACTAGATAAGAAAAAACGCTGTACAGGTATCTTTCTGGACCTAGCCAAAGCTTTCGATACTGTGTCTCGTGCACTTCTGCTGCACAAATTATCGATTTTGGGAATTAGGGAAACGGCGTTGGCACGGTTCGAAGATTACTTGATGCAGGCAGTCAAATCAGGCGAATAAATGCACACAAAATATCTTACGGAGTACCTCAAGGAAGTGTTTTGGGTCCTATACTATTTTTAATATATATGTTAATGAAATGCGTAACTCCAACATGGAGAATGGCAAAATAATTTCTTTTGCTGATGACACGGCACTACTTTCTCAAGATGAAACCTGGGAAAATGTAGTAGAAAAGCCTCAAAATGGGTTAAATGGCTTGACAAAAATCTACTAACGCTTAATGCTCTGTGTAGCAGGCAGGGTTACCCAAATATAATATAACACACTATACTAAGTATCAAATAAATAAATTATTATTATTATTATAGTTTAGGAACATGTTTAAAAACCAATTATTACATGGTTAGTACAATCTGAGCAAATTTTCATTAGGTGCATTTCACACTATTTTCGCAGACCTTGCGGATTGCACTTGTGATCCCGGGGCCGGAGGAGTATCTCGCTCACCGATAACTTTCAAAATGGATAATGGCAACGCGATACGAGGCGTTGGCAAGTGGGCGGAGCAAAAGTTTTTGTTTGAACAACGCGTAAAATTTACGTATGCACGACACTAATCTAGGGTTAATAATGACGAGCTTTTCCTGGCCACAGTAATCAAAGTGATATGATGGCCAACGTCTGTTGAACGGATACGGCACGAAGAGTGAGACGACATTCCAGGTTTAACACAACACCGTCGGGCAGCGACCAGTTTTCTATTTCGGCGGTCACACATCCGAATATATTAATGTTAATGAAGCATCTCTCGGTTGACATCCTAATTGGCGGACCGTCCCGACTTTTTGCGAATTGATTCACCTCATTGACCCGGTCCACCCGGCTGATTGGACGCCGCGGAGGTGATTATATGTCACAACTAAAAACAGCTTTTTACACTAATAACAAATTAAATTATATAATAAATAACAAGAATAAGGACGATATTTTAAAAAAAATCGGGGGTCTACAAATTAATTTGTGATGATTGAATAACAAACAACTATTTAGAATTTTCCAATCAACTTTTGGAAACAAACCATTCATACAAATACAAATAAATTCTAAATTTTAGAAATAAGAAAAAGTGTTAATACCAAGCTTAATATTATAAATAACCAAGTCATCTTTGCAAATAGCCACCTATTAAATTTGTTTTCATATCAGTTCTTACTTATTCACCACTTTATAGTTTTATTTTTATCTATGCTTGTATTGTTAAATTTCAGTATACATTGTTTTTTTAGATACCATAAGTATCTAAAAATGTAGAGTAATCAATAAATAGTGGTTTAAACCAAATATTTTATCTAATTATTAATATATAATGAGGGCACAGAGTAATTTTGAAAATATTGAAGAAAGACATAAAAGTTTAGCATTCTTTTTTGTTGTGATTTATTAACAGATTTATTATGAAGCATGAATCCTGAGAAAAAATAAAAGGAACACGCTCAAAGCCTTCGAGATGTGGTGTTGGCGTCGCATGCTACGTATAAGTACCACGGTGCTGTGAAACGAATGAATGTTTCCATTGGTCGTGAACTCCGCACTATACAAAGGCTCTCCTTCTCCTCTACAGCATACGGGAAAATAGTTCTTTCATACTTTATATAGACATACAAGGAGGGGGGTGGGGGAGAGGTCGATCTCCAATGCGTTGAACAGACCAAGACCTGAGTCTCGCTACACAAGGACCACGATGCTCAGTCATGAGCACATCGACCGGGAGATTTATTATAAATGTCATGAGCGAGTTAATACGCCAACTTTTGCATGTCGAGCGTGATTGCACGCACTTTCAGACGGGATTAAACTTTCTTGTATACACGACCGTTCAAACAATTCTGTGTACAGTAATGATGAGAAATAATGCCACTCTCGACTCACCGGTGTGATTGTGATTGATGTTCGATAATAACAGTGATTGAAAACTGTGACTGTGATCACAGTTTCATTACTGATACGATATCACAATGCATGAAATAAATTTTTTAAAACATAATTTAGAACATATATTATTCAAACATAATTTGCGTAAAAAAACCATATTCTAGCATATATAATTTAATATCATCACAAAAATAATGAAAACCCTTTAAATAATGTGAGTTTATTTTTCGAGTCAAATTCTCAGCATTCTCGGGTCAAATGCGTAAAACGTTTTTTGGCAGAATCTACTAAATGGCACTTATCACGAATTATAACGTCATTCCTTTACGATTATTTTCGTTTCATACGCACGTGCACTGAATCACGATTCACGACAAATTATAAATAATCACGAATCACGATATTCAATCACTGTTAGTGAGTGTGACTCGAAGATAGCAGTGATTGATCGGTGATTTTGAGCTCATCACTAGTATACAGTATTCTGAACTGCTGTACCGTGTCGTCGTCCCCCCCCCGACCCCTCTGGCTACAGTAGCGGGGTCCATCATCATCGGCTTCATCAAGAACGACTGCAAAAACTGCACGAAGACAGATTTGGTCGCGATCGGTTAACGAGCATCGAAGCGGCGCAAGACAGCGGCGCCTTGTCGAGCCCCCGAACCTTCTAGAAAATTATGATAAATCCCTAAAAGAATTAGAATTAATTTCGGGGCGCCAAAATTAAATGATAAAACACTCGTTTTGCGCTATTACTTCGGCCATACTATTCATACATACAATTGTTTTACATTAACATTGTTATTCCGCGACCTTGGAGCAACGAGGTGGCATCAAGACATTTTGGTAAAACTCAACTATTTTGTATATTACAATAATTTTATCTTTAAAAATGTGTTGAAAGATGTCAAATATCTTCAAAAAAAAAAAAAAAATTGCAATATTTTTTAGGTTAGATGAACGATAAAAATTCAAATCCAAATCTTTGAAGCTCAATATCTCAATTTGATGTAAATGTCAGCAGATAATACCTCGTTGATCCAAGCAAGGGCAATTTTGTATTATTATTTTACATTTATTTGATCAAAAATAAAATAAAATAAAATACTTAAATATAAATATCTTTCGTATTCGTTTTATTCTGTTTTATATATATTTTTATAAATGCAACATTAACGAGCAAAGGACCATTTCCCAACGCTGGGATAGTCAAAAGAAAATCCTGAAATCCCTTTTGCATTACAATTTTAGCTCAGAATTGGACTCAACCCAGTCGAGAGGTCCATCAGAAAAAATTGGATTAAATTTTAGTAACATTTTGCTGTGCTGCATGTTCTTCTGTTTGACACCCGACTAGGAGAAACATTGAAAAATTCGAAAACCAGCAGTTCTCAAACATTTTACGTAACGCGTCAAATGTGACGTTGCCCGGTTGCGAAAAATTCAAGTCTTCCCCCGTCAACGCGAGTCGCAGTCCGAACCGGGGGGTTGCGAACTCTTATCACTGGATAGAGAGGTCAATAACCCCCTCCGCTTGTCTGAAAACTAATACCAAGCGTATAGTGTATCTATACACATACACATACATACATTCGCTTTGCGCGTGCAAACTTAAGTCTGTCGATTTGACAGTTTGGAAGATGTGATTCATTAAAAAATTAGATCCCCTGAAGTGAAAAAAACGTAAATACGTACGGTTAATGTTTTTTCTCGTGTTGGAGTATAGACAGCCGTAGAAAGCGTCCAATATTGATAGTTCCATGAAAAGTATCACTTCAAGGGGTTGTAAACAAATTGTTTAACGCTTACAATACACATGGCTTGTTGAGGCGGAGCGTCATCGTGAGCAGTCTAATCGTCGCGTACCCAACACGGCATTGGTTAGCGCACTCGTAGCAATTCCTGGTTAAATCAGCGTCGGAAATAAGGCTTCAACCGGGTTATTTCCGGTCCAGCTTTAGCGACAGAGAGCGTGATCGTGAGCAGTCAAAATGTCGCGTGTCCAACACGACAGTGGTTAGCGCGCTCAGGTCGACCGTGCTAATACATCCGTGGCAAAAATTGTACCGGAAATAATGCTCCAGCTGGCTTATTTCCGGTTCAGCTTTAGCGAAACTGAGCGTTATCATGAGCAGTCCAAAAGTCGCGTGCCCGACACAATATTGGCTAACGCCCTGGTTTACCATATTACTAAAAGATTTGATTATTATAAAATTAAAAATTTGCTTCAAAGTTTTTTTTAGAAATAACGTCTACATGTATTTGTTTATAGTGCATACATGCATTTGTTTATAGTGTAAATATATATATATGCTCTAATACAAATAAGATTAAAATGTTCATTTTTACTAAAACTTATCTTGCACATATTTGCTCAGTTTCATTTTGAATCTTATGTAGTTTTATATGTACGGTCTAACTGAAATATCTACTAAAACTTTTTGCAAAACAATAATTCAATAATCCACAACGAAATATTAGTCAAGTAAAACTAAAATACAATTAATTTAACGTCTCAAAACATGTTTCGAAATTCGAATTTCAAGAAAACTTATCACTGTATTTATCGACTTGATAGACATCACACCGCATTAACTTGTTTAAAATAAACTTTTTTAAACGCTGCTGTGTTTTGCAACGGAATAATAAAGCAAAACGATAAAAACTGTTTAATGTGTTGTAAAATATTATTCTACACATTCTGGGATATCTCCTCGCTTTTCGTTCCGTGAACAATGAAAAGTTTTACAAGCTAAAATGCCAACATCTAACGTCAGCCGTTTGAAATTGAAACAACTTTTCCTTTTTATATATTATTAAAAAAGCACTTTAATCAAATATTTTTCTTCCAACAGCCTAGGATTTTTTGGTGACGAAGTAGAAATTCTATATTCGAATTCATCAAAACAATACAACTTTTCAATTATTACAATGTTTTTAATATAATAATATTTGCTTGTCATTGCGAAATGAAAATTTATATTAAACGATACGCTGGATGTGGATATTAGGGACCTAATAACAGGCAGGTGTAGAGGTAACAACATATTTACAGTAAATACCTGCATCACACGTATTTTGACACCGTAATACTCGGGCTGCGAAGCAGATCGATTTCTTTTATGTCAACGAGTCGAAATGTCAGAAATGATAGATGGTTGATATTTTCCCGTAAAGGTCCTGGGTGTTTGCAAGTTCCATTTTTTATCGGCGAAACGAGAAAAACTGTTTACATAAGCCGGGACGAGCGTTATGAAATGAATGTCTGTGTACGAGATGATCGTATGGGAACCAAAGGCGACATTTGTTTATTTAAGCAAACACCCGACACCATTACATATATTCGAATACAAAATAGCTTCACAGCACGTTTGATGATTTACATAGCGGGCTGACTTTGCATTTTGTCGATCGGGGAATCATAAAAACAGATTGCACGTAAATGGGTTAGCATTTTAATCGTGACGAAATCTCAAAGAATGTCCTCAACTATCGCATTTGCCGTAGATGGAGGAAGTCAAACATGTCAAAGATTAGGAATACTCACGTCTATAGAAGTAATATCATACGATGAACAGCATTTTACACATTACACTTAGAATTTCACACCATTACGCACAATTTTCTTATCTCAGATTAGACCTGGCAAATGCCATTCCGTAAGTTGTCTATTCAGATCTCACAATATTCACACTTATTGGACACTTTTCACCACCACTTGCTCCAAATGTGAAAGCCACATGACCGCGGAACAATATTTCAAAAACTTCAAATCACAAAATGTGCGGAAAGCTCGGTTAATTTGACAGGTTTTCAAACTAAAATCACTTTCCCCGTCCCGCATCGACATAATTCGGCGGCCATCTTGATTGGACGTGCATGTATTTTCCATTATTCCTAGTCTACGGGCTAGTGGGCCGAGCTAGCGGAGAAATTCGGAAGCTTAGATCAATTTAGTATGGCTACATTAAAAAATGGTATCCTTACGAATACGGATCGGAAGAAAAATATGTAATTACAGGGAAAAAAATAAAGAGTACATACTGGGATTAAACTTATTTCCTTAGTTCACCCAAGAAGGTTCTGTTTTAACTTTATTTCCAGGTTAGTTCACAAATGCAACCGATTAATTGACACACAACTGTCGCTTCATCCACATTCTTACAAGCTCGTCGATTTTTGATTCCAGTATACCTGGATATGCCATATCTTCCACGTACGTTCTCCATGTCCATATACGCAGGATCACAAAGGATACAAATATTTTAATTTCACAAACAATCTCAACAGTTTTGATATTCTCATTGATTGGAGAGGAATATTTAAATTTATTTGTGAAAGTATTGAGGGGCTATCCAGTATTAATGAGCAAAACTGTTATTTTAATCGTGATTGTGAGTTTATGATGATTTAAATGATTATAATTTGGCGTGGTATACCACTGCTACACAAACTAGACCTTCAACAGTTAAATCATCGAATACCAATCACTATCAAAGTCACAATTACCTAAGGTCTAGTTTCTTATTAAGTTTATTTACTTAGTAAGAAAATAATTGTGGTTTTTCATTTATTTTTTAAATTCTAACCTTACTTTTTTTCAATAAGAGTGTCGTTTCACCGTGTTCATATTAATATCATTTTGGTATGCATTCTTTGGTCTGTATTTTAGTAATATCGATTTTGATTTTAAAATTAATTTTACTTCAGTTGGGTTATTGAATTAAAAATGGAAAAGAAGCAAATGAGAGCAATTTGTTTTGTATTAGTTCAAAATTATTGATAAAGCAGCAGAAACTGCTTGTAAACTAAACGATGCTATTGTTATAGGAAACATCCAACATCAAGAGCATCGTTTAAGGTTAAAGAACGTTTGTAACAATGGTGGTTCCAAAAATTTCGTAGGTAGAGGAAAGCCTTGAAGATGTAGAAGTTCGTCCGTACTTCTTCAACTGAAAGCGTTAGTTAAAACAGAACCACGCACAATTCAAGAGCCTCCATAAAAGTTAGAAGTTAGTCATTCAGTAGTTCTGGACTACTCAAAACAGCAAAATCAAAAAAATTGGGCAAATGGGTGCCGTATGAACTGAACCAAAACCAAAAAATCAGCGAAGTTTAATCTACGGTGTGAGCACTTTGATTATAAAACGTCAGATAAACATCGGCTGCAAAGGCATTATTTCCTGAAGCAGAACAACGCGCTCAATCACCCGGACTGAGATGCACAGAAGCGGACAAAGTCAACTGAACACTCAAAAAAAAATTTTTTTTTTTTGTAGCATAAATAGTACATATGAATATAAAGGTGACTAGGCTAGACGTGTAAAAGTACAATCGTCAAAAAGTTAGGTAAGTTTTAAAATATTATTGTAAAAAAAGTTATTAAAATATTTTTGTCTGTAATATAGTTGAAGAGAAAAATGTGTAGGTAAGGTTAGAATGACAAATTAGTTTCATTTTAATTTCTAGCCATGTCAAGCAACCACTTTGTTATTTTTGGTTTAAAATCGTTAATCACCCTTGAAGGTCTAGTGGAAATTTGTTAAATATTTGCGGTGCACGAAACAAGAAAGTTCGTTGACCGAATTTGGTGCTTATTTTTGGCACTGAAAAGTATTGTAAAATAAAAATATTATTTATGTGTAGTAGTAATTTATTTTAGTTACATGTAAGTATTGCATTAGAATAAGTAAAATGTCCGCGCCTAGTTAATTTCACCATTTAAAATTGCAATAAAATGTAGGTATATAGGGGTTTCATTAGACTTTTTTATGTTTGATTTATCTGAATGTAGTGAATACGTGACGCCCGCATGTTGGTAAGAATGACGCGAAGGGATAAAAGATCGCCGAGCACTCGAGCGCGCTCTCGCATCGCAGCCGTGGCTCGAAACACAGCCAGAATTCACCCGGCGTGAAAGATATTACAATATGAAACATATATGATGTTTATTGCAATAAGGCTGTTAATAAAAGTGTCCAAGTGATTAGAACTGTTGCACTTGTAGTAGTACTCGTAGATTAGGCGGTCTAGATTGGGTTTAAAAGATTAGGTCGGTGGTTAAATGAAAGAGTGGTGATTGGCGTGTTGAGGTTTATTATGACAGAATAATAAAAACAAGGAAGACAGATAGAATGAATGAAGATGCAGAATGTGCGCGTGAATTATGTAATGAAGCGAGTAGCGCGCGTGGGCCGGCAAGACCGCCGTTGCGAAACGATGAAATGGGAGAGAGAGAACTTCGCTGAAGGATCGAGCCAGACCTGTAACGGCAGCCGGCAGCGCTGTCCCTAGCATCGATGCCGGCCGAGATGGCGGCGAATTTGAAATCTAATTCCTACAGTACTAAGAGTATCGTAGACTCAAAGGAATTGAAAAAAATATATACACATCAGATATCTCGCCAACATATTATCATTTGTTCAAGAATTTCGACAATTTCTTAAAGGGTTAATGTCTTCACATAACTAAGCTGCTGCCGAGAGTATATTTGAAGGTTTTATTAACTCCACATCCCCGCAATTTTACAGCATCGGAATTAATAAATTACTATTTCCGAGGTGAGTTTATAGTACTCCAAAGTCATGTATGTGAAAATAAAACACTTGTTTTTTTATTCTACTCGTTTAATTAATTTGCGACACGTTTCGCCTTGCAAGGGCATTAGCAGATTGATAATGCAAGGTGATACGCGTCTCATAAAATAAATTAAACGAGTAAAATCATAAAACAAGTGTTTTATTTTCACATATGTAATTCAATTATTATATTGTATGATATTATGTAAAATAGTTTTAATATTAATGTTTGTGAGACATCGGTCATTTCAATGGCCAAAACCATTATTTTTATGATTTATTTTCACACATTTGTAATTATTTGTAAAAAATGTGTTGATTCTAATGGTACGTATTTCGGTCAATAAAGTTAAGAGCCCTCTTTCAAGACTAATTCGACTTATCGCGTTTTTTTCGAATATGTGAGTTTTATTGTTAATTTATATCAAAAGTTATAAATTAAATTATACTTTTTTATAACCATTACTTAGGTAGAATCTTTACACTAATGTTAAACTAGTACAATTGAGTATTATTTGCCACAATTAAGACAATATAGGTATTAATTGGAAGACCGCGACCATTCAATTTGTTTTTAATGTGCTAAAAATTCATACATATACAGAATATGTTTTCTTATGGGCAGTGGTGTCATTATTGTGCGGCTAATACATTGCCCACGTTGCATACGGACCCAAAAAGTTCGCGCCATACTATCTGTAGGGATCGGAATTCATATCCATCGCCATCTCAGTCGGCATCGACGCTAGCGACAGCGCTGCCGGCTGCTGCTACAAGTCTGGCTCGATCATTCTCTCTAGTTTCACAACGGCGGTCTTGCCGGCCCACGCGCGCCAAGCGAGACCGCCGACTCGCTTCACTTCGGAATCCACGCACACCTTCTACATCTTCACTCATTCGTTGTTATATCCATCACAATAAACACCTCAACACGCAAACAACATTTCTTTCATTTAACCACCGACCTAACCCCCAAATATTCATTTGCCTTGATATTTTTGCGAGTATTGATTTAATATGTAGTAATCCATAGCAAGAAATGAAATTATAAAATCATTTCTCGAGTGTATTATCTACGAAAACGAGTGAAAAGTATATTTTAGATTGAAAGTGTTTATAAACGTCTAAGAACATATTTTTTTCTCATGAAAATGTGGATATTATTTGAGTCAAGAGACTAATTATGTTCTTACTATTTATTAGATATTACTGTTATTAAACTTTACGCCACTGCTTATGGGTCCAAAGCCAAGGTTTCGAATATAAATCTGGATTAATAAAATTATAAAAATGTTAAGATTAATACTTACATATGTTACATTTACATGACATTTTTTTGCGGCATTTTGCCGACTTGAGACAGCGAAAAATAATACACATTAATAGGACGGATAAAAATATTATTTAATAAACATTTAAAATGTTTTCGATACAAAATTTAGTTTTAAATAGTAACTGAAGCCCTAAAGCATGTGAGTAAATACAATATATTTGTTGAAATCGCTTTTTTATATGAATTCGAAGCGTTTTAAAACCATCAAAAAATTAAATGCACGATGGACTGACTTCGACAACCCTTCAGAGTTTTCAAATATTTCAATGTTCAGCACAATTAAGACAGAATAATGAAGTAATAACATAAATAATGAATGTATAAAAAGTACTTACAATTAAATCACACGGTTCATTCAGAAAAGTTACAATGTTATGAAGCTGAGCTCTGCGTTGATAGTGCTAGTAGCACGGGATGCAGTGGAAGAATAACTTGTAAAGCGAAAATTAGAAGGGTCCCCCAAAGCAGTTATCCTTTACCCTGTACAATAAAACCTTGGTTTGCGTGCATAATTCGTTCCGGAAACGTGTTCGTAATTCAAAGCGATCATATATTACAGCAAATTTCTCCATAAGAAATAATGGAGTCAAATTTCCACAACCCAAAAATATTCATTTAAAAATGATTCATAAAAAACACATACATCACATCAGAAGACAAAGAAAGATAAAAATTATATTATATCTGCATGTTTTTCATAATCTAAATTATTATTATTTATACATGGAGTATCGTAGAAAGTTGTAAGAAGTGGCATACTTTGCAAATTACACACAACTATTTGACAAGTATAACATAATAAACATTAGTTGCCAACACACGTGAGATTAACAATCAGTAATGCAATTTATCCGTCACCATTGAGTTGAAACCCAAAAAATTGTAACAATTTACCCCAATAAACAGTTAAAGTAACAGCAAAAATGTTCACATACTCATTCCCCAAAGTTAGCTAATGCATTTGTTCTAACATTACTTCTGTAATAGAACAATGAATTGTGTCTCGATAACTTCAATGGTGCGTGAAAGTCAAGCAGACCAACAATCTGGGGGCAGTCTATCATACCATCGATGATCCTATATAGAAATATAAGGTCGGTCACCATACATGTCACAGACAATTTTAACATTTTCAGGCGGCTAAGGAGATAAATCATGATTGATATCTTCAGAGCATATGTTTAATTTGTAATTAATAAATCTTAAAAACTTTCTCTGTATTCTTTCAACTGCCTATGAAGTGAACAATGTAGTGAAGCGACCATATGACCGAATTATATTCTACCTGAGGTCTGACTAGAGAAGTGTAACGAACTTATAGGTGTGCAGGTATGAAAAGTTTTTTGCAGTCCTCAAAACAAACCCCAACATTTTGAGACTTTTATTAGTTATCAAATCAATTTACTGTCAAATATTACACCCAGATCATTGATCTCCCTAACTGATATCCAGTCAATATCGTTGATAGAGTACGAAAATTTCACAGGATATTTTTTTTTTGTAAAACTAATAACTTGGAGGTATTAAGATGTAGGTGATTATTGGAACTGCATTTAAATAGGGAATTCAAATTGCTTTGTGGTATCATACAATCAAACACACTATTCACCGATCTGAATATCTTCATGTCATCAGCAAAAATTAGAACTTGTTAAGAACAAATTTTTTAATAATTTGTTAAATTGACATGTAAAACTGGTTCACGATTCAGATTTTTGAATACTCGGCTATGGCCAAGTTAGGACATACATTATTACAACTAATATTACTATTGAAAGAACTGTAAATAGTTAAATACTAATTTAATGTATTAATTATAAATATATACATATAAAATCAATTTTGTCGAAAAATTATTGTTTTTGCGCTACCGGGATTCGAAGCTGGATCTCTATTTCCAATCCGAGGAAATACACTACCAATTGAGCTATAGCGCCAGTATTTTTCATGACAAATTTTCGAACCTATATGTTCACTTTTTCAAATTAATACATCTGTCGTTCCATTATTTGAAAGCCATCTACTGAAAATTTGTCATGAAAAATACTGGAGCTAAACACAATTGGTAGTGTACTTCCCCGGATTGGAAATAGAGCTCCAGGTTCGAATCCCAGTAGTGCAAAAACAATATTTTTCGAAAAAATTGATTTTATATGTATATATTTATAATTAATACATTAAATTAGTATTTAAAACATCACAGACCGTCTGTTCTGAATAATTACAACTTCACAATAAGAATGTGTTCTCCTTAATGTAAATAGTTAAATTCAAAATCAATAAAAAATAAGCATTTTCAAGTCAGAAACATTTTCATTGTTAGCTAGTGTTATTTAAAAATATCAACAACGTTCAGAATCACATATGACCTGGTTCCATCGGATAAACTGAAGGGTAAGTGAAAGAACAATCAGATGATTATATCTCAGTCTTTAATCTAATTCTACTTCTTCTAGTGCTTCATGAAAATTTATTGCAGTGGTTTGGTAGCTATCTTTTCAACAGAAGACTTTCGGTAAAGATTAACTCCTCATTATCTGAGAAATTCATTGCTTTGAGTGGTGTTCCACAGGGTTCCCATCTTGGACCTATATTGTTTATTCTTTTTATTAATGATATTGCCGATGTTTTTGATGATGTACAAATTTAAATTTTTAATGACGACTTGAAGATATTCAGATCAGCGAATAATGTGACTGATTACATGATAATACAAAATAATTTGAATTTCTTATTTAAATGATGTTCCAATAATCACCTACGTCTTAATATCTCCAAGTGCCAATCTATTAGTTTTACAAAAAAAATATATCCTGTGAAATTTTCGTACTCTATCAGCGATGTTGACTTGGTATCAGTTAGGGAAATCGAAGATCTGGGTATTTGACAGTAAATTATCATTCATTCCCTACATTCTCAAAATGTTGGGGTTTATTTTGCGGATTGCAAAAAACTTTTTAGACCTGCACACTTATAAAGTCCTCTACACTTCTATGGTCAGAACTCAGGTAGAATATAATTCATTAATTCATTGTACACTCGATGGCGGTTGAAAGAATCCAGAGAAAGTTTCGAAGATTTATTAATTTTAAATGAAATATATGCTCTGAGGATATCAATTATGATTATTTCCTTAGCCGTCTGAAATTGTTAAACTTATCAGTGAGACGTACGATGACCGACCTTATATTTCTATACAGGATCATCAATGGTATAACGGACTGCCCCCAGATTGTTGGTCTGTTTGACTTTCACGCACCATTGAGGTCATCGAGGCACAATTCATTGTTTTATTACAGTGGTAATGTCAGAACTCATGCACTAGCTAACTCCACAATCCCCAGACTGCATTCTTTGGGGAATGAATATGTGGAGGTAGTCGACATTTTTGCTATTAATTTAATTTTTCATACAATTTTTTGTGTCTCAACTCAATGGTGACCAATCAATTGCTACTCCACATATTATATTTTTTAATTATGTAAAAACATGCTGACACTATGTATCTTTGTGTATTTCACTTCTGTTGTAATTTTATCATATTTTACAAATTATGTTAATGCCGGAATAGGGCGTGTATAATAATAAATGTATTCTCAAAAGTATTTTACAAATTAAGCTAGGTGTGTGTACTATGAAATGTATGACTTAACTTGCTGGCTTTAAGGCTTGCTGGCTTAATCCCCTGACCGTTTGATCACTAGTCAATTGTCTTATCTCTAGACCAACAAGCATATCTTTACATTCAAAATAGAAATATTGTGTAAATTGTTGGAACACAATAAATACCAAATGTTTATAATATGTATATTGCAGTTGATAACGGTACTACTATTACATTTATTTACTAGTATTACATTTTTCTTAATTTTAGAATCAAATCAGCACCATTTTGTCTGTTGGTGTTTTAAAAGTATCACAGAATGTAAAAGACTTCTTGGCCTTTTTGATTAAATACTTATTTATTATATGCAATGGCAGATTTAGTCATGCGTGGTGTAATTGTGAGGGCCTCCGCTTTTCAGAGGGCCTCCGAACCTTAGAAAAGATAGGTAAAACTAGGAACAACAGAGAAAAGAAAATAATTTTTAAAAATAAAGCTTAGAAACACTATTTTAGCTCCAAAAAGAACACATTTGTGGTATTTTAATACAAACTATGTTCTGAAATACTACAACTTCACAATATTATTAGTTGTATCAATGTTTTATCCAAAATTTACTAAAAAGAAATTGATTTAATTTCTGGAGTCTCCTAGCAAATATTACTCCAAAGGTATTAGAGATTTTTGCAATAAAAGGTGATAGCTTTTAAATTTAGAATATCAGATGTATCAATTTGAAAGAACTGCAGCATATAAGTTCGAAAATTTGTCATCAACTTACCATGTTGGTGTAGTGTAATCAGTTAACGCATTTCCTCGGATAGGAAAGGATGCAGGTTCGAATCCCGGTAGCAACAAAAATATTTTTTAAATAAATTGAATTTTCCTGTATATCTTTCTAATTGATACATTTAATTTGTACCAAAAACACTCCCTGCCGTCAGATATTCTTAACTTCACTCAGTCCTTGTCGGAAGCTCTGGCTCCAGGTCTGTTATTATTGATAGTTTAACCTAAAACATCATCTCTATATGTATGTCACTGTTCATAGTGCACGTTGTATGTAATGTACGCACCCGTAAATAATATAATAAAAGAGGACCACACTAAATCAAATGATTAAAAGGGCTGATGTTTGATAAATATTATTTTGTACCGTTTATTACTTAATGAGAAAGAAATAAAAAATTTATCCCTAAATGATGCCAAATAATAACTCTGGGATGAAGTTAATATATTAGCAGCCCACCTGTCGTCATCACTACTGCCTCTACAACTCGTTGTGAGCTATGATTTCCTCAAAAATTTTCCACCATTAGTGTCCGTTACACGCTGTTTTTCTTCAGTCCCGGATTTCTAAGTCAGATATCTTTGAAAACACCGATACTCCACCTTAGTCTTGGCCTTTCCAAGCTCCAGTGTCCAATCGGTCTTGCGTTCAGCAATGACTTTGGTGATGTCCACACAGTCCGTCCAACCATATTTTTTAATAAATCTTGAGGCGCTCATCTTATTAAACAAAGTGCAGTACTCGTAGATATATGCCAAAACACCTCAAAATTTTTATTTTAAAATTTAAAAACATCCAGCGCACACACATTCTTCTTAGTCAGTACTAGGGGTCGCAATCCGGGATCCCAACTCTTAAAAATACTGGGATACCGAACTAAAACGGATGTTTCTAAATACCGAGATTGGATTTATGAAAACTGGGATTTTCAAAATTTTATTATGAAAAAATATAAATCACTTTTCTTAATTTCTATGTCGTATTTAAAGTAAAACATATCATTAACTTATGCGATATGTGAATCCCTCACACCACGCATCTCAATCACGCTAGTTGAAGAAATTCCAGACCAACCGATGGAGATATTGACACATTGGTAAAAATAGAGATGGTGGTTCAAGAGGAAAATATCTAGAAATTGCGTATGATAGCTTAAGGTCTATTCCTCCGACCGGTGTGAAGTCTGAGCGGGTGTTCTCATCATCGGGTTACTTTTGTAACCATTTGCGATAAAAAATTAGACACGTTGTCATTTTTACGATCTCATTATTTGAACTTGACCAAGAATTAAGAAAAACACAAATTATTTTAATATTTAATTAATAAAGCTTATTGTGATTCTTTCGGAATGTTTTTATTTCATTGTTAAATCGTCACCTCTAACCTCGACGAAAGCTTCTCGGAAATATCGGATTCCGGTATTCATAAAACCTCAATATCAAATAGACCGGTTTTGGTAAAAGGAACCGGTATTGCAACCCCTAGTCATGTCTCAGATTCAATATGCTCTTACCTTAATGTTCTTTATACTCTGTTATTACTTCTTACATGTCTTTAGTCTGTATCAAAAATATTACTTTGTTCTTTTTACTTATTTGTCTCTTTTTTGATTTTTCTGTGTTTTACTATTTAATTTATTTGAATTAGTCCTACCTTGCTTCGTTTTTATGCACATATCAGTTTTTAGGAATATTAAAAACAATAATAAATAGTTAATTGAACCTAATCCCATAACAGGTACTTTATATGTACCTAGCGTGGTAGAAAGCGGTTAACAGGCTTGCATATGAATAAAATCTAATATTTAATACTTATTGTACTTTCTAGTGAATTAATTACGTATAAAATGTTTATATTGATGCAATTTTCAAAAGAATGTTATTTTGCAAATAAATGCCGATTTATTGGCACTGAAATTAATATCAACATTCAATATCAATGTTCACTAAAACTTAGACCGCAATTGAGATTTTATTAGAGCTAAGTAATGGATTTTTTTTTGGTTTTGCTTCATTTTAAATAAATGTTGAACGATATATCTTCCATAATACAACTGCACATAGTCAGATATTTTGGACACTTCGCAAGACGTACAGATACAATAGAGAGAGAGAGAGAGAGTGATATAAGACAGAACTGAGGAATCCCACTGCTGTGGAAGATTGCCGACTAGATGGGAAGATTTGGTCAATGGTACACTTAAGAAAACCATCAGGAAGTGTTGGTTGTCATCATTGTCGTATCTATGCCAAGAGTACAAAGTGGAAGTAAATTTTTAAAAACATTTTAAAGGCTAGGATAGTTATTTCAAATGTAAATAAAAGACTTATTTGTTGGTAAGTATTTTCATATTTCTTTTTATTGTATTTCAAAAATACTTTTATTATTAATTAAAACCTTCTCATCGTTGAAAACCTAAGTTGGTGAATGGTTTTTTGAAAATTCAATTCAATCAATTTATTAATCGAACAAGGATAATACTGCGATTTAGAACACCATAATAGAATCTATAATTAAAATAATATTATATCATTTTTATAAGCAAAGTGAACATTTTGGAATAGTAATAAAAAAAAAATCCAATTATTTAGTTTTTTTTTACATCACAATTTTTATTACAAAAAAAAAACATAAATTTTCACTCAGCGAATACTTAAAATATTAAATTATAAAAATGTTTTTTTTTTTACAAAAATTAATATCTTTTGAACATTTTTTTATATTAGGTAACATAGACAATTTAAAAATTAATAAAACACTTGATAATGAAATCAAACTTAGTGACTAGGCATGGAAAATATTATGACTTTAAACATAAACAATTATTGTTGCAGTGCAAATAAATATTTTCACATACTTTTCTGGCAACTGTATAAAGGATTACATTTGTAGATTCTACATTTATTGCATCTTAAAAAAAATGATAATCTATCTGTAAAAATAAGTATGATTACAGGAATAAATTACGTAATCATTTCTCGCAAATGTGATCTGACCCGGATGGGTCTGGATATGTTAATAAGTATAGTATCAAAATTATTTAGATAAAATACGCGATTCCGCGTGAATGCCGCAATCCATAGCGATTAAAATATTTTATAATTTTTTATTACATAATACTATTCAATATATAATATTCTCATTGCTCTTATCTTATACACATTGTTTGCATTGAATGTTGACTATTAAATATGAAAAATAACACAGATTTGTTATAATTATTACATCTATAATTTTTATTTTTTAACTAATATATAACATTGATATAACTACGACTATCCTAAACAGGATAATTAAATGTAAAAATATACACAAGTAAATGTCACTCATCACTTTGTAAATAAACTCAACCGTGTTGAGTTCCAATTTGTTAAAATATACTGACAACAGAATTACGTGTATATTTACATTTTTCACAACAGTAAAATCACTCCAAGAACGATTACATCCTAGTGAGATATACAATTTTGGTCCCAAATATTATCAACATGGACCCATTCATTTTTCTTAGATCACAACATTAATTTACTCATTCCGTGGAGAATTTCACACCAAGATCTACTCGCTCTTGTTATCCATTCTTCATTTCATATCACTTAATAACCGTAGTGATAAAATTATTTAAAAAAAAAACATTTTACTAAAATTTGCACAAAATGAAGATTTAATTTTAGTCTTATAAGTGGACATCATTATAATGAAGGATTATGAAAAATACTGAAAGAAAAAAAAAAAATTTTAAATCACACAACTAAATATTAGATTTTTTTTTAAAGAAATACTGAATATAATTAAGTGGTCAAAAAAAAAAAAGTGAATAGATTATTTAATGAGAAGTAACAATCTACCACAATTATTATTGACACAAAGCCGTAAATAAAACTAGATACAAACTACACAAATTATACATAAAATTTAAGACAAAGAAAAATAACTAAAAAGTAGAAATATGTAACAGACGTTAAAATTATTACTGCTGTGTGAACTATTTGAAATTCTTAATAATACAAACAAAAAAACTGAATTTCTTCATATAAATGATGAGTGTCGAATTTACTTGCTATTTAAAAATATCATTAAAAAGGTTGAGTAATTTCTAAAACGAAACACTCGAAAGAGAAAAAAGATCACTTAAAATACAAAATCCATCAGACAACTCGATGCCACCTTCGGTAGTGTTGAAATAAATTTAATAACTCACAAGCCCACACGCACTTAACAAGTGACTTGTGTCCATTTCGATTACAGTCGATCCACGACTTGTCACGCACGATAATATTTCAATAGTGGATGAAGTCGGGGATGTTCTTGTCGTTTCTCTGTCAAAATTGCCAGCACTATTAAAAACACTCGATTGAAAAATATAATGTTTTCAGGAAGAGATAATTCCTTCATTAATATTATTATTGATTTGGGAAATTGCAAAACTTTTGGGGGCAACACTCGTGATGTTTGTGATTCCGGTTTGGTTTCGGAAGGTCCAATGGAAAAGGGGCAACGGCGGCATTGCTGCCGTCCTACGTCGACGGTCTTTGCGTGAACTCGACCGGAAGGTATATCCTCAATGTTTCTGTGATTTCGCCTCTGCATAAAGGACAGCGAGTACACCTGAAATAAAATAACATAATAGTTAATAGAAGATATCGATTAATAAAATTTATTTATTTCATAAACAATGAGTTGATTTTATAGATGATGTTCTTTTACAATCAGCTGACTAAAATATACATATTGTTGCATCATTGCTACACATCTATTTTACACTTATTTTGAGCATACTAATATGAGAAACTTACATATAAATATTTTTTTTAAATATTAATTAGAAAGATATACATATAATCAATTTTAAAAATATTGTTGCGCCCTTAATAATTGAATCAATGTGTCCAAAATTTAATAAAAATGAATTGTTAATTTTGGCATCTGTTATCAGTTTACTCAAAGGTATTTGTGATTCCATGAAAACAAAGTACATGGCTTTCAAATAATGAAACGATAGATGTATGCATTTGAAAAAGCGTAACATATGGGTTCGAAAATTTGTTGTCGCTGTAGCATAGTTAGATAATGCACCATCCCTGGTTTGGAAAGAGATCCAAGTTCGAATTCCGGTAGCGCAACAACAATATTTTATAATATATGTATATCTTTCTAATGATTACATTTAATTAGTATTTAAAATATCGCAGATCTATGTTCTGAATAATTACAACTTCACAATAAGAATGTGTTCTCCTTAATAAATAAAAATTTATTCTCACCTTCCAGCGCACTCCGCGCAGCAGAGAACGTGCCTGCACGGCAAGAAGAGGGAGTCCATGATCTGATCCATGCAGACTCGGCACGCCAACGGCTCCATCGTTTGGGAATTTGATCGTTCTCTAGAATCCTGAAAAATAAGATAATATGAGAACATGTTGTCGACGGAGGCTACTCTTATAAATTCAGCTGAAAGTGTGTCCTTATGGCTTTAATTTGCTGTCACAGGAAGAGGCACGGGAATCTCTTGGGTAGGTGGACGGATGGGGAGGATTTTCCACCATATAATTGCTTTTACATTGGTGTTTGTCATACCCATACAAATTGGCGTACATTCTGCATTATTTAGAAAAAACTATAATTCTTGAGTAATCAAAAAATGAAAAATACAGTATGATTATTTTATTTTACCTTGCAATCGGCTCCACAATGCGGATTCTTGGGATGTGGTATCACGGCGCACGTTCCTGCCGTCCCATTAGCTGACGCTGCGGAGAACAGAGCCCGGCGAGCATTGTCATACACTTCCGTGTAAGTCCGACGGATGTCAAACACATACTTCTTGCCGAGCGTAGAGTCCTCGTTGAAAATGGACACGATTGTACCCTAAACAATAAAATAAAAAGGAATTAATAAAGAAAATTATATTTAAAAAAAATCTAATTACGTATTCCTGACATTACACTTTAAATCACTTTAAATCTAATTACGTATTCCTGACATTACACTTTAAATCACATGAATTATTGTTTAGTTTGATATTAATAAGAATATTGGTGTGATACGTATTCAGTGTATTTAACTTAACATGAAAAGATTTTCGCATTTTAAAAGTACAAAATAATATATTTACTTTGTGACTGACTCTCCAACTAGGCAGACACCCGATAACAAATAAGGACGCCGCTTGCCACACACCACACTTACCATTTTAAACTTTACTGAATTATCCATCAGCCGCATCGTCACAGATTCTTTACTGTTAATGACTTAGATAGACCAGTACCATAATCGATATTCATTTTTAGATACTTAAAAAGAGTTTTGATTGAAAGGAGAACATTTTTAAAGATTTGTTAACTACAACCAGCACACAAAATGATCTGTTCAGTATACATTATATATTATGCAATTCTATTTACCTTTAGATCCCTGATGAACTGCTTGGTGACATCACTACGCACAGTCTCGCAACAGTAGAAAGCGTGCTTCTCGGTAACTGCCCGATACAGGGCGGCGGCCAGTCGGGAAGTGGCCATCTTGATGTTCAACACGGCCTCTGAGCCGGAGGCGGTCATGTACTGCAGCTGGAAAGTGCGACGTGATGGAGCGGCGCGAATTATGGCCGTGTAGGGGATGCTGTTGACAAAAATTATCATTAATGTCCGGGGTCTAAACAAATTGCGGAAACTAGTTGTACTTATTTTACGTAATATTTGCAATAAGAATTATACACACAGAAAATACAGATGTCGATAGTGTAGTGGTATTCAAAGTGATTCCTCCTATTAACATATACACAACTTTCAAAAATTTGATAGATATGGACGACGATTGGGTGGAATGGTGAAATTTGCATTGTGTAAAGTGATCACTTAAGTCAGCCTAAAACACCCCGTAAGCCCTGTATACCCATACTTCCATATTTTTCCATTAATAAAAAATAGCTTCGTCTATGAGATATCTATTATTTGTTAAAAATATATATATTTATATAGCATGTTTTTAAGCTATTAGATTATTTAGTTTGATTTTTGATTATTCAAAATGTCAATTATGTTTTTCGTCAGCCTTGTTCTAAGGATAAAAAATGTTAATTTAATGAAGACGTCATTTCAAATCAAGACAATATTTGGAAAAATTTACATAGAATTGATTTAAAAATAACCTTTGATTATTGGAAACGTATTGTTTTTTTTTTCCAGTATTATCGAGACATCGGCCATCTCAAGTAGTTCAATAAAAAATGTTTTTTTTATTATTCATTAAATTATGTTAATTAATAATTTTTAATTGCGTTATATGGTTAGAAAAAAATATTCATAAATTTATTTAAATAAATATGTCGTAAATTCGAACATCAAAAAAATGCATTATATATATGACAATGTGATACCACAGTCTAAAGGGGGATAGCAAAACGGTAGAGCGCTCACTCAGCGTGTGAAAGGTGACAGGCTCGATACTCAGCACCTTCCAAATCTTTTTGATATAAAAAATGTTTCGAAGGCGCCTGGTGCCGATCCAGGTGCCGGTAAAAAATAAAATAAAAATGTATAAAAGTAATATACAATTTTCTAATGAAGTTTACATGACAACTATTACTGGGCTCTATATGTTATTAAAAATATTAAAAGACTGACACTGTATACCAGTGCAAAAATAAATTGAGATAAGTTAAAATATGTGCTCTATATTTTACAGTGGAGTGCCTCACATAACTAACATTGCAATGCGTCCTAAGATTAGGTTAGTTAGTGTTAGATCAACAGGATCAAATCTCACCTTTGCTTTTCATTATCTTGCACGTCCACTCCATTTCCGGGGCGGTATACCATTATCCCTCTCGGCCCCACACCGACGCACATTCCCAGCTTGCAGCCGCAGCCCTCCACCGGCTCCTCGTGGTTGCCCACCGCGGTCAGGCAGCCGACCGTCTGGCTGGCGTACATACTGCCCCCCCTCCCCAGTCTGCCTTCGGTCTCCTCGCTGCCCTGGTGGTACAGCAGGTGGCTGTACAGGTTGTGAGCATTGTTTTTGTTGGACGGGCTCGGGGGCTTGCAGAAGAACAGCTCTTCACCAAACGATTCCAGGTTGGATATCTCCTTGAGGAGTTGGTATTCGGCTGTGGGGGCTCGCATGCCGGCTATTTCGCAGTGGTAGTCCACAATGCGCTGCATGTAGTCGATGGGCTTCTCCTCTTGGGGGCCAATATTGTGGCACTGCGTGTATAGGCAGTTGGGCGGGTAATGATGATCATAGTCACCCACTTCGGCCTGGAAAGAGCAACAATAAGTTGTTATTTATTTATTAGAAACTATATAATACATATGTACCCATTATTACAAAAGTGGTCTAAGTCAAAAAATTTGTTTTATCAATTATTTCACGTCACATTGTTTACGATATATTCAGTGTATTGTTACGATGTTCAACTGTATTCCGTTAGTGTTTATATTTATAATATAGTAAGCCATTTCAATCTTAATTTTTTTTATTTCCTTATAAGCTACATGCAACATTTACATGTCGAAATAAATTATAAATCTAGTAGACTAAATAAATTTTGAAACACTGTGTTGTGTAATATAAGAATATTTTTTAATCAATTCAAACGCAAACTTTTAAATATCTCGAAACGAAAGAAACATGACTCAGGCCACTTTCATAATAATATATAATATGTTTGAACTGTGCCCGTCTCGCTAGAAAATTCTGCGTTAAGACGGGCATAGTTTACAAGTAATTGTACAATAAATTAGTTTACAATTATCAGATCGAAATTAACATTTACCTCTTATACACACACCTTATATATTATACATAAGGTATATGTATAAAAATCAATTACAAAGTAGACTTTCAATATATTGTTTTAGGAAATATATGACAATCATTATAGGTTTGGGTGAGTGCACCAAAACTACCGCGGGGTGGTCTAAATAGCAAATTACACATCATTCATTTTGATCATATTTTTTACGCGTATCAATGTTATTTTAATCAGTATGGATTCATAAATAACATATTTTTTAAAAAATTATATCAAATCCACTTTGTGTTTTTTTAGGTAGGTGTGCTCGCCGGATAAATTATTTATTATCGACATATTTATCTATTGAAACACTTGTCACTACCGAACATAAAGATAAATGTAATCCAAGTGACCCATCATTTTCAGTGCATGCGTACTCCAAATAAAAAATGAAATCAACGTCTAACAAACTGAACATTTAAATATACGCATGACCTATGACGGCATATTGTATTATAATTTCTATATTCGGCTGATATAATGAATACAAAATGAAATAAATATTTTTTAAACAAGATTGAAGCGTTATTCATTGTCCAGCAATATTGTACTTGTAAGAATGTTATATCTGCATATTTGATGGTCAATTATTGCAAACTTTTCTTTGCCTGTGAGTAGATATTCATTGTTCGGAGAACACATTCTTATTGTGAAGTTGTAATTATTCCGAACAGACGGTCTGTGAACTTTTAAAAATGAATTAAACATATTAATTAGAAAGATATGCATAAAAATCAATTTTATCGAAAAATATTGTTGTTGCGCCACCGGGATTCGAACCTGGATATCTTTTCTAACCGGGGAAGGTGCACTATCCAACTATGCTACAGCGACAATATTTTCAGCGACAAATTTTCAATCCTATATGTTACTTTTTTTGATATTAATACATTTAATTATAATATAGTGTCGTACCAATTAACTTTAAAAATGGGGTACCTCAGTAACAAATTCACTCGATTAAAATGTCAAGGATATCTGGAGTCTTTCAATGATGTTATAATTGAGTTAACCTCGGCTTAGAGACCTTTCTACTCATCATGATGCCAATAATGTATCGTAATAATTTAAATAATAATGAAATTAATTAAAACCAACCTGAGCAATGAGGGCAACCAGTCGAGAAGCCACATTCCAGTCGGCGACGACCATGCGGCCCTCGACCAGGTCGAGCCGCGCGTGCAGGTAGAAGTGATGGCGCGTGCTCTCCAGTAGTAGCCGATGCGGCGGCACCCAAAACTTGACGCGGAGGGCGAGTCTTCGCCGGTGCGCAGCGTGCAAGGGGTTGCGCAGGTTGGCCCAAGCTCCGTCTGCGGGAGCAACTGCATGCGCGCCATCTTCTTGCAGGCCCGCATCGGTCGCACCGCCATCCGCCGCGCAAGCCGGCAGCCGTAGTCCAAAGTAGTCTGCTTCGGGGCCGATACCGAGGAAATCGCACACCTGAAAAATAAATTAGTTTTAAACTGTTTATTTATTCACCAATCCTTTTTCTAATCGCTTGTATGTTGATACTGATGATTTTATATATACATTCGACAACGTAATACATACAACAATAGAGTTATGCACCCCTAAACAAGAAAGATCTTGAATTATGGGGATGGCTATCAACATTTATATAATACAATATCAAGATCTATAATAAGACAATGTGAATATTAATAACCAAATATAAAAAATGTTGAGAAATTGATCAAATCAGATTTTGGGAATCGGAAAAATTATTTAATTATTTTGAAGAAGTTTAAGCTATTTTAGAACCTCTTTTTTGTACACATTTATATTAGCTGCTAATTTAGTTGATTTTGGCATGTCTCTGTCCTATTTGCTAATTTGGACATTTTAAAAATAACATGTTCATTAGTTTTGCTGAGTCTGATATAGTTGATGAATTTTTTAAAAATTATAAACTATCTTAATTTACCATTCAACTGTGCGAATATAAATAAAATTGATAAAATATCCAGTGATCTCACACGGTTCATGGATATTATATTCATATTTGATTGCTAAATTTTATTTTGATTTGTGATTTACGTTATGCATTCCATAGATGGCGCCAGCGGTCGCAAAGATCCTAAAATATGTAAATGTGCTATACAAACTAGCAAGACCAGCCAAATATCAAGCATTTGGTTTGGCTATAACAAAAAAAAATGTTTATTTTGCTCGAAGGCCTGTAAATTCGTAAAATACGCCATTTGCATTTTTTTTTTTATAAATTTAAAACTATTAGTAGTATAGCAATGATGATATTTTACGAATTAGAAATTGGTATTTTTATTATAATAGTTTTTATTTAAAAAATTATTCATAGCAGCTCGTTTTACCCACACATAAGAACATTTATGCAAATGTGTGTACACAATGCGTGGTGCATAATAAAATATAAAATATACAATATGTATGTGCGCCATTGCACAAACGAACTATGTACAATATCGCACAAATTATGTAATTTTTTCGGAATTTTTAGGAATTTGTTATTGAATAGTCGCTACTTGCTAGGCTCGCTGTGGACTATGGACTACACTTGACAAATGTCACACGCGCACCATGACGGAAATTATACGTTACATAACATTAATACATATATATATATATATAAACATACTAATCCACTAATATTTACTTTGACTTAACGTGACCCAAGCGGCGGAAAAGTCAAGATGGAGGACACGTGCCCCGTTTGACAAACTTTCGAAAACAATGGCAATATGTTGTTGGAAAAATTTTGTTCTCATTTAAATGAATGTAGAGGTGTTTTAGACGACTTCAATATTTGCCAGCAAATAAGTACCAAAATCGAAATGAATTTTGACGAACGGACAAGTCGAAAACGTATGATACGTATACACGGATGCAACGGGAAATCGATGCTATTTCCATATAAATAATATTGCCGTAAAAGAGCTCTGACGTAGAAAAGAACAAAAAAATAATCGCGAGAAATGATGCCATGTTTTCGCGGCTTCTTTATGAGCCGTGACTGCCGTCTTGTTTTTTCACTCGGCGTGTCAGATAACAAGGCTTTAGTGCGTCGTTATCTGTTAACCTTTCTTCCTGCGGTTGTATCCGATTGTTTACCTGCCGTATTTAAATTTCTAATAGGCCGCACACGCCTAGCGCGAACGTCGTCAAGGACGAACGCGCGAAAAACAACGCGTTTTTACGCCAGTCCGTCGCTGCCGTTTTGCAAATAAACAGAGCAATAAAATGGCAACGTTGCCATTTTGTAATAATAAAAACGATACCTAAACAGTACGCGGGTGTCCTGCCATCGATAGGGGAGAAGTAAAACTATGCAACTGCAGGACGGTTTCAAGAGGACTTATTTATTAAATCGCCGAACAAGTACAAAAATCGCAACAATTTACAGCGCGGGTTTAACAACAAATCTTATTTATAGGTATATTTGAAATTTCAATATAAAATAATTTAGTAGTACCATCGAGGAGTACATTTTGAACATACAATCATTACTGCCTTATTTTAGGAGAGATACTTGTACCTAACATTAACTTTTTTTGCTGGATAATGAGTTTATACCTACTATCAAATATACAAAATAACATACAATCGAAAGATATTCAATAATTCGGCTGTCAAAAATGCGCCACACAAACAAATTCCTCAAAACAATCCGTTCGCTTTGTAATATGTATATGCTATTCTGTGCATTATACACATAAGCATTAAAGTCGTTTTTTGTACGTTGGATGCTGAAAACAAATGTCATGGATGCTGAAAACAGTATTCGAAGACCTTGACAGGCGGAAATGAATGCGCACGCGCGAAAGTCGAATACTTTCAAACTTTGTGAAAACGGTTGCCGGTATCCGTGCGTTTACGCGATTCGTAGATGTTCGAAAGTTGAAGAATGTATTATATTATGTATTGTCGTAGTGTGTGTTATGTCCGGTCTCTCTCTCTCTAAAGGACATAACGAATTTATTTCTAGAAACAAAAAGTTCAAAGATCTTTGACTCCAGAACACGAAGGGATGCGGAGAGTATCCAAAGCGTAAAATATAAAAAAAAGTAAAACGAGATGTATTCTTGGAGGGGGAGGGTAATCTGTTGCTAATATACTATACCGTATATTCATTGTATGAGCAGACACACTGTTTGCAGCTATAATTAGCACTAAAAAAAAAAATAACATTGCACACCGAGAGAGCATGCGCAACTCTTTTATTCGCATTCAACGTTCGCCATCAATCATTCACCCGCGGACGGACCGTGACAAATCTGCCGCCTCTCGGAAAGTAATAAGATAATAATTACGATTCTCTACAACTCTCACTTTACGGTCATCAGTCACCAACCAACCGACCCAACCACACAGTGAAAACCGAAACAGACGTTCACTGCATTTCGTGTTCCAATTTCGAACACACCCAAATGACAAATGAACACGGCGAACAGAGTTTTCACGAGATTTGATCATCCACCGGAAACCTAAATCCGACATTTAAGTTGGTAAATTTGGTGGATTGGTAAAACTGTCGAAATGTGTAAACGGGCGATCGTTCAATACCACATTGACATAAAATACTCGAACGTAGCCATTCTGTCAACTGGTGCTCCCGTAAATAACAGTTAGAAAAAATGTTTTTAATAGCTTAAATGGCTTTATGGCACGAATTTACTCTAAATATTTACATACAATTTTGAAAAAATGATTAATAACATAATTTAGAGCATTCATTAAGTCCTATACAATGTGTCCTTCGTTTAATTAGTGAGAAAGAGACAATTATATTTGTTGTTCTTTTCACTGTGAAAATAGTGTCTTTCGTATCACAAATGATATTTTTACCAACGTATTAATTTTACAACGGATTGAATGGAAAAAATAATTGTTTTTGTACGATTCCCTTTTCATAATTGGCTTTTCACTAATCATTCCTAAGAGGTAATATTTTCTTTAGGATTATCTAAAATATGAATTTTATGCTGCATGTATTTACCGAAATATTACAGGTTTAATTATGATGGTAGACCTGTGTTACTGCATTGTTTGGGAAGGGTTAATTTAATACAAACTACCTCACGCGTTAACAGCTCAAAATCGAGGATTATAATATTTAAAAAATTAAATATTGCTTTAAAAGTGTATTTTTTCGTTTACTGCATGTCTCTTTTATAAAAATATCCCGACTTTTTCTAATCAGGCGGTCACTCAATTACATTAGAATTTACAGATTACTTGGACAGGCCATGAGATCACTGTTTTCAAAGTATCCACCATTATTTTCAGTATTTTGATCATGTCTTTCAGGTGTTCATTTGTCTGTTTGCGCTTATTGGCTTAAAATAAGCAAACAAACTTTAGTCAGTTGCGAAAAATTTCCGATAATCGAAAGAGAGATACAAAAAACGAATCGCGGACAAAAATGTATTATTTGCGACACAAAAAATCATGTCGAGGCTTTACCAATCCGAGTGTTTGCCTAAATACTCGGATTAAAAGCATAAAAAAATCTAAGAATTCGCATTACTGGTAGAAAACGACGAGCTTTCGTCATTCGCGATTTCTCCTGACATAAAAATTCTAAAGGTAACGTAAAAAAAGGAAATTGTCTATTATCAAACAAATCGGATAATGAATAACGAACTTGGAATTGAAAACATGCAAGGAATAAATACAATTATAATATCAGAATCTGTGATGGTTAGATATGCGCGATAATCAACCAGAATCACAACATTCCAATGTTAATCTTTGACATTTCGGATACGTGCATGTAAACAGTGCCGTCCACCATTTTTATAAAACGTTCCCCTCACAGCTTGTTTTTTATAAACAGTGCGCGTCCTCCATCTTTGTTAAACGTGTCCTCCACATTTTGTTTTTTATTTGAACGACAATGTTTGCAGAACGAAGGCGTACACGAGCGTTAATTTAATGCTAACTGACGCGCGCACGTGATCGGGACCCGCAAAAATATCGCAATAATAAAATTTGCACAAGCTGTGTGGGGCATGGACTGAATCAAGCTATCAAGCGGCCGTCGATGGACGATGAATGCGGTAATAATCGACGCTAAACACGCCGATAACTGGCCATTTTACACCGAGGCGGGTGGGACAATCGATCATTATTCGATCGTAATAATTACTTAACAGACTCATGTACCGGTATTCAAATGTATCGTAAAAACTGTTATCATTCCTCGAATAACCTAAAATTTAACACTACGCTATGACAGTGTGAAGCCATTATGACAAAAAAAAAATCATATTATCAAATTAAACAGAATAGTTTGTAGGTATTTTGCGCGGATGGTAATGTCCTTAACCCCTACATATTAAGCGTAATGTTTTCACGTTTTATCAAATTGTACAATCCCGTTTTGGCAGTGGTTGATTTTAAAAATGATTAGTCTACATTAGCGCTGGGAAAAGCATCGATACCAAGAGTGTTTGTAGGGCGGCGGACCTTTCGGCGCCACTGAGAAAACTGACATTTGATGAAATTTACGATATTATTTGCGGAAATTACGGCATTTACGATATTATTTGGGAACAAATTTCCATGAGATCATTTCTGTTGACCATCCGGCTAATCACGGTGTCGCCGCATGTACATTACGCGAGTCACATTGACAGGCATCTAATAATTTATCTGTGCAAATGGTGGAACAAATTACCTCTCGAGTTGAAATCACTCAAACGTCCCATGCCGCGTAGCGTCATATCAATATCGTTATTTTAAGGCAGACGGCGTGATGAGGGATGAGGTAATGTACAGATTTGAACATTATTATTTATTAAAACAAGTAAGCCATTTATTTGTCTGACAGATGGCAGAGAGCGTATTGTAAGTGGTGTCGCAAAAATATACTCAATGATACCACCAGCAGCAGCTGCTTTTAAATAATTATGGTAATGTTTTGTTTATGTAAAAGATCGTACGTTTTACTTGCGGTTTTGGCAAAAGAGGGAAAATGTAAATTGGGGGGTATTTGGAAAAAAATAAAAATATTTTTATTAAAAAAATCAATGTCTTTTTTTTGTTGTTTTTAAATAGTTATTTCAATATTATAAACTAAATTAAAGGTTTCTGGTGATGCATTATTAATACTAGTCAAATATACTTTGAAGCCATGGCATCGTCCCTTGTAGATACCATGAACAGAAAGGTTCTTCTTTTGTCAAGTTTTCGTTTATACGACTGTCTACTATTTCATAAATTTCCATAAAGTCTGATGTTATTACGTTGAAGTTAACGTTTAAGTAATTCTGCAAGGGTTATTCATAAATTCTTTCCCAGCCATCATTGTTATCTATACTATTCTTCGAGGCAATTTTCTTGCAGATTCCAACTTGTAAAAACTAATAAAACAAAAAAAACGTAATAATTACTCAGGTATGAGAATAATGCGTATAAACGACAAGCGAACTGGCTGAACGAATTTCAATAAATTTTAGACGTAAATTGCGGGAAAAACAAACGTAAAATAGGGTATTTAATGTACTCAAATGGAGGGAAAACGTGAATTCTGGGCATGTAAAATCGGAGTTCCATTGTACATATATAGATAATGTGCTGCTATTCATTTAATTATTTATCACCCTCGTCACTACAACCCCTGGAAGATCATGGCCTCAAGAATTATCCTTCATTGTCCCCTTTTATGAGCCATTTTTAAGTCCTAGATTCATAAAATCATTTTCGCTCAATAATGATTTCAGTCGTCAATTTCTTATTTTAATAAACCTTGAGACACTTATCTCATTATGCGGCTTCCATAAATTATGTCACATGTTTAGGGGGGAGGGGGGGGGGGTTAAAATTTCACGGAAAACCTGCGATATTATTTATGGATGGAAGCCAAACCTTATACAAACTATGTCTACTCCAAAATTAATTTTCTAAAACCAGCTCGAAGAAACGCCTCAAAAACATATAGTGTACACATATTTCATTTTATCATTAGAGATTCTTTAATTATTGTTTTTGGTTGAATTAAATAAAACATAATAATGATAGTGAATGTTTTCGCATTTTATCGATTATTATCCAACTTAACCATACATTTTTGTTGTGTTTTCAGATAAAGAGAGAAATAGATGCTAATCTGTTGTACTTACAATACATTTAGATTCGAAGAGAAATGTCACGCGTTATGTAGAAATGCCTAAAAATATTAAATAGGTTTGATAAGTCATGACATCATTTCGGTTCTTTATCACACTTATCGGTTCTGATTTCGGTAAGAAATATTTAAAAAATGTACCGATATTGTTCTCAGAAAATCCAGTAGTTTATTATATCTATTAAATACTTTGTTAGAATTTAATACTGCACTATTCAATTTATATAATAATATTATATTATTAAAATTACATTTTAAGTCATCAGATTGAATTAAATAACATTGCTTGGCTCGAGATATCAAGAAAAACATTAATAAACATGATCTTTAACATTCTCATGCGGTAGACAAAGGCACCACAACCTAGGAATACAGGTACTATGATTTAATTAAGCAATTTATAAACTCCGCAGTTAATATTAATAAAATTAAAATAATTTACCATAATAATGCAGCATAATAGCCAGAAATTATCATTTAACGATTTCTTTTCGATGCGACCAAAGATATTTGCAATTTACTCATTACGACAATTTTAATAAGAATCAAAGACGAAACGGTCGAAGTTCGACGATTAATAGTTTTACTCAATTCATTGCCAGTGCGCAAAACAGCACACACACGACTGTGTAAAAAAAAATGCAATAAAACGTGGAAAAATATTTAAAAAAAAAAAAAACCAACGCTAAATTTACATGCATTAAAACTGGACGAAAGTCCGTTAATAACGATAGGAAAAAAAAAAATATTTTCAATTTTGCACATCATTTTTATGTAACATAACAAGTGGGTGGCCAAAGGTGGCCGCCACCAGCTTTCGCGAATGGGGACCTCAAAAATATATTTTTTTGAAAAGTTCTTAATTTATCTTTCTTCCGAAATTTGTGAATTATATCCGTAACCTTACATATCTTCTACGTCTCTTCAAAATTGGCTCACAGTTTCCATGTTACAGGTTCCTGATTCATGTTCATTCAGTTCCCTGGTGCTGCTCTATTCCTACTGTCTATATTCCCATTAACGACTAAATAACCCTCCCCTTCCGCGCCCTACCCTTCGACAACATATTATATTAACAGGGATTGCTCCTCTCAAACTATACTAGTGACCACAAAGTAACTGCCGTGTCAATCAATAGGCAAGTTACTCGGCATCAATTAATCATAAACAGATGGCATTTTTCTCTGAAAATTACTAACCGGAAAGAACATTGCGCCGATTCTGCTTTAACCAGTGTCACTGACGGGTCCATGCAGCGAATCTAATCGCGGCGGCTCGTCACGTGGGGTCGCCGGTAATAGAACTCCACGGAGGAACACGCGACCGCCGGGTGCAACAACAGCGATGCACAAATGCAGACAATAATTTGTTTTATAAATAGGCAGAGATAGATCAAAGATTGAAGTTGAAGGATACGGCAATAAAGCCACGCTCCCGTAGGATGACTGAGAATATTAAAAGAAGACAAGGAGATGACATATTGGTCGCGAGACACGTGTAATCTTTTTATTTGAATATTATTTGATATATAATACATCACATGTTGATATCTACGTCATCGGCAAGATTGGTCCCAACACTAATAAATACGAGTTCGCCACAAATTTATTTAACGGTCAATATTATACAATAGCAATCAATACATGCCGAAGACATCTCAAAGGGTTGGCGGTATTTGAATTGTCAAAATATCGGTAAGAAAAAAATCAGTATTGGTTTTTAAAAAATTTTATAAAGCACCAAAATGTATTTGTATGTAAATATTTTCCCACTGTTCAGTGAGTAAATCAGAATGAAATACTAGAAACATTGTAAGATAATGCATATTTATTTTATAATGTTTAATTATTTTTGTGGAAGGCGACGTAACAATTTTTCCACATTATAAGATATGATATTTATTTGACATTTTTACAATTTTTTTATTTTTACATTATTAAAATTACATGTTTTTTTTTCGCTTGCCTCTCTAAAAAAGAGACTAGCTCTTGTGCTTGGAGAGCGAGTTACACTATAATAATTTTATATAGAGAGTTATAACATTTGTAGTCTATAATTATTTATTGTCTATTTGTGTGCTTCTGAAATGTTCTATGATATTATTTATTTTCCAATTATGTGCTTCTGAAAAATGCTTCTTTAAAAAATATATTATTTGAAAATATTAAGCACACGGTGCATAAAAACAAAATAAACTAAAATTTTATCGTTTTTAGCAACAATTCCACAATACATAATCAGGCCTATTCTCAAAATTGCAATATTGAAATGAAGGTGATTGTTACACCAACCCTCAAAAATAGACAGTATGTAAATTAACGTCCGTGTTATATTTGAATGAGAGAGAGGGAGAGAGAGTGAGGGAGATAAATGAACCATAATCTGTCAAAACATAAAAATGGCAACAGGATTGGCCGTGATTCTTCACTACGACGCTGCGGATGAGGAAATCAATAGGTAATTTATGAACAAACCTTTTTCTGTGAACTTTGAATACTGTATTAGTACTTATTTTAACCAAAAACTTATATTTTTAGTCGAAACTCGAGAATGGAAAGACGTCGTTTGCGTGATGCCATTTTTATGTTTTGACAGATTATGGTACGTTTATCTCCCTCACTCTCTCTCTCATTCAAATATAACACGAACGTTAATTTACATACTGTCTATCTTTGAGGGTTGGTGTAACAATCACCTTCATTTCAATATTGCAATTTTGAGAATAGGCCTGAATATTTGTTTACATCTTACATCATTACACATTTCACCCCACATATTAAATAAGCATAATTTTGCCAAGTAAAATGGCCTAAATTCTCTAACATGTAGTGTTGATAAATCTACAGCAACATAGTTGGTCTTAGTTAAAGAGATATTCTGATGTCAAGATGGCGTCGCTTGGTCCAGACGGATTAAAACACCACACGCCATATTTTCAGATTGAATTATACAAATGGCCATGAATTTAAAACAAATAATATATGATCGCACAGACCGGGGCCGAAACTCGGGAGACGTTATGATCGCGATCGGCCATTTTGTAATTTGCATTCCCGCCAAATCGTATTTTAGACGCTCGGGCCTCGCCTTGGTGGAAGTCGTAAACGTAACGCGTGTGAATTTATTACCGAGTTACACGCGTGCGAGAGGGACGCGCGCGCGCGAGCGAAGAGGACGGCAGGAAAACAATGGAAAATCTGCGAGCTTCACGCATAGCGGGCGGTGGTGTTCCATGTTTAAAAGTTTATACGCTTCTTTTAATTGTAATATAGTATATGGGCTTCAGAATGAAAATGCTATATGAAAATGTAAAACAGTGGGTATAATTACAAAATCATGATTCATTTTAAAAACGACAGTCCGACTTATCGTCAAGAGGACTCTTATTATATGGACCTGGTCGAACATGTTTGCATCTGAAATTGTAAGCCGGACCAAATTTGTCGCGTAGAAAGTTCAGGTCAAAATGTGTGCATACATTGTTTTCTCGAATTTTCAGCTTACCGATAAAATAAACAATAGATGTTATTATTAGGTACATATTATAATAATTCTTTCGAGGAAATTGGAGGCGATATTTAACGTTGTTTTTATTTTTATCAGAATGATGCGTGAAGAAAATGCGTGTAAATGCGCGGCAAGTCGGTTGTAGAAATCTACACTACGTACCGACGCCATTTAAATGTAATTTATATACACGTCGAAAATTACGGAATAAGATTTTTCCCGTTCCTATGCAGAGAGCGCATTTAGATTTAGCAACAGACAACGCATAAATATACGTGGCACGTTTTAATTTTTTCATTCTTACATATTCTTCGCGTATATAATATTAAATTGTGTCGGTGAATAAAAAGCCACCGCGTGCGCGAAACTATTTTCACTATTAATTTTACAATTCATTTTTAAAAACAATTATATTACTTTCTCTTAAACCATTTTGGCACGCCGACATTCTGTCAAAACCTTGAAATTCAAAGCGTGTAGTTTTTAAATCGGTCGTGTGAGGTTCGTTGAACCGGACACAACGTATTAAAAAAATATATAAAAAATTCCCAACACCCGCACATATATCCCCGCATACGGTCCTCCGTGAAAGCAACATAATCTGGGCATCATATTCGAGTTGAGCAGAATTTAAATAATTTCTAAACGTCGATGCATATGATTAAATAAAAATCAGATTGCGGGTGCAGTGCGAATGCCGCCATTTCGACCGGAACGCTCAGAAGACAGGACAATTAAGATGGCGGCCAGGTACAGTGTGCTTTTTTTGATGTCAAAAACGTCAAACTACATTGTATATATACATATATTATGTTAATACATGGGTTCTTTTCTTACTAGACTCAAAACACAAACATAATTGATCACTTACCTTTCACGTCTTGCATATCAATCACGTTTATTAGTATTTTAGAATTTAAGATTTCATTCTCACGTGACACACAAGATGGCCGCCCGTCGTCCGCTTTGATTTATCAACATTTCACATTAAAAATGTTCCCGAGACCCATACGCGATCTTGTTTCTAGAATGCGGGCTCGCGAGAAGAGTGAATCTATTACAAGAGCGCGGCCCAGTTACCGCCATTTAGATTGTTTCCATTTCAAATTGTACATAGCGACGTGCGTATCCTGACGACGTTTGCGCTTGTCATCATTACGCACAAGAGAACTAGTAGAAATGGCGCGCTTTCAATTCAAGAATTGTTGTTGTCGGTGGCATCAGTAAGTACAAAAGAAAGGTCACAATTTGAATGCTGTTCAGGTCGCGTGTGCAAGGAACATTGAAATTCAAATTTGTCTACCGCCGCACGGAGCCAGTGGAATACGCAAACACACGAGTCTTATACAATATACACAACAATGTGAATGCCGGAAAAGTTGGCGTGTTGGGTTTGTAATACACGGACAACGCGGTATTGCGCAGTCTTTGTCAACCATTTAACTGAGCTTTGTCAGAAGAAAGGAGCAGATTCAAGGAGGATGCCGGAAGTGATGTGATTGAAGGACCATCCGAATCGCTGCGATATTTTGATTCACTTCAGGACGAGATTTATGTTGACATCGACACTCAATCCCGAATCGTTTTGAGAGTTGTTTACCCTCGTTATAATTACATATATTTTTTTTAATTTATTTTATCACATTCAGTCATATCATCATGCCACCATCATAGGTTGGCTCCGGTATCGTCGTACCAGAACCACACCTGTACAATATGAGAGACGTGTTGTCACATTAATTTCAAAAGGCGGCCAGAAAGAAGCTATAGAAATCACACGCCCCCAAAAGGGGAGGGTGGACGTCACAGTCCGGCAGAAATTCACCCTGTCCGGGTCGCAAGAGTGCGAGGGAGAGCCGGTAGAGTATCGTCAGTCAATAGCGAAAGGAGTCTCCGTGGTGTTACTTTTACTAATGTATCGGTCCATTTCCACTTGAGCCAATTCTGTGGATCTTTTCAATTAACCTTTTCATCGTTTACAAAACACGATTAACATCTACAATTGTTTACTCGACAGATAGCGGCGACCGCCAACCAGGATCGCGCTATTTACCTCACTATTACACAACCGTAACATTTTATATTACTTAACTTTCTATTAGTCATAAATAAAGTAATCTATTACTTAACTTTCTATTAATCATAAATAAAAAAAGTGCGATTAAATCTTTTGAGACATGAAAATGATTCCATTCGAAGCGCGCTCGAGCGAAACAGATCACGAGGTATTTAATAGACAAAAAAAAACAACATTTAACGTATTACTACTACAAGAAGAAGAAGAAGAAGAAGAAAAATAAACTGTGGTCCTCACGGAATACTATTTACACCTGACGTCGAAAAGCGATACTTTCGGTATCTCAACATTTACAAATAGCGCGCAGTACGCAAAATAATATAAACATTGCAATTCCCTCGTGTTTACGGCAATTTAGGTTATCTACACTTGACTTATCGGCGGAACATTGCGGAATGACTCGGGAAATATCAATCGTTATACAAGAGGTTCAAGAAGAAACGCGCAAAAGACGATAAGAAAACATATCTACGTGGAAGACTCATTGTGGACATTATTCTAGTCCCGTAACTCAATTCTGCAAGTATAATTAATTGTTCAAATTTACCAATTAATTAATCAAATCTCTCCCGTTCTTCAATTGAAAGGAGTCGCGAGCTCCGATCTAGGGGTTCTTAAGTAGAAGTTATTCCTTCCCCATCAAAAAGCAAAAAAAGTGGAGGGTCATTTCCATATTCTTCACATAGAATAGACGCCTTTAAAATGCCAAAACAGAGACGTACGAATGTATCCATTATTAACAAATTATGCTAAATACAACACAATCACTTTGAATGAAACCACTAATTTTATTACACGCCAACCGGTTTCGCTTAACTCAAGCCTCGTAATAATAACCAAATTAATTTATCCATCATCCCCATATTAGGTATGTTTCCTTTTAAATCAATTTAATATCCATCAAAATTGTACTTTCCCCTCACTTTATGTTCTCTCTAAATGTATATGTATTCTGTCTTTCTCTTTCGCGTGTAATTTTATATTCTGTCTCTCTCTCTCTTTATGTATATATATAAGTGCACTATTTTTTGTATTAATTGTTAGTTTTAAATACGCCCTGACAAAGCTTGAGCTAAGCGAAACCGATTGGCGTGTTTTATTCAATTTAATATGTCAAAAAAAAAAAAACTACGCGTCGTTTAAGAGAAGTTGTCTTCGATGTTTCTCCGGGGTGTACAGTTCAGAGTATTGCTCGAAAAGAGAACAACAGCATGGAAAGCTCGCGGTAACCGGAAACACTGAGGGTCAAAGAGGCGGCTCTCCACTCTGCTGAATACCGAGAACGATGAACTGAAGAAGCCAAGTCTCAAAAGGATCACTGTCCTCAGCAGTGAGGTTACGACTAAAGATAATAAGTTAACCTGGCGGTCAGACATAATGATCAATCAAACAAATATGTAATTTTGAGTTAATCGTGCTTTGAAGGCGACCAGTTTCGATACCACTGTATGTTCGTCGTGTCGGATGTACACTATCGTCCGTCCTGACTGAAGAAGCAAAAACAACCAACATGCGTTGGATTACAAAACAGAATTAGTCCCAAAAACCATATTAAACCGGCATAACACGCAATAGGGAATGACCCAAGAAAGCAAGAGCGTGCACTGCATACAAGCAAAAAAGTTGTGCATTACTAAAAATTCTGGGAAAAAAATATATATTGAATAATCCATTCATCCTATTCAAGTCATGCAATTGCTACCTACAGAATTGAAAATTCCACTCGATCAGCTGATTGATCCATGTTGTGCGGTGTCCTTTCATATGCTGTTTCACATAATGATATTTGAAAGGTTTGAACTTGGATTAGAACTGATCGAAGCGTCCACTTCCTCATTTAGTAATTCGCAAATTTTACTATGAATGTAACGGCATAACCTAAGTCCGTAGCTACCGCACGCCGCTGCAAGATACTCGTACATACATAGAGCATTGAGATAAATAAATTTAAAAAAAAGAATCTGAACAAAAGAAAGTTTATCAAGTGCGACTCTAAACAGAGTAGCACATTGACAATTTCTTCGAAACGGCTATTTCGTCACAAGGCATATCCACAGTGCGATTCGATAATACAATTGTTCACCTTCAAACTCGCTTCGATAGCACGGAATTGTCCGACCGTTCAAAATCAACACAAAACACACTCGTTGTGCAAACTGGTAATTCATAACAATGTCGTAGGATCTGGCGCAGTTTCAAATTGCAAAAGGAATGTTCCACGCTAACTTGAATCAACTGATATATATTGATTTAAAAAAAATAAAAAAAAGTAATATCGTAACTGGAAAAACAATGGCTTGCACGCTAATACGCAAATAACCCACCCACCTTCATTGACGGTCTCTCTTATTCATTCACCTGCAACTTGTTTTTTTTTTTTTTTATATACACATAAAAACAGTATAAAAAGTAGTAAGACATAAAGTCAGGAAAACAGCATAAAAAAAATACTTCCAAATTTGACTATCATCGCTATATGACAACGTTGGGTATAATTTTCGAACTGGCTCTCAATCACCGGAAGATAATGATTCTTCACAAATAAAATTAGTCTCATCTTAGGCATGTTGATTTTTCCCTATTGACAATATAATCGGTGATTAAAAATATTGCGATTGCTAATTTTTTGTACAATTCCTGATATCCAGAAATGCAATTCTGAACTTGAATGGCTCATTCTAAATTATCATATTTTTTCAATAAAACGTTATCAATCACTGCCGTCCGTGACATTATCCTCTGCACCTCTGCTCACTGATCATTTCTGAAAACAATGGAGGGGAGAAACGCATCCAGACATGGACCAATTTCACTTGGTTTCGGCTGAATTGTACTGGCGCAGACTGTGTTTGCATATACCAGACAAAATCCTTCGAATTTTTGACCCTTCAAACATGTCAAATTGGTCTAAAATAGTTATTTAAAAAAAAATAATGCTTTAAATATAAACCGCATAAAAATAGTGTACCCTATGTAACTTGCCATTATGTACATTTTTCATTATTTATATATACCAATTTCTTTATTAACCCTTTAAATGCCACGATAGCGTTAACTTTGTATGTCACGCCAAGCTATAAGCGTGTAAACACGCACTTTAGGACCTTGCAAAAATAAGGGATAAATTTTAAATCATTTTGCCATCTGTGGACGACAGGTCCCAGCTTTTGATAGATAAATCAAGACCCTTAAAGCCTAGTCCTTATCCTATGTAGTGTCTTACATTTCAAATAGAGTAGGCAGCTAAAAGGTTAATAAAGTGATTCTGCCGTGGACAATGAGGGCAACTTTTTGTATCGCGGATGCCGATCGTCACTTTAGTTAGTGGCAGAGCGAGAGCGTACGCTGGCCGAGTTAGACGTGTCTTATGCGTCTTCGTTCCGAACGACCAATGTTTTTACAATATATATATATATATTGATATATGATTAATATAAGTAATAAATGTAAAATATTCATATTTATCACGACTTAAAAATCGCAAAAAAGTATCCATGTACACTGAGTTTACAGCACCGGAGCGCGCGTTATTATTTTAGCACCGTGTGCGAAAGGTTGGACGCACTTTAAATAGGTGAAGCCGTGAAATAACTGAAAAACAATATTAAATAAATATTTGGAGTATCGGGGCCGAGGTGACTCACTACTGTGACATAATATCAAATATTGACACGTTATCCCAGTTCGCAGTCGACTGCTTATCGGTCAACGGTCACGACAGGGGTCACTTCGAGTCGAGATGACTCACCGAGCGTGACTCACCTCGGCCTCCTTGACTATGATTGTTTCAGAAATGGTTTCATGTGACTGTGTGTTATTTATTTATTCATTGCATAAATACAATAGAAATATACATTTCCAACATATGTACAAAGTGTACTTTAAAAAAAAAATCAAAAAAGTCTTAAAATGATTTTAACGCTGATCCAATGTTTTTGAATCTTTTTTAATAAAACGGCACACTTGACACTTTGCCAATCATCCAAGGCACATGAAGCATTCACATGTAAGTAAAAGACGTTGGCTCGTCTTCCTAATCTATTCGCTTAGCGCTGCTCTGAGAATCTCGTACCTTGATGCGAATTTTTGTGAACATGGGCCCAAAATCTCGCAGACTACGAAGAACGGAATGGCGAATTTGCAGCCGTTCTGCGCGGCGGCTGATCAGAGCGGTGGCGAAAGCGTGTCCGTTTGCGTTCAGCGTCGCGCGCGCGCGCAAGTTCAAACCAGTTTGTGTTCGAACAGCGGGTCGCGTTCACGCGCAAGATGTCCACGTTTAATCTTAAAGTTTCAAAGTGACAAAATGGACTGGCGGTAGTAGACATGATAAACGTTTAAATGTAAAATATGATTATGTGGAGAAATAAGTGCTACACACAAATTTAACGACTGACAAATTTCTGACTTCTTTCAGTGATTTACCCTTATTCAGCTCTGTTCAAGTCGAGAAAGCATTGAACCATCATAGTCACATGTGATACGACCGAGGCATTGTAAATAGGGGGGGTTAAACAATTCAACCCCGCGCACGCAAGCTCGGGACGACAAAACGGGACAAAAGAATGCGAAACAATAACATTTTAAATTCATTCATTGTTCATTTTAAAGTCAACAACGCAAAATAATAATAAAAAAATAAAAAACATGCACATTTAAATAGCATCGAAGAAATGCAGTTCGCGCTGTACAACAGTACCGGCGCAAATCAAATGGGAACAGACTATGTACATATCATTATAAATCAACAGACTCGTGGGGAATAAGTGCCAAAAACAACAAGTATAACACAAACACAATTCGCGTGTCGAAACAAATTAACATATTTGATTCCGATCGTGCACGAAGTACTCTGAGAAAATTTACGTATCGAACTAAGAAGATAGTCAGTCATTCGAGGTATAGGGGTCATGGCATGGTACCAATATCTTTTCAAGACCACGGCAATTTTTTCCCAGAGAAATGTAAAAAAAAAAAAAAAAACCGTGGGCGAAACGAAACTATCATATTATGTATGCGAGGTACAATTGGTTTTAGAACACAAATTGCCACTGGACCGCCGCCAGCTATACTCAGAAACGGATCGGCGACACACATTACAAACTTGACATATTGGCATTTCACAACGTGTGGAAGATGCGTTTAAATAATCATCATCATCATCACTATCAACAGCCGAGGTATATATAACTTTTCACTATTCGCGGTGAAATGGCAAACCGAACTGAGCACAAATCAGCCGTCAGCTCGGCGAAATTGGCTGTCGCTGGAAAAAGTGTTGGATATATATATATAAATACAAGTTAAGTTAAATTGATAATGCCCATACAAGGCGAAACGCATCACATCGAGTGAATTAAACATTATGTAAAATAGTTTTAATATTAATGTTTGCGAGACATCGATCATTTTAGTGTCCAAAATCATTACAACATCATATGATACCATCGCCACTATATTCCTGCACTATCAACGCGCTCGTCTGGCACTTCTTTCATCATTATTATAAGCTGGAAGAAGGCCTCCCCAAGTGCTCTCACTTTTATTTATCCATTGTTAATCACTGCCACGAATTACTGCACAATTTGACGTTTTCTCCAGTGCGGCGGGTTTCGGGACGGCCTGTCGACCCCCTTGGGTGCAACTGGATGACTATATTCGTCCTATCCTACGATTGTTCGTCCGCCGAGCGGTGTGTGGCCTGCCCGTTTTCTTTTCATTTTCTTAACGCATTCAATTGAATATTATGCTGCCTCTTCAGCGTGTCACTTCCGAGTTTTTGCAACTCTCTTTTGTTGAGAGTCCACGTTTCGCAGCCGTGCGTCACAGCACTGGCAGTACGCATCGATGGTTGAACACTTTTCGGTTTAGGCGCAGTGGGGGGACATCACTCCGGTAGCCACAGTATTGTTTGAGATGACCTTTTCTATGGCAATCTGTTATCCTATGTAGACACGTATTATTCGACACTTGTTCAAGCTGTGATTAATATTCAAATATTAATTATTTTACGTCAACGGTGCAAAATAACACGATAAGGTGTGACACAAAATGGGGAAAAAGTATTTCTGGTTCATCCAAGATAACGACTATCGCGGTCGGCGGTTGACTAACAAAGCATCCAAGTGTGTGGTCATGGAAGACAGAGCCCGCAATTCTTTGTCTCGCTTTATTTTTTTATCGACGTGTGTGTTATTGCAGTCTATTTAAATTTCTTGTACGTGAACCCTTAATTTGAACAAAGCCTGAACGCAAGTGCACTTAATGTTAACTTACTTATAAACCCGTTTATAAAGCAAATAATTATTGTTAACCCGTTTATAAAGCAAATAATTATTGTTAACCCGTTTATAAAGCAAATAAGTACTCAATGAGAGGTCAGATGTGAAAAGTGTCGTACAGAATTTAGCCGTAGCCCATGGAGTAGACGTCCCGGATTGAGGAAAATATAAATGGTCGCATCAGGTATCCATGATCTGATTTAACAAAGGCAAAACATTTCCATCTAACTATTGCGATAATCTAGAGGAGAATAAATTCTGGCTACCGACTATCGCGCCGCTCATTTGGAATAAGCTCACCTGGCCAGTTGCCATCGTCTTTCTAGGCGAGCACGCGTCGGGGGCGTGCGGCGGCAGTGGCCGGGGCGCCGTGACCGCGTGCACGCCGCCCTCGCCGGAGCGACAAACGCATGGCCAAAACGGCGACCGTCGTGATTCTCATTACGAGGATACACACATGTATTCAGTCTTCGGAGAATGAGGAAGTCGAAGAAACAAAGAACAGAATCGTGAAAGCGGGAAAAAATAAGATTCAAGAGAAATGTGAAAGAATAAGATGTGTTTAGGACATATATTAATGTGTGTATAAATATATTATTTTTTTAACGAAAATAATGCACTCTGCCTTCCCGGTCACGGCGCCGAACCAGTCCGGTTATATGCGTACGTTACAGTTTACAATATTATATTAATTTGAGACTTCGCGTCTATACTGTGTCGGAACCTTTGACGAAATAGTGTGTTAAAATATACAGTCCACATCCTTGGAGATGACAATTGAATCAGGATTGTAGTGAGTGCCAAACTCCCCTTCCTGTTCTGAAATCTCTCGTCTTCCGGCATCTATGCTTTGTACGCAACGAGGTGTATTATAAAAACAAAACAGATGTTAATTAATTAATTCAAAATACAATGCATACATTTTGTAAAAATCTATTTATCGAAAAAATATTTTTGTTGCTACCGGGATTCGTATCCGGATCCTTTCCTATCCGGGGAAAATATGCGTTAACCGATTACAACACAACAACATAGTAAGTTGACGACAAATTCATACATTAATTATTCCAAATTTAAAAGCTATCACCTTTTATTGCGAAAATCACGGTGGTCCATCCGGGCACGTGACTAAACCACAATGTTGTGTAATAAAAAGTACCGAGTACATCATCTATTAATAAAATCTAAACACTGTTTTTAGAAAGCGCACATCTTGAAGAAGCAAAAAAAAAATAATAATACTATAAAAATGGCCACCTCGAATGTGCAAACTTGCAATGGAGGAAAACTGGTCTTGGCGTTAATTTCGATGGCCAAATTTATCGCCTACGCCAAAACTTCTCAAGTCGCGGTCGGGCAACTAACCAGGATTATATAGACTTCTTGAGAGCGTGTCTGTAATGGAAAAGCTAATTATGCACGTTGGATGAAATACGTGCGGAAGTCAGATTATACTTATTTGAAAAGAAAAAGTCTCAAATCTAAATGTAAAATAGTTTAAATATGAATTAAATATATAAATTAGAAAGTTATACATATAAAATCAATTTTATGGAAAAATATTACTGTTGTGCCGCCACCGTGATTCGAACCTGGATCTCTTTCCAAACCGGGGAAGGTGCATTATTCAACTATGCTACAGCGACGATATTTTTAGCGATAAATTTTCAAACATACATACATTTAATCGTTCCATTATTTGAATATATTTGTTGGTTTTTGTAATTCAGTCATGTATCCCACCTATAAAATATTGTGGACTAGGTCTGTTACAGAGTATATAATCCTGATCTGAGGTAATATTATTTGCATGGCATAAAACATCAACCAAAACTAAAATTATTTTTTTTCTCATTCGTGATCTATTTGATGGAAGACAAAAATAATTGAAATAAACGGGCGATCGTTCATCACCATTTCGTCCATCGCTTTAAAACATCATTTAATCCTGATGCCTTATACCAATACCAGACTGCTTCAAGAGGTGTGAACCCGTACCCGGCACAACCGGTAAGTTAACAACCTCGCTGCGGTCCGAGCGGGGGCCAATCATGCCGCTGACTAGAATCGAACCAGGAATTACGAGATTCAGTTAAAACTGAAAGGCGTCTCGTGTCGCGAAAGATTCACGAGATTCGCTTTAAGCCGATGGCACACATAATGGAGAACCCGTTGCGATCAAAGTTCGACCTGGCAAAATGGCGAGAACCGGTCTGTGCACATAAACAGTGACAAAAGTACATTTTGAGTAAAAAAAAAAAATAATAATAATAGGATAACTAGTTATATCGGGCGTGATGCCGAACGCAATCCGAGCAAAACGTCATATATAATTATATACAAAGGATAGAATTACTAAAGAAACTACCTAGCAACAGTTCATGCTACAGTGCCCATGTCGTGTAGACATGCTAATTTTAATGAATCGTCATTAGAGATAAAAGTTAATAACTTTTAATGAATGTCATTAGATATATTATATACCATTCATGAATAATAATTTTGAAAACCCTTCATTCAACCTATTTTCAGTCAAATCTGGGGTCACGCGGCCACTACACACATAAATAAATTACAATCTTTCCAGAATAAGGTCATCAGACTAGACCTAAAATGGACCAGGATTGCGCAACTCCATCACGACTCGGGTATCCGGGTAACTCCCACAGCACCGGAACCCCACGATAAACGTTCTCGTTAACCTATGACATAACGGCCCCCTCGCGTATTAAACGTCCCAAAACCGTCCTCATTTAGAGGTTATCTCTTGCCCCAGCTGGCAGCCCCTGTATCATTGTAGTAATGATAATAAACACACCTCATTTTTGTTAATGCACCCATAAGGCACACATCATGATGAAAGAGCGAGGGGTGACTCTAAACGAAATGATACAAAAGTCAAGTCATTTAATATACATTTTTCGGCAGTGTGTTACTAATACGATATTATGATATCTATCTATATATATATATATAAACACGAATACTTTTTGAAATATTGTAGTTACGATGTAGATATTAAAACATTACTCGAGGATACTTTACTAAAACAATGGCGCAAAGGGTTTTTGAACAACAATTAAAATAATTATTTAATTATTGTTCCCAGCAATGTAAAGTACGTCCACACGCGTGACCCCAGGGCCACGACACCAACACCGCTTTCTGCGTCATAATATTCTAAACCAGCTATCTGTGTACATATTGTTTAACACTTATTGCCCGGTTTTCGGTTTTTCAACCGTTTTGTGGGAGATTTTTTATGAATATTTCATTTTAAATATGATTTAATGAAATGGCACGA